>UESW01004906.1:507677-612112 GCA_900491605.1 Calamus simplicifolius
TTAATAATTTCTCATAAAAGTTTTAAATTTAAAAATAATAAAATTAATATAATATAATTTTTAAGACATCTTATACTGCGCAATAGATGAGATATCTAGTGATCTTGAACCCTACTTAGTGTTAATTGTATACCCACTACAAGAAATTATATTTTTAGCGACACCAAAAATACGTCACTAAACATGAATATGCGTCGCTAAATAGGCATAGCGACGCCATTGCGACGCAAAATTTTTGTCGCTAAACATTTGGTTGGTAAACAAAGTTTTGTCGCAACGGCGTCACTAAATAGCGACGCACACTATTGCATCGCTATTTTGAAGTTGCAGTATGTGCATCGCTAAATAGTAACGCATTGCATCACTATTTAGCGACGAAAGATATTGCATCGTAACTTTTGAGCGTTCCATCGGTATTGCAATATTAATTTTTTTAAAAAAATATTTTTATCTGAAAGTAATATTTAAACCTGCTTGTATATTTAATAGTGAGACATGACAATGAAAAAGATCTGCTTGCCTTAATATTATAAATAGACATGAAATTAATAAAAACAAGTTAGAAATTTTTTTAGTAATTTAAAAAAGTTAAATCTCATCACATTATATCAATCAAACATACATAACAAATATGTATATAGAACAGCAAAATAAAAATAACATCAAGAATTCGGTGCTGGATCACGTGGTGGAGGCAGTGATGTATTAAAGACGAAAGATCGAAAGTTCTGTGACATTATCCGAACCAACTCCTGCATCTCACACATAGTCTATTTATCCATGGCCTACTGGGCTCTAAGATCCGCAAACTACTGCTGAAGCTTGGTGGTGTGCTCATCGAACTCCTATCGAACCTGATCCGTAATAGATCGCCTCATCTTATCAATGTGCTCATCAGAAATATCGCGGAATCTGGTATAGTGAGAACAGGAGCCTAAAATAGAAAATTATATGGAAGCTTTGGTGCCCAGACGGGGGGTTCAGGAGAGCTTCAAATGCAGCCGCTGTGAACGAAGATGAAACAGAGCATCGCTAAATGCGTCGCTATTTTTCATTTATTGTTCGGCGTCGCAATTTGGTCGCTATTTAGTGATGTAAAAAATGCATTGCTAAAGTGGCGTCGCTATTTCAACATTTTCTTATGGTGTATATATGAAGGAATCGTAATAAAAATTAGACCTTAAATTAGGTTTTTGACTCAGATTTTTACTAATCATATACACAATATGGATCAATTAGGTTTAAACGGTTAGCGCATATTAAAGGACTTACATTTAGTACTTTGATTTTTTATGAAAATTTCTTAGGATTAGTCAAAACCTTTAGTCACGACCTAATATAACAATTCTCACATAAATAAATCTTCCAAGGGTATTTGTAATTAATATACTATAGATAACTTATCTTGAATCTATTAAGAGTATAACTCAATCTTGCATAGCTTTATTTTGTTACTTTATAAGAGCACTCATCGTAGGGATGAAAGGAGAATTTTTTTTTGAAATTTTGCTCTAACATGATCACTCAATTAGTTTCGTTTCTACCATATTAAATCTCTTTCATAGGATCTCTAATTAAAGAGGTTAGGTATCCACTGCCTATGATTAAATAATGGGCTTAAGCTCCATTCCCCTCGATGATTCTAGGACTCAACTTCTACATAATCCTTTGGTTAATTGATCTACCAATTTTTTTGTAGACTTAACAAATTCCAAAGAGATAACATTATTTTTCTTATATTGTTTTATAGACTTATGATGAAGCCATGTATGCTGGTTCATCTTTTATTGGTACTCTTCTAATTAATCAGTTCAATTACGACCTTATTATCATAATGGATTGATATGGTTTGAACTGGCTTAGGTACCAAAGGTAGCTTTGATACTAAATTATTGATCCATTCTACCTTATTATAGGTGATATCCAGAGCTATTATCTTGACCTCTATAAACTTTTAGAGATAATAGTCTATCTAAATGATCCTTAAGCCAATAGCAACATCGCCAAGAAAAAATAGATATTCGGTGTTCGATTTAAGATTAAGAGAATTGGCGATCTAATTAGCATCACTGTAACTCTTAACCACCTTAGGATATTCAGTAAACATCAATGAGAGATTAAGTATTTCTTTTACATATTGGAACACCCTTTCTAAGGCTATCCAATGAGATTGATTAGGATTTTGATTGTATCTACTAACTCTCCTTACAACATAGGCAATATTAGGTCGTTATATTTGCCACATATAAGAGGAATATTATGATTTAAGAATATTTTAATTAATCAATAAGTCACCTAATTTTTTCTTTAGATGAAAGCTAGGATCATATAAAGTAGATACTGATTTAAGATCAGAATAACTAATTTTTTTTAATCATTTTTTCTATAAAGTGAGAAATAGAGAGCTATCCCTTCATAGGATCTAATAAACTTCATTCATAGGATCACATCTGCTTCACCTAAATCTTTTATATCAAACCTAGATGAAAGAAAATATCAAATTTTGAAATAATTTTAAGAGATATTTCAAAAATTAAGAGATCATCGACATATAAGCAAATGATTACACAATCATCGCCGATGATCTTGGAATAGACACATTTGCTATAATTATTGATCTAAAATCCAAAGGATAGGATGATTTGATCAAATTTCTCATACTACTGTTTTGGAGCCTATTTAAGACCATATAAGGACTTAACAAGTTTATAAACTTTATTTTCATGTTCCTTTACAATAAAACCTTCAAGATGTTTTATATAAATCTTCATTTTGAGATCTTCATTAAGGAATACAGTTTTACATCCATTTGATAAATGATCAACTTAGGGATAGAAGCAATGCCAAAAAGAGATTTAAGGATTTTTATTCTAACTATAAAGAATAAATATCAAAGAAATCTAATCTTTTCTTTTGGTTATACCCTTTGGTTATTAATCTAGCTTTATACTTTTTTATTGAGCCATCAAGTCTAAGTTTCTCCTTAAATACCCACTTACATCCTAAAGGTTTGCTACTAGGGGTAGATCAGATAAGATCTAAGTTTGATTTTATAAGATTGAATTATATTTAGAAGAATAGCTTCTTTTCAATAAAGAATATCAAGTGAAGATATCGCCTTTAAAAAAAAAAAGGTTTACTCTTAACTAGAAAAGTAAAGAAACCTTCATCAAGGTCTTTTTCCTTCATTGTCTTTGAATTTTTTTCTAGTTCAGAAGGTTCACTTTTAGAGTTAGTTCTTTTTCGTTTTCTTGGCTCATTAGAAGACCTAGATTCAAAAGAATCAGGAACCAAGAGAGGATTAGAAAAGACTTGACTTGAAACTTGATTCTTAAAAGGAAATACTTTTTAAAATAAGTAACATCTTTTGATTCGATAAGAGTATTATTTGAGATCACTTATTTTAGAATTTATCACAAGGAATCTATTGGCACCACCACCCAAAGAATAACCTATAAAGATAACATCTATAGTTTTAAGTCCTATCTTTCTTCTCTTGAGTTCAGGTATACCTACCTTAACTAGGTACCCTTATATTTTAAGGCAATTTAGCCTAGGTGTTCTACTTTTTTAAAGCTTAAAAGGTATTTAAGGATTATGCTTAAAGGATATCTTATTTAGAATATAGTAGGCGGCTAAAAGGGCTTCCTCCCATAAGTTCTTGGGTGCACCTGAACTAATTAACATTGAGTTAACCATATCTATTAAGGTACGATTTTTTCATTCAGCTGCACCACTGGATTGAGAAGAGTATGGTGGTATAATCTTATGAATAACCCCATGTTCTTGAAAAAATAAAGTTATTTCATTTGAGGTATATTTACCATCTTAATCTGACCTAAGTCTTTTAAGGTCTTTCTCAGTTTGGGTTTTAGCTTATGTCTTATAGATTTTAAATTTATCTAAAATTTCATCTTTAGATTTAATTAAATATGTATGACAATATTGAAAGAAGTCATCAATGTTTACAAAGTAATGATTTTCTCCATAAGAAGTTAACTTGATAGAGTCACACACATCGCTATGGACCAACTTAAGAAGGGTTAAGCTCCTATTTATTGATTTAAAAGGTTTTCTAGGGCTCTTAGCTTAAATACAAATCTCACACTTGATCTTTCTATCAATATGAATTTTAGGGATTAGATTAAGATTTTCCATGTAATAAGTACGATCAAAATTTATATGACCAAGTCTATCATGCTAAACATTTAAATATTCAACATTGAAAACAAGAGGACTTTTATTATATAACTTAGAAATTACATTCAATTTGAAAAGACATTTAAAAATAAATTAAGACTTTTTTCATTAAACTCGTTATTCTTGTGATTGCAATTTTATTTGACTCTAAAATAATTTTATATCATCTAGATACAAAAATAGATTCACTAATCAAATTATTTCTTCTAACACTATGGATGAACAGTACTTCATAAAGAATCAAAGTCCTCCTAGAAATCATCCTCAAGTCCAGTCGACCTTTTTCAAGCACTTATACCGAAGAGTCATTCTCAAGTGTTACACCTCTTTCACTCGGTTTTTGAAAGGTGGAGAGTTAGGAGCGATCATAACAATATGAACATTAGCTTCTAAATCAAGTCATCAATAACAAGAAAATTGGATTAGGTTAACTAAGTATTATGGATTTACTAACCTAAAAGAAGGCTTGGTACCACTTTTGACCATGTTAACTTGAGGTTTGGATGATTTCCTTATTGGTTCAATCTTTCGGTGATAGCAATCCTTCGCTACATGATTAAACTTTTTGCACACGAAGCAACTTATCTTTTTATTATTCTTTGACTTTTGGATTGGTCGGTTTTAAGGAGGTTTGGATGATTGGTTGGATTAGATTGGAGTTTATTCTTCTTAAAATTCTTTTCCCTAGGTTTAAATTGATTGGGGTTAAATTTGACTCTGTCGTATAAATCTTGGGTCCAAAATTAAGCTTTTGCTTGAGTTTAAGCCGATGATCTTTCTCAATCATAGCAGAGTTAATCACTTTTATTAGGGTCAAGTCACTTTGCTTGTGACTTAGTTCTCGCAAAAAGGTTGACCAAGAAGATAGAAAGGCATCAGCTAAGGCTTAGACCTTATAGCTTTATAAAAAAGTACAACCAGTCAATTTAGCCTTCCTAAGAAGATCTTGGAATTCATAAATTTGAATACTAATGGGTTTATAATCTACCATTATATACTTTCGAATTTTGAGATGGTGAACTAGTCTAGAATGCCATGTTCCATCTCATACTCAGCCTCAAGGGTATCTCATAGTTTCTTAACAATTTTGGTGGGAACATAGATGTTATCTGACAAGGCACTTAGAATTCTATATCTACAATGAAAATATATTTCTTGAGGAATTTTTGATATTGAGGAGGAAGTATCAACGATTAGAGAATTTGGTTAAGAATTAGATTCAAGATTTGAAAATTATATGGCAGAAAATAATCTTAAAGTGATATGCTAGTAATTTACTTGGCTTTACCACCTTATAAAGAATGATCCGTTAATTTTTTTGGATTTGATTGTACTAAGATCATAAAAATCTATTTTATGAAAGTGTTGGTTGCTTAATTGGTTCTACACGACACAAATTTTGAGGTTCAACTTTATAGTCTAAGTTTTTAAATTAGCAGTTTTTAAATAATTTCTAGATTTTAAATTTAAATTAAAAAAAAATTAAATCTAAAAACTACTTGCAATAAATAAAATAACCACTAAGCAAAATTAACTTAGCTAATTTAAATTTGAATTTAAGTTTTAAAATATTAAAATATTAAAATTCATTATTTCTAATATTTTAAAAATTAAAATTAAAATTTTAAATTTGAAAATAAATAATTTCAAAACCTCTTTTTTATTTTAAATAATTTTAAAGACATCTGCATAGATTTCAAAGTAGAGAAAATTTTTTTTCTTCAAAAATAGAATTTTTTTATTAGTAAGCTACAACAATAGTTGATTTTTTTTAAAAAAATCCTAGCAACTTCTAGCAAAGAGAAAAACTAGTCCTTAGCTACTAAAGATAATTATTTTAAAAAATTATCTAAAAATTGCTAGAAATTCAAATATAAAAATTTAAATGTAGAAATTTAAATCAAAGGAAGTTAAAAATTATGCCTGAACCGATGCGTGTTACACACTATTCTAAGGACTAATTTTTATCTTTTCATGTAGATTCTAAGCGATCTATCCCTAAGATATATTGATCCGTCTTAATCCGAAACTCCTATCACAAGCACGATCGCGTGGAGGTATATCCCAACGACTCCTTCGTATGTTTAAAAATAAATAATAACAAAATAATAAAAAATAAAAATAATATTAAAAAAAAGAAAACAGAGCTTTTTTCTGCGCTTTTGAGATCGGGGCACTTTCTTCTTACAGCACAATCTTGGAATAAAAAAAAGAAGCTTTGGTGGGATAGCAAAACGAATTCTTGGATTGAAATGTTTACAACCCTGGATGCTTGAGCTTACTTATATGCTAAGATCAAGAAACCTCCAAATCACGATAGATATGGCTCAAAACGCTCACAAGAGCTCAAGGGCGATATAATTTTAATTCAAAAACTTTTTTTCTTTTTAAATGATAGAAAGGTCAACAGGTTTTGGTAGAACCTCAAGCATCTTGAATGAGATTATTAGACCCATTGTCACGTAAAATTAGAAAATTGATCGCAAATTTTCTTTTCCTTCTGTTGTTAATCCTCGATATGGATGATTGGCGAATGAGTATTGCATAAAATAGCCCTCCAAAGTCAGAAGAATTCCTGAAGGTAGCTACACTTCTAAGCTACTATCACTGTGACACCATTGAAAAGAATTTAAGTGCACATCGCTTATCTTGGGCGTCCGAGAGCTGCCCTTGTAAGCACATAAGAGATGGTCCACACGATTTACTTGGTAATGGTGTACATACTCATGTTTTTTTTTTTTAATTTTAACGTCACCGGTATGCATACCAAGAGGAAAATGTAAGGATGATCTGTTTTGACCAGCTCTGAAAAAAAAGAGAAAAAAAATTACAATTGTGTTTCCTTTCCCACAAGAGGAGCCTTTAATAATCAACATCAGAGCAGCCTCAGCTACAGGTGGATTGAAAAAGGGAAATCAATACATGTACCACCAAATCAGCTCAGATGATTAAGACAGGAAGGAGAGAATGTAAATTTCTGTTACATATCATATTCAAAAGGTAAGGACAGCATCATGCACTAAAATTAAAATATATTGAATAGGTTTTTTTGTTTCCATCAACACAAACCATTGCATGTTCATACGGTGATTTCTTTACAAACATGAAATAGAGCTTTCGGTGGAAGAAAATCATTAAGTTCTCAGCCATTACAGTAAATATTGAGATCTTTCTACGGTTTTTGCTTCTCCAAGACTAGGACTAGAGTCCTCATGCTCTACGTGTAGCCAAGTAACACCCTCATGTTTCTTGACCTGATTTAGAATAGATTGCGAGAGTTCAGGAGTAGTACTTGCCTAGAATATAAAAGACATAAAACAAGATTCACAACAAAATGAATATTGAGAAAATAGTTTCACATCGAATGAAAAAAAAAAAAGTTTGATGAGCTTATAACTCAAATTTACCTACTACCAATTAATTTTTATTTGAGTTTTTAGGATCACATAGTTTCGATATACCAACAGATTAATTGGACCAATAGATGGGATTGAGGCATTATTTTTTATATCTAATAAGTTAATGATTATGTCATGAGTATTAACTATCTCACAGGATATGATTAACTAGAATTCATAATGAAAATATCACTCTTGAAAACTACATTACAAGCTAAACCAACTACCAGGAGAAAAATCAAAATCTAAAATTAGGTTTCTTATAAAGCATCTTTACTTATGTGCAAAGTACACTATAGTTTTTGCTCGATATGACTTCAAATTCCTCACATTATTGTGCGAATCCAATGAGAAAAAGAGTGCGAAGAGTCCAGGCATACAGGCCCCTCATTCATATTTTCAGGTCATTATTCATTGATAAATCAACTGATTTTTACAAATGTGACAAATCAACTATTTTCCACAGATGTTAATCAGTCAACCAACAAGTTGGTTGTTATAATGGGTATTTTATATGAAGATTGTTGAGACAAGGATGTGTTAGTGATGTTTCAAGATAGGATAGTGTAAAGTGTTGTCCATATTTTGGAAAGGTTAACAATTGATGGTCCTTTCCGAGACAGGGTCTAAAAGGCTTTGATATAGCAATATAGATCAAGTAAAATGGGGAAAATTTTTATGGGCTGGCTGTCATTGACAAACTTAAGAATCTCTTCCCTCAAATTAAACATGAGGGGAAATAAGCTAGAGAACTTTAATCATGAGAATTGACATTTGCACCTTCATTAGTTTAAAAGTATACATTCCTTTTCATAAAGACATTATAGTTCATGCAAGTCAATGATTTCCATTCCTTAAATCCCATACCTCCATGTCCATGTTCTCTTTGTCAGATCTTAGACACAAAGACTTGCTTGAAATGATACCTTAAGAAAAGAAGTGAGATACTATATCTACCTATCATATATTATTACTTAGTTAGACAAATTGCATCTGCTGACGAAGCATAGTGAAAAATAATTAGCAAGTAAAACAGCTGGAACAGCAATATCCTCAAGTCAAATGGTATCCTTCTCTCAAATGTGAAGATCTCACCAGCTGTAAGTTTTTGGTGGGCAAGTATCGCTAGCAGTTTATAAGTAGCTTCTAAATGCTATCTTCATTTTCCTTTTTTGTCTGGATCCTCCATATTTCATCCCCCTTCCCTTGTTTCCTTGATTCTCTTGTCAGGTGTTAAGAGAATAAGAAATACTGTGAAACAGATCTACCAACAAATTGGAAACAATATAAGGTGTGCTACAGCACTAAAGGTTTGAGGGTGACTGGATGTCAAATTCCCAAGATTTTTTTTGTTTTTGTTTTTGTGAATGTCAAAAAGTTCCACTATTCTATGATACGCACAACCACAACAATTAGCAACAACAAAATCTCCAAGGGGCAGGTGGTAAGTTAGACTCCAACCAACCCATAGAACTCTCCACATCTATAGCCAAATTTGAGAGGGCATCAGCAACCTGATTATCCCCTTTATACGTATGGGAAAAACAAAACCACAGGTTCAGTGAGATGAGGCTAATGTCAAGCAAACAAGGATGTGTGGAACTAGTTGTCAACGACACCAGCTGAATCCATTTAACCACCATCATGGAGTCTCCTTCTATCCAGACTTTAGTTGCATGAAAACCTCCACAACAAATATTACAGCATACCAAGTAGCTTAGCTTGTGAGACCGTAACGAGATTTAAAGGAATCATTATAGCTTGAAGAACATAAGCATGAAGGACAAAACTAGCACTAGCCTTGGAGATTGATTTAAAGGAGACAGGTTTGATGGGTGAGCTAAATCAATGCTTAAGGATGCATGAGCACTGAAAAAGGACAAGAGCACTCGGAAACTATGAAGAGAGTGTAATGCAGTGCAAGGCAAAGTTGGCATTAATTATGATCAGTTGGACCATGTCAAACTTCATAGGAGCTAGTGGATTCACAGCTAGAGACCCCAATAATTCAAAACTCTTATAGATTTTCCATGAAAGCCGGTATTAATTTTTGCAAAATCTTCATATGTTCTAGAGGAACATTTTTAAAATGTTTTCTTTATATTTTTCGATGGAATTTTTATTTTTAGGATGAATTTGTAAGGATTGTCCATTTAAGAGTTAAATTTACAACTGACTTGTCTTGATTGATTAGTAGAAATTTGTGAAGTTTTCTTCCACTGTTACATTTCTTGTTTTTTGTGTTACTTCGCTCTCCCAGGTATGTGGTTTAAGGTTTGTGTCACTGTTACAAGAAAGCCAAAAAGAAAAGAAAAACAAGGGAAGGAAAAACTCAATGCAAGACAGAAACATAGTGAGAAAAGTAGGCATTAAGACAGGCTATGTAGGAGCAGATTGGCATTGAGTCTTCAAACAAAATTTCTGGATCACAAAGAAAGTTGAGAATTAAGGTGGAACAAGTTCATGCTCATGAAGAATTTAGCATATGACTACAAGTTTGTATCACCAATAAGCAAAGGATAGATCAACGTATTGTTCAAAATTTTTACTGCATATGTGAGAGAAGGCCATCTGAGTTAAGATCAACAGCATTAACCAGTAGATCAATATGTTCTCCATGAAAAGGACGAGAATATTTTGAGAAGAAAGCAAATATCCTAGATGTGAAACAAAAAACAACATTTCATAAAGGGCGAAAGTTAGAAAATCTAATGTTGGACCAAACAGATCTTAAAAACCTACCAAGTTCAAGAATGCACCTAACCAAATGGAATAGATCCAGCTGAAGAGGCTTCAGGACAACAGGAACACAAGAAGGGTGGTTTAGCTAAACATGAAATTACCGAGCCAGTTAAATAGGGAATGATGTTAAATGTGGTTGCATTGCTTTAAAGATTTTCAAATTATCCCAATCAAGCCTGTATAATTGTCACCCTAATTAAATCATGTCTTGCAGATGAAATAATGCATGTGTATAGCCTCTCGAAGACACTGTACTCAGGACAGCGCTAAAAGTTCTAGGGGAGACGCCATAGTACCACCAGAGGATAGTGTTATACAACTTTCAATTCAACTAGTAAAATCGATGATCTAACTGGAAACAAGATTTTTTTTTTTTTAAACAAAAAGCAACAAACATTATGGCAAAGTAAAATCGGATCAATCCTTCCGATTCCGCGAATCCTACCAAATATCAAGGGGATTGTTTTTTAATCTACAAGAATAAAGCATAGAAACCCCCATCGAATGGAATCAGACGAGGTTGGCACCTTAGGGCTGGTGGAGACTGGCACGAGAGGAGGCGGCAGCGGCAGGTTCCTTGGCGGGCGGCGGGGAGAGCTCGCGGACGAGGGCGACGAGAGCCTCGGGGTTGAGGCCGCGGTCGCAAAGGGCGATGAGGAGGGAGAGGGTGTGGCGATCCAGGCCCGTCTCCAGGATGTTGGACATCTGGAAGGCCAGCTCCAGCGACTCCTTTGCATTCTTCGCCGCCTCCGTCTCCATCCTTCTCTGCTCTACGAGCTTGCGGCGGGCTCCGGACCGGAGCTCGTGGGTCTCTGGCCGAGAGTTCGGGGCCCGAATTTTATCGAGTTGATGATCCTTCACCAAAACAGAAAAAGAAACATAACTTCGCTTGAAAAAGTCGAAACGGTAGCCGAGCCGACGCCCGAACTAGGACCGGCGCGCATGACGGGGATTCGAGGGACGATTCGCTCATCGAAGCCAATCTTAGCGGGTCTATAGAAAAAAAAAAAATATGACATTTGAAATTAACATTGTACAAATAAGCTTTGCAATGAAGATTGCGACTTACATTCTTAACGTAATCCAAATGTTAACATTTCAAAACTATATGCATTAATGAAGTCAATCCTTCGAACGATGGAATCCAAAAGCTTACAAGTCAAGCAATCCAAAGATGATGGATCAAGAAGAGTGAAGATAATAAAAAATAAAGATACTAGTTTGGCCCACCAAGATAAAATGCAATGGTTAAAGGTATATTGCTCATTTTAAAAGGTAATGAAATGTTCATACCAAGAATAAACAAAACTATTGTCAGCTCTTCATGCTTTATACCTAACAAACAAGGCCATCACTTTCATAACATTTGCTGCTTGTGGCTTTGCGGGTTCGGAACTGCAACCCTAACCCGGCCCAAGTTGCAAATCGGTCTGGGTTCAACCCGGATCCTTCGGGTTCGGGTTAGACAAACTAGAGTTTGAGTACTGCTGCAAATCGAGTTCCGCAGGCCGGGTTCGGGTTGAACCCGGCCCAAGTTGCACCCCTATTCGCATCGAAGCCATAGCGTCTAAAATAAATAAATAAATTCAAATCCAATAAGATTGCGTTATAACGACGTTCCAAAAAGATGAGAATTAACGATGGAATCCAAAGCTTACAATCAAGCAAGATGTGGAAAGAAGAGTGATATAAATATAAGAAAGTAAATATAATATAAAATTTATAGTAAAATTTTTACTGCTAATCCTTTTAAATTGAATGAGGATAAATCTTTATATATATTTTTTTCAAGGCTTAAAAGGAATCTTTATAATGAGGATGAACCCACTCACATCTTTACATAGGCTAAAGAGAATCATTTTAAGTGTTCAACTCTCTTATCTCCAAGAATATGCGTAAGTTTGGCAGCTAAATCAATAGAAATTTGGGATTGAATAGTGATGTGGCTAATAAAAGTCATAGGGGTAATTATGACAAAATTAATCATATGGTATAGACCTTCTCCAGTATTGCCGGGGTGGCCCCGACCTTTTCAGGTCGGCCCCGTCTCCTCCAGTATTGCCAGGGCGGCCTCGTCGCCCCGTCTCCTCTAGTATTGCCGGGGCGGTCCCGACCTTTTTGAGGTCAGCCCCATCGGCCCCGTCTCCTCCAGTATTGTCGGGGCGGCCCCGACCTTTTCAGGTCGGCCTCATCGGCCCCGTCTCCTCCAGCATTACCGGGGCAACCTTGACCTTTTCAGGTCGGCCTCGTCGGCCCTATTTCTCCAGTCATGCCGGGGCGGCCCCGACCTTTTCAAGTCGGCCCCGTCTCCTCCAGTATTGCCGGGACGGCCCTGACCTTTTCAGGTCGGCTCCGTCGGCCCCTATTTCTCCAGTCATGCGGGGCGGCCCCGACCTTTTCAGGTCGGCCCCGACCTTTTCAGGTCGGCCCCGTCTCCTCCAGTATTGCCGGGGTGGCTTCGACCTTCTCAGGTCGGCCCTGCACCTGCCAAAACTACCAACCTTCTAACTTGCTCAGACTGGCACCTCCTGACCGCGCCGCTGATGGGACCAGGCCCACCTACCGATTGGTCCCGTCGACTGATGGGACTTGGCCCACCAACCGCTGGCTTCCCCTCTCTGATGGGACGGGACCCATCAATCAGCCCAAATTCACATAATCCTCACGTGTCCCGCAGACATTCCTCCCTCACGGAATGTCACGCGGCTAACCCACATGTGGGCTTCAACTGCCTATAAAAAGGGAAGTACACGAAAGATTCAGGTATTCGAACTTAAGTGCTCTCTTACTCTACTACCCCAGGGAAGTTCTATCTCTCAAGAGCTTTTCTTGCCCTAAAGAGCTCCTTCGAGCTCTTCCTTAGCTGTGACCTTGATCACTGACTTGGGCGTTGGAGGGTCCCGACCGGAGAACCCCTCCGGTCTTAGGACTTCTTGCAGGTTGTTCGCTGGGCGATAATCTCATTGGCAACCAGATTAGTTATCCCGGTGCTCAACTCTTATGATCGAGCGTCATCAGATTGGCACGCCAGGAAGGGGGCAGGAAAGGAAGACCCGAACCCCGCACTTCTCTTTTCTCTCCTCTCTCAGCAATGGTGATGACATGGGCTCAGGATGCCTTTGCCAGTCACCCTGTGGGGCACCTTCCCCCGGCAGGCAGCAAGAGACCAACCTCCATGCTGCCGATCCTCCCATCACCTACCCGGAACCAGATGCGACTGCCCCAACTGCGGAACAGCTAGCGCTCTCATCCAACAAGTCCAACTCTCACCGCCATGATCCACGGACTTCAGCAGCAGCAGTCCGTGGCCACCCAGCACCAGACCACTCCCCCTGCTAGTCAACAGTCTGCAAGGGGAGGCTCTCCCCATAGAGAGGCCGGTCGTCGCCGGGCTTCCCCTAGGAGGCCCCATCGTGAGCCCCCCAAGCAGCCATGATCCCCCGACTGCGGTCCGAGCAGGCCTTCGCCGGAGCCGCAGCGCCAGGAGGAGCCAAATCGGAAGTCCCGCTTTCCGCACCCGTCTCCATCTTCTTCCTCTTCTTCCTCATCCTCCGAACCATCCAAGAGGGCCCCGATAATCAATCGCCAGGTGGAGGAATGCTTGGACGAGTACCACCGACGACTGGATGAGCTCTCCAGGAAGATCAACAACCAGCCGGAGGAGGAGTATGACACTCATCCTCCCTACACCCGCCGGATATTGGAGGAGCCAGTACCCTTCAGATTCTATTTTCCTCAAATAGATCCGTATGATGGTACGACGGATCCTCTCGATCATCTCGAGAGCTATAAGGCCATGATGCAGGTCCAGAGTACTACGGACGCCCTTCTATGCAAGGCTTTTCCCGTCACTCTACGGAAAGCCGCATGCGCTTGGCACTCGCGCATGTCCCCTAACAGCATAGACTCCTTTCGAGAGCTGGAAAGGGCCTTTTTGGTGCATTTTGATGCCTGCCGCCGGATCCTGAGGGTCGCTGACAGCCTTTTCTCCGTACGTCAGAAGGAAGGGGAGTCACTGCGGGATTTCTTAGCCCATTTCAAGACCGCCACCCTGGAAGTCTATTACCTGGACGATGCGGTGGCAACGTTGGCCCTGAAGCGGGGACTTCTTCCGTCCCGCTTCACCTTCTCCTGGACAAGAAGCCCCGAGCTCCTACTCTGACCTCCTCCTCCGAGCCCAGAAGTACATCCGCGCGGATGAGGCTGACCTCACCCATCGTGAGTCCTCAAGGGGATCCAGCCGTAAGTCTGCCCGTCCGAAACCAAGCAGACCTTCTCGCAATCAGCATTCCGAGCCGCCCCCCCCCGATCGTGGGCGTCGAAGCCTTGCCCCTTGGGAGGACGAGCTCATGCCTCTCCTTGCCTCTCGCTCCCACATCCTCATGGAGATAGAGGGTGAGCACTACCTTAAGCGACCTCCACCCATGAAGAAAGGCCTCCCCCGCGACAAGAGCCGCTACTGTCGTTTCTACCGAGATTATGGCCACGACACCGATAGCTGCCACCACTTGAAGTGCGCCATTAAGGAGCTCATCCAGCAGGGATACCTCGGGAAATATGTTCAGAAGACACTCCCGCCGGTGCCAGCACTCATGGGACCCCCGCCTGTTCAGGCCACTGTTGATAACACCCCCATGGAGCGGACGGTCGAGATGGTATCATGGGGAGCGGCTCCTTCGCCTAAACGGCCGAGAGAGGAGGAGGCGCCAGGCAATGTAGTTCCTCGGGGGTTGGCAGTTGTTAAAAATGTAAACAATGAAGGTATCGTCATCTCCATGACGATTGCCAAGCACCCTATAAAAATGATATTAGTTGATAGTGGCAGCTCAGTCGATATCCTTACTTATGATGCATTTGTTAGGATGGGACTATCTATTGATTCTCTCCAACCTGTAACGGCTCCCCTAGTTGGGTTTACTGGGGATTCAGTGAGGGTCGAGGGTAAAATATCTTTGCCTGTGACAGCCGAAACACCGCCATGCCAGAGCACATCATCATGAAATTCTTGGTCATGCGGGTCCCTCTGGCGTACAACACCATCCTTGGGTGACCGGGCTTAAATCTTCTAGACGCAGTCATCTCCACCTGACATTTATTGGTGCAGTTCCCCACTAGCGGAGGTGTCGAGGAGATGCGGGGCGAGGTCAGCCCAGTTTTGCCTTGTTACCATGTAGCTTCAAGTCCTCAGGAGGCTGAGTCGGCCTCAGAAGCACCTGACCCCCGAGAGTCCAACAAAGGAGGGGAGCCGGCCAAGCGGCTCCTAACTTTTCTCCTGGGGATGACCCGGTGAAGACTATACGCATCGGCGGACTCCTCCCGCTAGAGGACCGTGACCGCCTCCTGGCTTTCCTGCGGGCCAACTCGGACATATTCGCTTGGTCGGTGTCCGACATGCCTGGTATCCCTCCAGAGGTAATCACCCATAAGCTCAACATCGATCCGAAGTACTGACCAGTTCGCCAGAGGAAGAGAAGCTTTGCTCCCGAGTGGCAAAAGGCTATTGATAAGGAAGTCAATAAGCTACTCGCTGCTGGCCATATCCGAGAGGCACACTACCCCAGTTGGTTGGCCAACATGGTCATGGTGCGAAAGGCAAACGGGAGCTAACAGATCTGCATCGACTTCACTGACCTGAATAAGGCGTGCCCGAAGGACAGTTTTCCTTTACCTCGGATCGACCAGCTGGTGGATTCCACCTTCGGCCATGAACTTCTCAGCTTCATGGATGCTTTCTCCAGATACAACCAAATTAAGATGGATCCAGGCGACGAGGAGCACACGTCCTTCGTGACGGAGAAAGACATTTATTGTTATAAAGTGATGCCCTTCGGCCTTAAAAATGCGGGAGTAACGTATCAAAGGTTGATGAATAAAGTTTTTCAAGATTAGCTAGGCTGAAACATGGAAGTCTATGTGGACGACATGCTGGCAAAAAGCACCCGCGCTTTCGACCACGTCTCCAACCTAGAGGAGACTTTCAACAACCTCCGCCATTTTCAAGTCAAGCTGAATCCCAAAAAGTGCGCCTTCGGTGTCATGGCTGGCAAATTCTTGGGCTTCATGGTGACCCAGTGAGGAATTGAGGTGAACCATGAGAAGATCAGCGCCATCCTCGATATGAGGCCACCATCCAGTAAGAAGGAGGTGCAACGGCTCACGGGGAGGGTGGCGGCCCTAAGTCGCTTCTTCTCCAAGTCGGCCGAGCGATGCTTGCCCTTTTTTAAAGCCCTGCGGAAGGTAAACAGCTTCGAATGGACGAACGACTGTCAAAAGGCCTTCGACGGCTTGAAGGCGTTCTTGTCCTCCCCGCCACTCCTGTCGAAACCAAAAGATGGGGAGAACCTTTTCCTCTATCTCGCCGCCTCTCCGAAAGCTGTTAGCTCTATCCTGGTGCGTCTGGATGCCGACGGAACCCAGAGACCCGTCTACTATGTGAGTAAGGTGCTCCACGACGCAGAGGTCAGATACTCTAGAACTAAGAAGATCATTTTTGCTCTAATCATCTCTGCTCGGCACCTCCGCCCATATTTTCAAGATCATCCAATTGTGATACTCATGGATCAGCCCCTCCGAGCCATCCTGGCACGTCCAGACACCTCAGGCCGACTAGCTAAATGGGCCATCAAGCTGGAAGAATTGATCTCTCTTTTCAAGCCCAGCCGGCTTTGAAGTCTCAAGTCCTGGCCGACTTCCTGGTCGAATGCACTTGGACCGAAGAGCCGACCGAGGAGTCTCCATCAGGGCAACATGTCGTCGAGCCAAAGGACAGTACGAAGTCTTGGATCCTCCATGTGGATGGTGCCTCGAGCTCCCAAGGAAGCGAAGCCGGCCTTATTCTAGCGGGACCGGATGGAGAGGTAGTGGAGTGCGCCCTTCGGTTCTTGTTCAAGGCCACTAATAATCAGGCTGAGTATGAGGCCCTACTGGCAGGTCTAAGGCTCGCTCAGGAATTGGGAATAAAGCGCCTCAGAGCCTTCATCAACTCGCAACTCATCTCCGGACAAATCAATGGAGAGTATGAGGCACGAGATCCCGCCATGGCCCAATACCTGGGTAAAGTCCGGTCCCTAGTCTCTCCACTCCCTTATTTCAGCATCAGCTACATTCCTCGAAGCGAGAATGCTAAGGCCAACACCCTCTCCCGGTTGGCCACCTCTGCGGATGGCATCGCGAGGGATGCCTACATTGAACACTTGGAGAGGCCCAGCATAGAAGCCAAAGAAGAGGTCCTCCCGCTCACCCAAGAGCCAACTTGGATGGATCCCTACATCCGCTACCTGTCAGACGGCACTCTCCCTACTGACCGCAACGAAGCTAAGCTACTCAAATGGAGAGCCTCCAAATTCACCCTCCTGGACGGACGTCTATACAGGAGATCGTTCTCTTACCCTCTGCTCAAGTGCGTGGGACCTGCCGATGCCGATTATATTCTCAGAGAAATCTATGAAGGCATCTGCGGGAATCACTTAGGGGGCAGATCCCTGGCTAAAAAGGCTCTTCGACAAGGGTACTTCTGGCTTACCATGAAGGAGGATGCCGCCAAACTGGTCCAGAAGTATGACGGTTGTCAGCACCACGCGTACATCCAACGCCAACCCTCTATTCCTCTGAATCCACTCTCAGCCCCATGGCCCTTCGCCTAGTGGGGAATGGACATCCTTGGACCATTTCCCTCGCTTCAGGACAGCGGAGGTTCTTGATTGTCGCCATCGACTACTTCACCAAGTGGGTCAAGGTCGAGGCGCTGGCCAAGATCATTGAAAGCAAAGTCAAAGCCTTCCTTTGGAAGTCGGTCATCTGCTGGTTCGGCCTACCCTACACTCTCATCACCGACAATGGCCGCCAATTCGACAACGTCACATTCAAGACTTTCTGCGACGAGCTGGGCATTCACCACCGATTCACTTCTGTCAGCTACCCGCAGACTAATGGGGAGGCTGAGGTCATGAACCGTACCATCCTTAGAGGGCTTAGAACTTGGCTCGACAGATCCAAAGGCCGATGGGTAGAGTAACTCCCTAGCGTTTTGTGGGCCTACCATACGACTCCAAGGGCTTCGACAGGCGAAACCCCCTTTAATCTAGCCTTCGGGTCCGAAGCGATCATCCCTGTGGAAATTGGACTGCCAAGCCCGCGCGTGGAATCCTACAACGAAGAGAATAATTCTTTCCAACTAAGAGCCAACCTCGACTTTATCGATGAAGCGCACGACGGGCACGGCTGCGTATGGCGACATTCTGTCAGCGGGCGGCCAGGTACTACAATGCCCAGGTTCATCCCAAAGCATTTCATCCTAGAGATCTAATTCTAAGGAAGGCCGAGGTGTCCAAGCCGACGGAGAGGGGCAAGCTATCCGCCAATTGGGAATGTCCTTACTGTATTGCTGAGGCGCTCCACCGAGGGGCATACCGAATTGAAGAGCTCGATGGCCGATCCATCCCGCATACTTGGAATGCGGATAACCTTCGCCGATATTATTAATAATGTATCCCTTTACATTATGAGCAATAAAGGACCTTCTCCAACGCTGAAGTTGTTCCTCCTCTGCATTTGAGGACTGGATCCCTTTAAAAGGAGCTCGCCTGCATCACGGCCTACGGGACACCACTCGGCCCCAGCACGGCGGTGTCCCCGAGTGGTTAAGACCTAAAGGCTCTGTACCCGATGAGTCGCTCATCGCAGTAGTTTTTTCAAACCCCGAGGCAGTTTAAAAGGAGCTCGCCTGCATCACGACCTACGAGACACCACTCGGCCCCGGCACGACGGTGCCCCCGAGTGGTTAAGACCCTAAAGGCTCAGTACCCAGCGAGTTGCCCCTCACATCAGTTTTCTCAAACCTCCGAGACGGTTTAAAAGGAGCTCGCCCGCATTACGGCCTACGGGACACCACTCGGTCCCGGCACGATGGTGCCCCCGAGTGGTTAAGACCCTAAAGGCTCTGTACCCGGTGAGTTGCCCCTTGCAGCGATTTTCTTAAACCCCTGAGGTGGTTTAAAAGGAGCTCGCCCGCATCACGACCTACGGGACACCACTCGGCCCCGGCACGGTGGTGCCCCTAAGTGATTAAGACCCTAAAGGCTTTGTACCCGGTGAGTCACCCCTTACAGCGGTTTTCTCAAACCTCGGAGGTGGTTGAAAAGGAGCTCGCCCGCAGCATGGCCTACGGGACACCATTGGCCCCGGCACGGCGATGCCCCCAAGTGGTTAAGATCCTAAAGGCCCTGTACCCGGCGAGTCATCCCTCGCAGCGGTTTCCACACCCCCGAGGTGGTTCAAAAGGAATATGATGACTCTCAGCTCTCAGGTCACCCTCCAGGGTCTAAGGGGCTTCTGATGGCCGCAATTTTGCCCCGGTAGCTCCACATCTGCCTCATTAGCCAAGGACCAATTGATTGGCGGGCACCTGCTTCCGCCCGGCGCCGGTCTTAGGCTTTGCCCCGGCACCGATCTTAGGCTTTCACCCCGGCCTATTTGGGTCGGCCTCGTCCCGGCCACCCATCTCGAACTTGGCCACAGAGCGCGAGTCCCCCAAGGCAGGTCAAGGCCACAGCTCGTCGGTGCTATGGCTAAAGGGACATTGCTCAGTCCCGTGCCGTCCCCAACGGACTTCGCCCGCCAGAATGGCCTTCAGAGTCGGCCTCCAAGGGCCTTTCAAATCCTATAGCCCAATGCATGTTCAAGATGTTTTGATGAAGTCCACACGGACCAGATGATTCGAAGGTTTAGTTGGCAATCCGGATTTTTGTCGACTTGTCTAAGTTATTGTCAAGGAAGTAGACAAGACACGGAAGAAAGTTAGAGGAAGGATCTTCCTAGTGTGAGTAGGTTGCCTCGATAAGAACCCTTTGAATTCATGGGAGAGCTCTAAAGATGTTCTTAAACGACCGCGACCGGCATCAAGTTGCCCCAACTAGCTATGAATCTTTCAGTGCCGCAAGTTTCTGCGAACCTATTCAGTCACTATCAGGTCTAAGTCCAAGGATCTATCGCGACACTTTCAACATACATAATGCTTCACAAATGGGAGAGTGAGGCATTTGAAGAATAGTTCTTTTTTCATTGAATATCTCAGAACGATTACAAAATTGGCCCGGAGCCAGTTACAAAAGGTAAAGAAAAGTGCGAAGTGCGGGAAAAAATACAAAAGTTCCTAAGGCTCGCTCAGCCCCGGCGCCTCTCCGGTTTTTCCCTCCTCTTTGGCCTCATCCTCCTCCGCCGTTTCCTCGCCACCAAGATCCCCGACTTGGATCTTTTTAAAGTCGGCACTGTTAATTTTGAAGGCCGGGGCCATCTTCACTTTGCAAAGCTCAAAGCCCCTTGTGTAGGCGTCGAGGCTGGCCTCAACGACTTCATTTTCAAATTCTGCCGAAGCTTTGTAGCTAGCCACGGCAGTCTCGACTCGAGCCTCAGCCTCCCTGGATTTCGCCTCGGCCTCCTCGGCGCGGGCGTTAGCATTATGAGCGTGGGCCACTGCCCCGGCCCGCTCATGACTCACGTCGACCGCCGCCCTCTCTACCGCGGCGGCCTTCTTCGTCGCAGCCCGGACCTTGTCCATGGCTGTGTCCGCTCGGCTCTCCGACCGCTGGAGCTCGCGAGTCAACTCCTCAATTATTTTGTTGGCTGCCTCCAACCTGGCTGACACTAGCGCCAACTTATTTTCGGCCGCGGAAGCTCGGTTGCTCTCAACCTCGGCCCGGCACTTCGCCTCCCTCAGGTCCTCTTCCCGGGCCTTGGCCTCTGCCTGCTGCTGAGCCAACTTCTTAGATAGTTCCCGGCTCTGTCCTTTATACTTCTTGACCTGTCTAGGGTATGCGAGAGCACCTCCCCTGTGTGGGTTACCGCCCAGCGGAGGGCAAAGGCTCCATTGACCAGCTGCACCAAAAAATTCGTCAGCGGAAAATCAATCAGGTCATGTCGGAAAGAAGCTAAGACCGAAGGGTTACCTGGAGAATGTTCACCATCACCCCATCAAGGACGACAGCGTGGGACTGCTGCCCCATCTCCTCATCGGTTTCGGAGGTTCACGCCCTTGAAAGAAGGACAACGGCTCGTGCGGCGTCCTCCATGGTGGAATATTTGGGCGCAGGCCGCGCCACTCCTCCTAGCGGCTCATCGGCCGGTCGGTGAGCTGGTTGGTGTGCGGATTGCCGGGATGAGCTCCCCGGCTCAGCCCTATGCTTCCTGGGCCTCCTTTCCCCAGCGTTGGAGCTCCTGATTGCTATCTCCCCCTCTTTGGTAGACGGGAGAGCCTTCTCCACCTCCGGCTCGGTGGGAGCCGAGAGGTCGCTTGCAACCACGGCCTGCTCCACCTCGATCGAATCCGCAGTGACAGGGGTCTCCTCCTTAGGGTCCAGTACCACCACGACGGTGGCCGGGATCTCCCCCTCTTCTCTCTCAGCATCGGCCGGGCCGGGGACAGCCCCTTCAACCGGCACCTCTTCGGTTGGCTCGTCAGTGGGCGCTTGGACCGCTGGGATCTCCGGGGGTTGGGCCAGCTCGGCCTGAGCTTTCTTTCGCGCCCTCTTGGCTGGCCTGGCTTACTCGCCTTCCGCCAATCTCTTCTGATGTAGGGCAGTCTCTAATCGCTCGGTGGTAACCTTCATTGCTGCACAAGGAATAAATGTTGGTACAAGAAAAGAAGAAAAGAAGAAAAGAATTTTTTTAAAAAAAATTGGCAAAGGTGTCGTCCGGTCAAGGGTAGAGGAATGGGCTTCTGTGCTCACCGACTGCCGAAGCCAACTCATCCTCATACAAATTCTCCTCGGACAGGAGTTCTTTGTAAGAGGGGATCTAGGAATTCAAAAAATGATGTGAAAGAGCTCCCCGTCCTTATCATTCACCGCCGAATTCTCGTTGGGGCTGACGTTCGGCTCCCCCCAATTGGTTCTCACTCCCTTCACATGGGCGAAAAGGTACCGAGATTTTCACCCCCTAATTTTTGATGGAAGACCTAATGGAAGGGCCCTACCCGGCCTGGCAGTGAATACCCACCAAGCTCCCTCAACCTGGCGACGGAGTTTGTAAAGGGCCCGGAACAGAGATAAGCTGGCCGCAGAACCCTGGAAATGGCAAAGGATAACGAAGGCGCAGAAGATCCGAATCGAGTTCGGAGTTAGCGCGCCGGCACTAACCTATATCTATTCAGAAGGTTTAGGAAGAAGGGGTGAAAAGGAAGCCGTAGCCCGCACCGAAAGAACTCTTCATATAGAGCAACCCGACCGAGAAGGAAAGAGGTCACCTTGTCTTCATGTCTCGGTGCGGACAGACGGATAAAGTCGGGGACCCTATACGTGACCCTAAGGGCCTCTACCTCTTTGGGGGTCATGGTGGAGGCGATCCCCCCGGCCCCGCCGGTTCGAGGCTAGCAGTCGAGGAGATGCCGGACGTCGGGAGGAAAGGGAACTGCTCTCACCGGAGGGATTTGGGCAAATGGTTGGTCGCTCGTCCCCGGCTGGTCGTGGATTGTGATCCCACCCAATGGCCAAGGCATTTGGCTAACGAGCGAAGTCTGGTCCTCACCAGGGGAAGGAGATGGATCTACTACTGGTTTCTTACCCTCTCTATTGGCCCTATGGTCCATGGGTCGAAGGCGAAGGGTGAAAAATGGAGACTAACCTGAAAGCTGGTAAGAAGACGAAGGCTGGAGGTCTCGGTTTGCAAGGGAGCTCAGGAGGGGAGAAAGCGAGGAAACGATTGCAGTGTAAAGCTCTCCCCCGAGCCCAGGAGGTGCCTTTTATACTCCCATTTCAAATTGCTTCACCCCACAGTTCGCCGCATGGCTTTCACCTATTGCATCGCATTCCAGGCGCCGGCTGTCTTACCCGCGCCGAGACACACCGCCTCAGTTCAGCCGAGTAGCAGGATCCCTGGCCAATGATGGTACTTGAGAAGCAAAGAAGCAATGATGGCGCCTGCCTTATTCGTCCTTCGAAAAGGCATCCTTTCGAAACAACCAATGCCAACGTCAGCTCCCACCTACCACGCGATTCTGGAAGATTTTCGAAGCAATGCCGCCTCGGGAAGGTGCGCCAGCTCAGCCGCTGATTAAGGTGCCCATAACTGGTCACAAATTTTTGAATTTTTGCGCCCCTTTCGCCCAAGGGATAGTTGGCACATGGCCCTTCGCGCTCAGGAGGGGGGTATCTGATGTGGCTAATAAAAGCCACAGGGGTAATTATGACAAAATCAACCATGTGGCATAGACCTTCTCCAGTATTGCCGGGGCGGCCCCGACCTTTTCAAGTCGGCCCCATCGGCCCCTATTTCTCCAGTCATGCCGTAGCGGCCCCGACCTTTTCAGGTTGGTCCCGTCGGCCCCGTCTCCTCCAGTATTGCCGGGATGGCCCTAACCTTTTCAGGTCGGCCCCGTCGGCCCCATCTCCTCCAGTATTGCCGGGATGGCCCGACCTTTTTAGGTCGGCCCCGTCGGCCCCTATTTCTTCAGTCATGCTGGGGCGGCCCCGACCTTTTCAGGTCGGCCCCGTCTCCTCCAGTTTTGCCGGGGCGGCCCCGACCTTTTTAGGTTGGCCCCGTCGGCCCCTATTTCTCCAGTTATGCCGAGGCGGCCCCGACCTTTTCAGGTCGGCCCCGTTGGCCCCGTCTTCTCCAGTATTGCCAGGGCGGCCCCGACCTTCTCAGGTCAGCCCTGCACCTGCCAAAACTACCAACCTTCTGACTTGCTCAGACTGGCACCTCCTGACCGCGCCGCTGATGGGACCAGGCCCACCTATCGGCTGGTCCTGCCGATTGATGGAACTTGACCCACCAACCACCGGCTTTCCCTCTCTGATGGGATGGGACCACCAATCAGCCCAAATTCACGTAATCCCCACGTGTCCCGCAGACATTCCTCCCTCATGGAATGTCACGCGGCTAACCACCATGCGGGCTTCAACTGCCTATAAAAAGGGAAGTACACGAAAGATTCAGGTATGCAAACTTAAGCGCTCTCTTACTCTACTACCCCAGGGAAATTCTATCTCTCAAGAGCTTTTCCTGCCCTAAAGAGCTTCCTCAAGCTATTCCTCAGTTGTGACCTTGATCACTGACTTGGGCGTCGGAGGGTCCCCGACCGGAGAACCCTCCGGTCTTGAAACTTCTTGCAGGTTGTTTGGCTGGGCGATAATCTCATCGACAACCAGATCAGTTATCCTGGTGCTCAACTCTTGTGATCGGGCGTCATCAAATAGGATCGCAACTTGTCTAGGTTAATAGATTGACTAGATTATTTGCAATAAGACTGAATGGTTGCTTTTAATGCCCTATAATCCAAATGTTGAGCCCTAGAAGTAGTCATTGACAAAGAGAACGTGACCGATCCGAGAGCAATTCCTTTTTGGCTTAGAACCTACGTTTTGGCCTTTCAGTATTTCATTCCGAAGACTCTTGGACATCATATCAGCATAGAGGATGAAAAGATAAAGGAGACAAAGAGCATCCTTAATGTAGTCCCATTAGTTTTATATATATATATATAAAAAAATTATGGAGAAAAGTCCCCCCACCTAATTTTATTAAAGGAGTAAAGGTTTACAAAATAGGAAAAAAAAAAAAAATCCATTAACTAGACGCTATCTTGGGTGCACGTGGAGAATGACGGAGGAAAGGAGATGGTAAAGTGAGTAGTGAATTTAGCTTGGTTCTCCTTGTTTCCACTTTACCAAGAGATATAGAGCTACAGGAGTTGAAGCAGTATAGGATCTTGGCATTGGCTGTTGCTGTAGAAGAAGCTTTGAAGGTGAAAGTTCTTGAATTTCTTTCTTTCTAAGTATGCTACCAAAGCACCACAATAAGTTGGTTTCGAACTTGCCTACAATCAGAAGATATGTATCTTCTTCTCCAAATGGTCCAGAGATCATTTAAACTTCAAGGTCTCTTGCTAAACTGAAAATGATTAGAAAGTCCAGCATAGACCTCCTTTTGTGTAGGGACAATGAAGAAAAATGTAAGAGGTTGATTCAAATATGTTGTTTTAAAAAAAGTTAGGTGAAGAGCCATTAACACGAATTGCAAAATTAGGAAAACATATCAATCTTGAAGGGGAAACTTAAAATTGAAAGGACAATAATTAGATAGTTCTAGTTCACTATCATAAACCCATTCCATATCCAACTTGATAGCCATGATCAATCTTTATAGAGAGGCACAATGTAGGGAATGAAGAGCTTCTTGTGCCAGAATTATATTACCTACAATGCTCCTTCTATTAATGAAGGTTCGCTCCTCAAATGTAAGTTTAGTAATGATGTCCCTCCTTCTAAGAGAAATGATCTTGACCATTATTTTATAAATGGAGTTGCATAAACTAATCAGCCTATAATAATTTAGAGCACCAAGAATCAAACACTTAAAAGGCATTTAGTGACCATTTTGGGATTATAATGGTGCTTTTGGATCACCGATGCATTGTTGACCATTTTGAGATTATCACGGTGATCTTGGATCACTGGTGACCCTAATTATAAGATGATCTAATCTTCAGTGATTAAATATTAACGTATTTGGTATGCTATATCTATCATAATGATCAAGAATCACTAGTGATCTGATATCACTATGTTTTACTATGAGAATCCAAGATTACTAACTATAAAATATAAAAATTTCTATTAATTTATCATATTACTATAACATATATATATAATATCATTTAATATAATATATCAAATTATATCATATATTATATTATTTAATATATTATAAATAAAAAATGACTAATATAATATAATGCATTATATTATAGTATAATATATGATAATATGATATATTAGTTTTAGATATCATGCTATAAATAAATATTATGATTATGATATATTTTTTATAAATAAGAGATATTTTGAAGTATAGACTTTATTCCAATATTATCATGAGGAGGAGATCTTCAAACACCATTGTAATGCCACGACCATTGCTACGTTACCAAAATGTAACGCCACGATGATTGCAGCATTAACAAGTTTGTGAGTCGATGAAGAAGGTATAGTCGCCTCCTTCGCTCGTCGATCCGGCCTTCCCACAATAAAATCCCTCCCGTCCCCGTTCTCTTTGTATCACCTCAAACCATTAGGGTTTTCATTCTCCTTGGTTTGAGTTCTTGTCACTAGAGTTTGGACATGAGAATCAACTCACTATTCATTTTGATATGAAACTAGGACCTTGACAGTGACTTTCCATGACAGTCTCTCCTTCACCAGCCACTTCTTTTGGTAGGTGATGCGAGAAAAAATTATCATTGCATCAATAAACATGCGCGGTAATAAGGGTTGAGTTATCTCCGAAATGGCTGATCAAGCCACGTTTGAATTGACTGATGAAGCTATAATCCAACAGACAGTAAGTGTTAGACTCAGCCTTCAGCCTCGGTCTTAGATTGACGCTAGAGTTGGTCTTAGTACTGACGCCAAAGTCAGTCTCGACGCTGACGCCAGAATCGATCTCAGCACCAACTCCAGAGTTAGTACCGACGCTAAAGTCGGTCTTAGTATCGATGCTAGAGTCGGCTCGGCACCGATGCTAGAGTCGGCTCGATGTCGACGCCAGAGTCAATCTTCGAACCTCGACAGGACCGAGCTATCCCAGTACCTCGGCAGGACCGAACTATCTCAATACCTCAAAAGGACCGAGCTATCTTCGAACCTCAGCAGGGCCGAGCCATCTTCATACATCCGCAGGATCGATCTTCATTCCCTCAATGTAAGTGCCATTGCTGCTTCAAATCATATCGGATATCTCGAAGAATGAACCATTCTAATCGCAAGGATTTCGGAGTAAGCTTTCCAAAACAGAAACAGAAGCTAAATACAACACTCCATCCATGATCAACAGAATTTTAAATTTTCGATAAACCACAGTCAGCTTTATCAATTGTTGATCCCTGTAACCGATGGAATTTCGGCCTTATCGGATGCCAACTCCCTAAAACGCGACTGAAAAATTAGGTAACTACTTATCTTCTCGGCAGTGCACAAATACCAAGTCCCAAGACAACTCCAGGTATGTTTTTCATATTCTCACAACTCTAGCAAAGGCGGGGACACCTAAGAAATCCTCTCAAAGAAAGATCCTTCTAATGGAGCCTTCTTCTCTTATCTGATTGCCAAGAGTTTTCATTGACTTGGGCATCAGAAGATCGCAGGGACCACCTCTGTGCTTCCTACGTAAAGTCTGCCTTACAGGTCCACTCGGACAGAAAAACGCTACTCGGATCCCAACGTACACCATTTCCAAGCCAAAATTCAGCAGCAATAGTAGGTTACCCCGCCATTTTCTTCCTCTTTGCTTGATCTATTCGGGGCCTGGGGTTCGATCGTTATCAGCCGCGATCACCAAAAAATGGAGGAAAGAAGGGGGGGTGGGGGGTAGTTGGTGAGCCATCGGATCCCCCACCAGACTGGATGCTCCTATAGGGGGGAGACGGTGGTTAGCCGGGGACGCTGTCAGTGGTGATTGGCCGGCCAAGAAAGTCCAGCCAAGCCATCAGAAACAGCCAACATCTAGCTAGCTGTTCTAGAGAGAGAGAGAGAAAGAGGGGAGGTCGCCGACGTTGGGTGATTGGCAGCGGCCGACCAAGCAGCGTCGGCGATGATTTCGGGTGGTCAACAAGGATGAGCACGGGTTAAAGAAAAAAAATGGAAATGAGAGAGAATGAAATAGAGAATGAAAATGGTTGAGTTGTGTTCGTTGAGATTTCAATTCAAGCCCTTGAGCCCAATAGGACCCAATTTTTGGAGCCCAAATTTGTTATGACCCAACATGATGGTTTGAATTTGAGATAGTTCTAATTTGTGAAAAAATGTTTGTTTCTTTGTTTCGCTTGATATATGTTGAAATAATCAAGTTCCAAGTTTGGTTAAGGACTAGACTTGGTAAAATGATAGAATTTATTTTGGCACCTTGATTTTTAGAAATTAAAAAATTTAAATAATATATTATAGGTGTTAAGAGCCTAAATAGTTGATTTGAACTTGTGTATAAGCAGCAAAAAGTAAGTGAACTATTTATCATTAGTGATTTTAGTAAAGTATTAAAAAATATTAATTTTGGATTAAATGCTATATGTATAGATACTGCTTATGGCCTATGATTACTTTGCGAAATGTGTGAAATGAATTTTGTTGTTACATGATATGCATTTGAATATTTGATATTATTATTTTGAATTCTAGTTAAATTTTGCATAATGAAAATAAGTAAATGAAAAGGATAGTGCATTAATTGTTTATGCAAGTGAATATTTATGATATGTTCAAACCATAACATGATGATAGTATTTGATGTGTATTTATGCAAGAATATTATACTCAGCATCTAAATAAGATATAAAAATAAGATTTGGATAAGAAAATATGCCACCCATGGTCTGCTATGATATGATATGATTTCTGATTCCGGAACCTATCTTCACAGAGGATATATGTGAAGGATACATGCCATGTAGTGTTCTGTTTTATGATATGATATGACTTTCTGATATGATTTTAGCACTAGGATCCTTTCTCTATAAGAGATATATATGGAGGATACACCATATGTAGTGTTCTCTTTTGGCCTTATCATGGGATATATGTAGTCATAGTTTGTGACCGTGGCATATTTGTAACAGATAAAATTAAATGTTAATGACATGAAACAAGTGAAACATGACTAAGATGACATGATATAAGTGAATTATGATCATGATGATATGAAATAAGTGAATTATGATTATGATGAATTGAAAATCTAAAATCAAAATTTGAAATATAATATGGAATATGATTCTAACATATTTCAAGAATATAAATAATATCAGATAATAAGATGACATGAAAGTTTCGACATATGAAAGTAAGTAAATCATAACATGCTATATTCTTAAAGTTATATGATATGTTTTATATTAGGCTTACTTATTGAGTGTGAGCTTATTAAACTCTTGTTTGATGTTTTTTAGAGCGAAAGAGATGAAGAGAGACATGGGTAGATTGAACTCCTACCAGCTTAGATAGAATTTATGTTTTTTTTTAATATCTTGGACGTCTCTTTATTTAGAATTTGTAATAAGAATGTTGTTACTTTTTAATGACATATTAGTTGATTGACTTTTGACTTGATAATTACTTCTGTTACTGAACGTCTTGCATGCTTAGCATGCGATGGGTTGCCATCTTCTGGATCCATCCTTGGGTCTAAAGCGTGATAACCATTCTTGAGGATAGTGATACGATTATCCTCTTAGGAGATGATTTATTAGATGGGGGTAATCTTGGATCATTGCCACATAGGATTATCTTAATTTAACCAAAAAAGATGATCCCATCATCATCCTATGGATCATTAGTGCGGATTACCCTATACCAAACTCTCCCTTAAGTATTAACAAATGCGACCTTCTATGCCATAGATATTGTATCTTAAGTAAAGAATTGTCTAATAGCAATACAAATATCAGGTTTAATGATATTCCTATAGTTTTTATAGAAAAGTGGGGAAAACAATTAAAATCTATGGCTTTATCAGAAGCAATAGGATTAAGGCTAGCTTGATTTTTTTATACGCCAAGGATTCGTTCTTTGATGGAAAATTTATTGGAAAGCTAATCAACTTTTATATAAACCAACTTATTTATGTTCTTTTATTTCAGTCAAAAAGTCAAAAGGATAAGTTAAAGTTATCATTTACTTATCAAATTTAGGGTAACACTTAACCATCTTAGAGATGTCTAAATTAGTTTACCATAGATTGGGTAAAGTATTTTTTTTTATCTTCCATAAATATTTCAGTATGATTATGATTTTCTTTCAATTAATATTCCTTATTTCTTCCTTTGTGCCTCTTATTCTAGATGCATTTTGGGAAGAAAAAGTAAGAAGACAATATTTACCGAATATTGCATAATTGAAATAAAAAATATCTTTTTATGATAAAATTCATGCTTTATAAAGAGATATATTATTATTTAATTATTAAATAGTAATTATGATATTTATTTTTTATTTAAAATAAAATTTATATATGACTAATGTATATGTTGAAAGTATGCTTGAAAATATTGTTTGGTAATAAAAATTGAGTTTCAATCATAGAAAAATAGTATATAATTAGTATATAAATTAGGTTTGTTAATATAAAAGGATATTATAAAAAGATAAATAAATCTTAGCAACTTATAAAAAAGTTATAATATAAAAAATATGATTAATAAATATTAAATTACTTTTTAATTTATAAAAAAGTATGAATAAATTATTTTTTATTTAAGTATTATTTGAATAACATTTATTTAGAAGAATATAAAATTTTGAGTTATCTCTAGAGGAACGAGACTTAAACTTTTCCGTCTTCGTTGAGAGCGTGTTATCCATGGGTGGTAAGATGACACTCCCATTGGTTGCCACTTGCACGGCTAATACATTGCACGGCCAAAAGTGTATGCACCCCTCGAATCGTCCGCGAGGTGTTTTGGAGATATTCGGGAGCTCCGTGCCATGCGCGTCGCCGTCCTACGGAGCAGTTGTGGTCCAGAAAGTAAAGAGATCCTACTTGTTGAAAAATATTTTTGGTTTTATAAAAAAATTTTTTTTTTCTAAAAATTACTAAAAATATGCTATAAAAATTTAAATATATAATAAAATAAAATCAAAACATAAGATAGATTAAATCAGAATCGAAGCGTGCTAGATACTGCCCTAAGGATCAGATTTCCGCCCCTGCAGGTTGTTGGCGATCTGTCCCCAAGGTACAACGATCCGGCTCGACCCGATCCTCCTACTACGAGCACGATCATGTGGAGGTGCAAACCCAACGATTACTTTCAGATGCTCAAAAGATCAATAAAATATAAAAAAAAATAAAATGAGATAAAATAAATCATATAGGGCTACTCCAAATTATTCTAGATTGATGCCTTTCCTCAATCTGAATCCCTAAGCCTATTTATACCCATAAAAGCTCCAACGGCTTAGCCCATAATGGCCTTAAAGGCCTAATAGCCGTTAGCCCCAAATTACGTCAAAAACGGCTTACAAAATAAATTATTTGGGTCGTTTCTGAACGTTGGCCTTCCAACGTTCCGTTGCGTCAATGAGGCCCGTAGCAACGCTTGCGGGCGTTCTCCCTTTCTTTTTTTATTTTATTATTTAAACTTTTTCTAATAATCTCCCACAAAAAGTTTGAAATAAAAAATAAAATAAAATAAATATAACAAAAATTTTAGGGCATCTTATACTGCGCAATAGGTGAGGTGTCTTATGGACTTGAACCTCACTTAGTGTTGATTGTATACATCTGAAGGAACCATAGTGGATTAGACCTTGAACTAGGTCCTTTGACTCAGACTTCTACTAATCACACATAGAGTATGGATCAATTGGGTTTAAGCGGTTAGCGCATATTAAAGGCCTTGCGCTTAATACCTTGATTTTTCATGAGAATTCTTTAAGGTTAGCCCAAACCTTTAGTCACGGCCTAATATGACGATTCTCATGTAGGTGAATCCTCCAAGGGTATTTGTGACAATACCCTACAGATAACCTATCTCGGATCCATTAAGAGTATGACTCAACCTTACACAAATTTACTTTGTCACTTTATAAGAGCACTCATCATAGGGATGGGATGAAAATTTTTTAAAATTTGTGCTCTAACACGATCACTAATCAGCTTCGTTTCTACCACATTGAACCTCATTCATGGGATCTCCAATCATAGAGGTTGGGTATCCACTGCTGGCGACCAAATAATGGGCTTAAGCCACATCCCCCTCGATGAATCTAGGACTCCATTCCTAGATAACTCCTTGGTTAATTAATCTGCCAAAATCTTTTCGGCAAATTCCAAAGAGATAATATTATTTTTGGACTAGACCTCAAATAAGAGAATCATGCAAAGATATATTAGAATTGAATATCCAAATATAAGGTAAACAATAAGTTGGATATTCCAATAGTCATGAGATTATTTAGTAAATTATAAAAACTTTTATTAAATCTCATGGCAATATATATTAAGAGACTCAAAATAGAGCATTTATATGACATACCTTGTCACAACATCCAAGTTCATCCATTCTTTGTCATTTGGTAACATAAAAGATTCACAATAGTAGGTAAGCAACAAGTATTTGCCCAATGCTGTCACTTTTGTTAAGCAACGAACAATACAACAAGGAGATATTAAATATTAACCACTATACCAGAAAACACTTCTCTGGAATAGAAAAACTTTTGCATTTATGTAAGAATGCAAATATCTATGCTAGTAGCTGCACTTGAAAGTTAAATAATAAGATGATATAAAAATATATCTATATACAAGCACGCATATATCATGTGCACAAGTGCAAGCATGTGTGTTTTTCTACAAGGCTTTGTTTTCATGCTGAATGGTTAACCACCTGTTTGATGACTTCATCCATTGTCCATCTATCCAGTGAACAAAGTAATTCACTTTCTGATTAGTACTTCAGCTTTATATTTGTTAGCTTTGTTAGTTACTACACCAACTTGAGGAGAGAATAAGTATACATATTACATATGTACTTGGGCACTAAGATGTGATAAGCCCCACCTGATTTGCACACGTCTGTGTACCTATATGCATACATGTATAAATGCGTATGTATTTATATATATAATTAAACATGTGAATGTTCGGTGAATAGAAAGAAGCCTCTGACATGTTGAACAAACCACATGCATACAAACCAAGATCCAAGCTTCAACCTCTAACAAGTCAGAAGACAAAGGAAGCTCAACAGTGTCTAACATTTAGAATAAGACAACAATGTCATATGTTATTATTTTTGTTATGTCTTATTTATCAGTTTAGTATATTTTATGCTCACCATATATCGCCCCATGCATATCAAAATGTATTAAAATCTGATACTACAAATGAAGCAGATAAACCAAATAATGATTGTTTGTACTAAAACAATTGTATAGCAAATTGCAGAGATAGCTGGACAGTCGCTTTTATTATAGGCTAAGTATATGACCATGATTGCCCAATCTATTTAATAACCAAGATTTGTTACACCAATTTCTGTCCATATATGTGCATGAGCACTTAAATGTCTGATGGTGAAGATAAACTGAGTATTCATTTTACCATATATTTAACAAAAATTAGTAAGGAAGAAGAAAAATGGCGTGTATCAACTAGCTCTTTTAAAGCAACATAGCACAACAATCCCTTCCAACGGTAAAAAGATCAACTTATAAAATATAACTTAAAGCATTGCAGCAATGTTAATATTTTGCCCAAGAAAAATAATAAGTATTCAAACCATAATCTTTTCTCCTTAAATCTTGGGCCCAATGGATGATCATAATTTAGCATAGCAACATTTGCACCATTAATGCACATGCATTTCAGGGTGGCATGAAAACTTTATATGTTGAGCAAATGCAAAATAGAAAGAAGATGGAATGAAAATCTAGCAATTTCTAGAAAAGAAGAAAAATCTGATCCTTAGCTGTTGAAAAATATTTTTGATCTTACAAAAAAATCCCTTTCTAAAAATTGCTAGAAATATGTTATAGAAATTTAAATATACAAATAAAGTAAAACCAAAAGATAAGATGGATCAAACCAGGACCGAGCGTGTTAGACACCGCCCTAAGGATCAGATTTCCGCCCCTTCGTGCAGGTTGTTGGCGATCTGTCCTTAAGGTACAACGATCCGGCTCGACCCGATCCTCCTACTACGAGCACGATCGTATGAAGGTGCAAACTCAATGATTACCTTCAGATGCCTAAAGAATCAATAAAATATATAAAATAAAATGAGATAAAACAAATCATATAGGGCTACTCCAAATTATTCTAGATTGATGCCTTTCTCAATCTGAATCCCTAAGCCTATTTATAGGCTTGGCCCATAAAAATTACAGTTTGATCCATAATGACCTTAAAGGCCGTTAGTCTCAAATTATGTTAAAAATGATTTATAAAATAAATTATTTAGGCTATTTCTAAATGTTGGCACCGTGAATGCCTCGCGGGCATTCTTTCTTTTTTTTTTTTTTTTTTTTTAAATTTTTAATTTTATTATTTAAACTTTTTCTAACACTACTCATCCCAACTCTTTTGCAGCCACTCCATCTTGTCGTTTTTGTTCTTATCCTGCTGTCGACGACTCCCTGGATCGGCAGCTTCACCAGATGCCACTGCCAGGTTTAGCGATGGTGGCATCCACCGGTGGTGTGGTCTCCTTCACGTCACCATCCGTGCTCCACTAGCTACCACCTGCCAGGTTTAGCGGTTGTGGCATCCACCGGTGAAGCTATCTCCTCCGCCTCACCATCCGTGCTGATGGCGGCGATCGTGGTCGTCGAGGCGGCTGACGGGGGGTTTGGCATCCTAAACGGTGTCTCATTTCCAAAAGACAACCCACAGTGATCGAGCACTCAAAATTCAATAGGCTAAAGGGTCAACTTACTCCATGCAATTTGTCTTATCAAATGACCGCCACAAAATGTCAAAATGGTGACTAAAGAGTATCTCTGAAACAGCGATTATTATCCATTGCAAAGAACAAGAATAAGAATAAGATGCCCACAAGCATGGCTCTGTATTGTTCTTGCTGTAATGCTGTCTTCATAGCAATCAACTTTACGTGGAAGTTGGTTCGGTAGATTGGGGCCTATGGAGACCAGGCCTCAACTAAGTGAATTGCTTACACCATCCTTATTGTTGTTTCATTGATTGGAACTGCATAGTTGGGAAAACTGGAAGTTAGCAAAGCAAAATATTTATTTTAGACATCAGAAATTTAATTCCAGACTTGCTATTTACTTTTTATCAGCCTCCGATGCCTGCAGTTCTGATGAACTCCCGGCAGATTTCTCTCTGAGCAGACTTGATAAGCTTCTACAGAACTGGTTATCAGAGTCCGACAGATGTGGATCACTTCACCTGGATATAGATCAAGTAAAGAAAAATAGACATGAAATACCTGTTTGTATGCTCTCAAATCCCCTTCAGACTTCAATATTTCTATGACACAATGAATCGGCGTCACCTCAAACACCTGAATTTTCCAGCTTTTCACCAGTAAGACTAATCAAGCAAGAGGGTGCTGGGGTGGGTACATTGAGAATTATTATGATTTTACCTCCGCAGATAGAGTAAAATGGGACCTACTCCTTGTTAGCCTTTTGTTACAGTGAATTTTCACCTGAAACACAAAACAGAGTGCATGATTAACAACTAGAATTGCAGCCTAGACAGCTCCAGTCAAAGGAACCCCAGAGTAAATTGTACCTTAGAATTGTTCATCCTTTCCACAGACAGGCTTACATCCTTTGCAGCAACCTCAATTTTTCCAGTGTTTCGTTTATGGAAAGCTTAGAACCAAGCTTTGTTTTCTGTTGCTTATTGTACAAGTATTAGAGTTTGCTGTTGGAGGAAAAATATAAACAATCCAAGTATTAGATTTGGAATGTTGAACAACCTGCTCATGAAAAAGGCCAGACAAATCAAGGTAATTGGACATTGCTATGAGTTGGAAAGCATTGATAAACCTCTGAGGTTTTTCTTGCATTGTGTGATTTGTTCTCTCCTGTTCATGGTTCAAGGTTTCCTTCAGCAAAAGCCTATTTGGCTAAATGTAGAGGGAAAATAATAATAATAATAAAAAAAGCAAAAGACTAGAGCAGATGGAGTCCCTACATCTTTGCTGTCAATTGTATTGCTGATATCCTCTGAATTCAGGGCCTCATCATTTTGATGTCCAGCTGAAGGCTCATAATCCACCCGAAACCACTCATCTTCGAGAATCTCTGCTATTGCGGCCCGCTATTGTGAGAAAGTGTGTAAGCTTCTTTCTTAACCATGTACATGTATCATGTATCTATAAAGAACTAAATCTAATAATGGTCAGTGAGGGTATGTGAAGTAGGATTTCAGTGAGCACCTTTGTTGGTGATGGTTCCAGCATCTTGGAAAGTAGCTTTCTTTGGGCGGCAGTGAACCATTCTGGGCATGCGTACTCTGCTCTACAGATCTTTCAAACATACGAATCGTCAATAAAAGAACATTTTTGATTATTTTTAACTAAGATCAGCAACATCTTGCCTCAAATAATACCTTTCTATACAAGTTCACCAGGCTGTGATCTTTGAAAGGTAGATATCCAGCAAGCAATTCAAAAAGAATCACTCCGCATGACCATATATCAGCAGCTACTCCATCGTACTGCTGGTGGACTATCACCTGTTAATGAAGTCATGCATGCCGTCAATTGAAATTATCCACCTAACTATAAATCTGAACAAGATCCACATTTCTAACTTTATTTTTTTAAATTTCTTTATCTTTTGAGTTTTGGTGGTGGTGGTGGATTCCATGGCCACCATTTCCTTAAACATGAAATAATAGAGGACATAAAAAACAATGGCCAGACACCACAAAGTTAATCCAGCCGAAAGAAAACCCATGCATCAAAACAAAAACAAACACTTTTTTAGTGCATTTAAATAAAACCACACTAATAAAGAGCACTGAGATACCAAGAAAACTTGAAAAGTACCTTTGTGATTCTGTTTATTCAAGGGACAGCGGCCAATAGTTTTAACAGAACCATACGACATAAATATTTTTTAAAATAAAATTATTCAAATATTCAGCTTAAACTTATTCAGGAAAGAGTGCACCTGGATCATTTTGACTCTTAAAGTTGCCAAAAATTATGCTTCCCAGTTTTTGTGATCACTCGTTAAGAAAAATGTGGAATGATGATCATATATTAACTTTTGAAAGGAATAGGGTTTACAATCTTTGAAGGAAATAACAAGACTTTGTTTGACACAATCCAATGCAAACACGTCTCCAGATCAAAGTAGATTTGACTTTCCCACAAAAGAAAGGAAAGGAAAAAAAAAAAAAGGAGGAACTGAAAGCACTTCACTTCCTGTTCAAGAGTATTTCCCAGCTAATTATTGTTAGACGCCTCCTCTTGTGGTCAACTAACACTCTTGGAGCTTTCTAATTTCAACTGTTCATAAAATCCCAAATTATAATAATCATTCAATAAAATAACCTACAATTCGTTTACTTCGTTAGAACTTTCTGGTAAACTCATCCTTCACACCTTGCTGTGAGATTGCCACAACGCGATGGATCGTCAAATTTTGGCCCCAAACAGTCTCGATCTGTGCATGGATGCAATTGATAAACGACAAACCGTAATATTGAATCCTGGATCCACCATATAAATGGATCTGGGACGCTCTTCATCTTGTGTGAAAGCGCCAGGCCTAACCAATTTCAAACTTTTTATTCCAAGAAGTCTATACAAACTCTAAAGAGCTTCAATGTTCAGCTGTTGACTGGAACCATCATATGCATTACAAATAAAGAAGAGTGGTCTAAAATCTAATTCACGTTGAACGATAGGGTCAAACAAGTATCGCTAACTTGAAGGTTCTAATTTCCAGCTTCCTTAACCTTCCAAATAAAGCTTCTATAATATAATCAAACACCTATATTCCAAGAGAAATTATAAGTTGTGCTTCTAAACACCTCTGCATAAGTTTTAGGTGCACGTCTTCATTATTCTGTCAGTAACTAATATTCCATCATCACGCAATAGAGGCGCTAAACAAATCGAGACTTCCATCTCTTTATTGGCATTTTAAATTTTGGAAAGCTAATCTCATACCTCAGGAGCCACATAACTCGGCGATCCGCAGGCAGTTGATAACAGGACTCCTGGCTGAAAGCACCCATGAAAGCGATATGAAGAAAATCATCAGAACAAAGTCTCAAATATTTCGTAGATTAAGTTTGCTTAAGCTGGTCTATTGGAAATCAGAGATCTCTGTCCTCACCTTTCTCAGCACACTGAGCCCAAAATCAGATACCTTTAGATTGCCATTGCTATCTAATAGCAAGTTCTCTGGCTGTTTATGCTAACATTAAGAATCCAATCTCCAGAAAAAAGGGGAATCTCAAAGTTGGTATGATATCACCATTTCATAAGTTGGATTCTAACCTTCAGATCTCTATGGTAGACTCCTCTGCCATGGGAGTAATCCACTGCATCAATTAACTGCTGAAAGTACTTCCTTACCTCTCTGTCATCTAACCTGTTAAGATAGTACTGCTAAGAAGAAATGGAAGTCATGTCATTAGCCTATTCCAAATCAAACCAAATCTCAAACTTCAGTTCTGCAAAAGCCTACCAACTTATCAGAAAGCTGTCCTCCAGAGACATACTCCATTACAAGATAAATCTTTGTCTTCGTTGCAATTACCTGTATCAGAAGTTCTAATTGAGAAACATTCAAAATTTCAAAACAAAAAAACAAGACACCTCAACCATTTTTTTTTTAAATTTTTGCTGTCAACCAAAGGACCTTGAAGCCGACCTCGTATATTTTCACTATGTTAGGGTGATGCAGAAGCTTCATTGTGCTGATCTCTCTCTTGACCTGAAGAAGGAACCAGTACAATAGGTTCAAATGCCATCCAATCTCTTTCAAAGTATTTTCTAACTTATAAGGGATAGAATTCCATGGACATGGGTTGAATGCAAAAGCCCACTCACCTGATACATTAGCTTGTTTTGCAATATCATCTGCTTATCAATGATCTTAATGGCGACACTCTTATTTGTCTCGCTGTTCACTGCCAGCTTGACCTTTGCGAAGTTGCCCTCTCCAATGGTCCGGCCAAGGTGGTATTTCCCAATGATGTTCGCATAGCCCATTGCTAACGGCCACACTGCACCATGGAAGAATGTCAATGAGAAACTGGTCCTCCTTAGATCACTGGTCCGTCCTTCCAGGCTACAATGAGTAGTGTTGGCATTTGATCCCTGTAGGATTAATTGATGGCGGAGGGGCTCTCTTTTCCTGTGGGATCAAATGGAATGGTAATTCTTCTCCAGTTATCTCCTGATGGAGAAGACCTCGAGGGCTTGGCATACTTGGTTTGAGGAGTTACAAGGGAGCCAGGGAGAGTAAATAAATTATTGGTTCGTGTTAAACAAGTTCGAGATAAATAATGTGAATTGATGGGTACTTTCTTTCACAAAGGCATGGAGGGGAGAACAAGGGAAAAAATGGGGTGGAGCGGCGGGTAGAAGAGGGGTGGTTGACAGGGGAACCGATAACGTGATTTGAATGGAAGGTTTGTCCGCCTGCCTAACCTTCTGGCACCTCGCAAAGGAAATCATTTCATAGGCCAAGCCAAGGAGGTGGGGCCTGTTGACGTCGAGGTGAAGTCTGAACAGGGTTCCTATTCTTTTGGGTGCTTTTATAATATTAAAATTCTTGGGTGCCGGTCTCATCTCTCATGAGATGCGATTAATAACAAACGTTTCACGAGAATCACGTGTTCAAGTGTTCAAGATTCAAGGCATGGTCCAGAAAAAAAAAAAATGTTTCCAGCCAAAGGCTTCAAAATTTTTTTTTTTTCAGAAAATTTTAGTTTCATCCTGGAGCAGTGGAGCTGCTGGAACCTTAATCCCAACTTCTTTCCCTGCCACAAAATGATCGAAATAATTGAGGGGAGATAAGAAAGAGAAGAGATATTGGGAGAAAGAAAGGAAAAAGAAACTAGTAGAGAGAGAGAGAGAGATTGAGAGGGGAGAGGAAATTGAGACATATGGAGAGATGAATAGAGACCAAAGAGGGGGGTGGGCGGAGAGAACGAGAATAAGTGGGGCAAATTGAGTTTATTTTCCAGCATGGAATAAGCCATCATGGATTCAGGCTTCGAGCTAGTCCCAGTTCAAGCCAAGGCTAGCCCGAAACTGAGCTTAAAACTTTTTATGAGTATTCATCCATTTCTCAGGGTAAAGCATTTTTCACACAATAAAATTAATAATGATTTCGTAGATGATCAAAAAGTGTAAAAAAAAATTGTTATGAAAGATTCTTAAGTTCTTCTCGTTCCATATATGCTGCATTACAGACATCATCAGTCGATCCTGTCATTTTCTTACATTGGCTGGCACTTTTCTTTTTTTCCAATTAAGCCAAAAGCTATTTATACTTGATCAATCAGGACTTAATTCGAGACAACAATAAAGGGACATCTAATAAATAAATGATCAATAAATTCTTGGTTAGCATCATATAACATATATTCAGAGAACTCATGGGCCATCTTTTTCTAGTTAAGACCTCTATGATGTGTAATTTGTTAAGGAGAGTAAGCCAAGAAATATTTTATTTTTTCTGGAATGAAAACCTTTCAAACTTGATTATAGAAAGGGTGTTTGATGCTTCTAAGGTTAATAAATGTCACGCCCCAGATTCAAAAATTTGAGCTAGGGTGACAACCCGCTCCATGCAAGGCGTCTCAATTTCGACACATGAATCAATATAAGGCAATAATTAAGACTCTTCAATTCAAATCCATAATTTATTACAAACCATAATTATAAGTCTTAGGCTACAAGCCCTACACACAAGCAATACTGGGGTTACATCATTAGTGGATCTTATTTTATTTAATAGAAGCTTCATCAACCCCAATTATTCTTCTTCACTCCTGAGGCTCTGAAAAACATTGTGAGGATTATATGAGCTCACACTCAATAAGTAAGCCTAATACAATTTCAAATCATCATATCTTATCATATCATATCAAGATATTCTCAAATTATTTTTATAAAAACTTTTAATTTTAAATACTTTTATCATGCTATCAGCACATTCATATCATCAGCTCAACATAATTTGGAAGCTTAATTAAACAATAAATACTAGAATATGCTGTAAACAAATCACTGTTTATACATTCATTGTTCTCTTATGTGTCCCACGACCCTACAACACTCAAACTCTTAAATGTCCCCTAAGAAGAAGGGTCCTGGTACCAGCATTATACCAAATCTCAATCGATCAGAACACATCCTACAGATATGTGTCCTCCACATATCTTTTCCTGTGGAGGTGGGTCACGTATCACTTGGCATTTTATATATGAGAACCGCGGCGACACATACAAGTAATTTCAATGTCATCATCATAATTGCATATTATCATCTCGATAGTACCAATATAATTTTACAAGATTAACATAATTACAATTTTACATATACACATATAAGCCATATCTTGCAAAATATTATCTGCTACAAGAGTCATAACAAATGCTTATTTAAAAATTTATGGTACTATGTATTATTTCAATATAACTACAACTTTATTTTTCGCATTTCATAAATATGCATCAAATTATAAATTCACGATTTACAAATTAAATAATTTATAAAATTATAATACTTAGCTTACTTACCTCAGTACACAAATCCCAATTTCATAAATACGTCGTGGCTAGGAGTCGTGCTAGCGGCACGACCGGCCAAATTCGGGGCAGCCCGGCCACCGGTGGTCGGACCAGAGCCGCCGCCGCCGTGGCCGGCCCCTCCCTCTCTCTCTTCTCTAATTGCTCTCTTTCTCATTCATCTTGCTGTGGCACATCCTGTGCTGGTAGCACGGCCGGCCACCATGGCTGGCCGGACCTCCACCGGATGCCTGCTCGGCGCCGGTGGGGATCTCCGACCGGAGCTCAGGCCTGGCGAGGCGACGGTCACGCCGCCGGGCCCGAACCAAGGATCAAACCGGCTGCCATCGCCAGCCAGTTGCAGGAGCTCTCCGCCACATCTCGCTCTCTCTTCCTTCCTCTGACTCTCTCTCTCTCTCTTCCTCCATGGCATGGACAGAAGGACTTACCAGGAGCAGGTGCGCGCACGAGGATGATGGGGAAGAAGTGTCTGCATCTTCCTTTAAGGGCGATGCAGACTCCTCAGATCAAGGGATTTGGGACTCCAGTTGTTACGGGATGATTTAAAATTCAAACACCTTGCGCAACTGCAGGAGTCCCTGGCATCAATCGTTTCAATCGCGCGATCAACTCTCGCAAGCGGTACGTAATCCCGGGGATTACATTCTCCCTCCTTATAAAAATTTCGGCTTCGAAATTGATACACTTTCATTAGAAAAAATTAGAATTTCAAATTTTGTCACCGAATCAACTAAGTTTTTATTCAAAAGTCAACAGTCGTAGCTACATCATTAACTATATTAAGATACAAATAGTTGTGGATACTTTTTTCCATTTCTCCTCAAGTTCCCAAGTAGCCTCCCTCTCAGAATAATTACTCCATTGCACCTTGACATAGGGAATGGTACGCCGTCTCAGAACTTGATCTTTGCGGTCCACGATACGCATAGGGTACTCCTCATATGATAAATCTTTCATCAACTGTATAGGCTCATATGCTATGACATGGCTGGGATCGGAAATATACTTCCTCAACATAGAGACATGAAAAACATTGTGTACCCCAGCTAAAATCGGAGGCAGTGCCAGGCTGTAAGCAACCTCCCCGACTTTGCTCAAGATCTCAAAAGGTCCAATATAACGTGGACTCAGCTTCCCTCTAATCCCAAACCTCATCACATCCCTGGTTGGTGATACCCTTAAGAAAACATGGTCCCCAACCTGAAATCCAATTCTCTTCTCCTAACATCAGCATAACTCTTCTGCCTTCTCTGAGCTGTATAAAGACGCTCCCTGATCAATTGCACCTTATCAACTGTCTGCTGAACCAACTCAGGGCCAAGCAATTTCCTCTCTCCCACATCATCCCAACATAAAGGAGATCTGCACCTCCTACCATACAGAGCTTCAAATGGAGCCATCTGAATACTGGCCTGGTAATTATTATTATACAAACTCCACCAAAGGTAAGTGGTTATCCCAAGCTCCACCCAAGTCCATCACATAGGCTCGCAACATGTCTTCCAAAATCTGTATGGTCCTCTCTGATTGTCCATCTGACTGGGGATGATAGGCAGTGCTGAAGTTTAAATTGGTTCCCATAGCCTTATGAAGACTCTTCCAGAACTGGGACACAAAACTGGTATTCTATCTGATACGATAGATACAAAATACCATGGAGTCTCACGATCTGCTCAATATACAAATTAGCCAATCTTTTACTAGAGACCCCAACTCTGAAAGGGTAGGAAATGAGCTGATTTTAGTCTGTCCACAATAACCCAAACTGCATCGTTACTCCTGAGAGTTTTGGGCAGACCAGTCACAAAGTCCATTGTAATCTTTTCCCATTTCCACTGTGGAATCATCAGAGACTGAAGAGGTCCCGCAGGCCTTTGATGCTCGGCCTTCACTCGCTGACACACCAAGCACTTGGCCACATACTGAGCAATCTCCCTCTTCATACCTTTCCACCAAAAATTTTTTTTAAGTCTCTATACATCTTAGTGCCACCTGGATGCACAGTATAAGGAGAGTAGTGAGCCTCCTTCAAAATTTCAGCCTTTAGCTCCTCAATGTTTGGCACACAAAGTCTTCCTTCAAATTTCAGGGATCCATCCTCCATTACATAAAATTCCTTCTGGACTCCTGACTGCACAGCTTCTTTAATCCTTTGTAGATCGGGATCTTCTATCTGGGAGGACTTGATTCTGTCAACTAGGGTCGGCTGGAGTACAAGTGCTGCAACAAGTCCATCAGACTGCTGTACTCTCAAACCAACCTTCCCACTTCTCCAGATCTCTCAATATGTGAGGCTGGGAAGTAATCATAGCAGCTAACTCAGAAGAGGATTTTTTGCTCAAAGCATCAGCCACTACATTGGCCTTCCCAGGATGATACTGTAGATTCAGGTCATAATCTTTCAATAGTTCCAACCACCTCCTCTGCCTCAAATTCAGCTCCTTCTATGTGAAGATGTATTTTAGACTCTTATGATCTGTATACACATCACACGACACTCCATATAGATAATGCCGCCAAATCTTCAGAGCAAAAACCACAGCAGCCAATTCCAGATCATGAGTAGGATAATTCTGCTCATAAGGTTTCAGTTGTCTGGAGGCATAGGCTATCACCCTTTCATTCTGCATCAAAACACATCCCAATCCTTTCGAGAGGCATCAGTATATATAGTAAAACCTTCAGATCCTGTCGGAAGAACAAGAATGGAGCTGACACCAGGCGCTGCTTTAACTCCTGAAACTTTTCTCACACTCCACTGTCCAGTCAAACTTCACTCGCTTTTGGGTTAAGCGAGTTAGGGGTAGAGCAATGCAAGAGAAAACCCTCCATAAATTTACGGTTGTTGGCCCAGATGGCAACCCAAGAGGGGGGTGAATTGGGTTCTTTAAAAAATTAGCCCTTTTTAAAATAGTTTGCTTGAGATTAATGAGGGCAAATGCAAGATAACTATAAAGTGCAGTGAATAAGATAGAGATAGAGAAAGAGACAATGAGACGGCAAACACAAAAGATTTTATAGTGGTTCGGTGTATCCAACACCTACGTCCACTCCCAAGATTCACTTGGGTCCACACTATAATCTCTCTAGATTACAGCCGAGTTGTTTTCCAAGCTCACAACTCAAACTTGTTGTTTTCCGGGTGCACAACGAACCCAGCTGGTTTTACACGGGCTCACCAGCACAAAACCCTACAACGGGCTCACAACTAACCCAAGCTTAAACAAGCTTAAACCGAGGTAAAACTACCTCCTCTAGTTCAATCCCCCAGATTGAACTAGGCAAAACAAATAAGTATTGTGTGTGAATACAAAGCTCCTCAATGAGCAAATATACAAATTAAGAATAACAAGGTTTAGAAAAGCCTGATTTGTAGATAGGTTGGCTTTTGAGCTTTTCTTTTCTTCTTTTCTTCTTCTCCTTGCTGGATTGAATCAAGCCTCAGCTCCGATTCTTCGTGGTTGAAGCAGTTGAGAAGGGTTGAAAAGCAAGAAATGAATCTCCTTTCTCCAAGTTGGGAAATCCGCCAAGACTTTGATTTTGAACGCTTTGGATTCCTCTTGAGCTTTTGGAGTGGAGTGGATTTGAGCTAGAAGGTTTTCCTTTCAAGATTCAAGCTCACGGATTTTTGAAATGGGATTTGTCTATCTCAGATTTTCTCTTTTTTTTTTTTTCTTTTCTCTCTTTTTTGAACAATAGACTTCCCTTTTTATAGATTTCTTTTACACCTCTTTTGGAATAAAACTATCCGTTGGAGTGTACCTTGTATCAAAATATATCCGTTAGAAATGAGTAAAAATAGAAATTTACCGTTAGAGCTGATCTGGCAACTTTTTTTTTCCAGGTGGGTTGGAGTCGACTCTAACTTTTCTGGAGTCGGCTCTAGCTCGAGGCGTTTTAAAATGATATTTCCGGAGTCGTCTCTGGCTTTCTGGGGTCGACAAGAAACTTTTCCGGAGTCGACTCTAACTTACCCGGAGTCGACTCTAGGTTGGAGCCAGAAAAATCGACTTTCTGCTTCGTCTGTGAGAGTCGACTCTAACAGTCTCGGAGTCGACTCTAATGACCGTGCCAGTTCCGGAGTCGGCTCTGTGATTCTCGGAGTCGACTCTAATGTCTGCAATTCTTACCTAGACATTAGATTCGATCCAGAACACATTGTAACTCTGATTTTGATCTTTCAATAGTCTTATAGGCTGAAACACTAAATCAAAATCATCAGAGCCTTCAAAAATTATACTCAAATAGTTTTGTTAATCATCAAAATCATCAATTGGGTCAACAATCTCCCCCTTTTTGATGATAACAAAAACTTTGAGTATATGCATTCAAAAATTCAATCAAACTAAGGATTATAGTCATTTTAACTTTAAACCATTGAAATTAAGGTTTTGATGCCAATGTTCAATGTAAACTTTAAAATTGTACATGAGTTCAATATAATCCATCAATATTGAATTTTAAACTTAATGTGCATAAGATTGTAAATGAGCTTTTTGTTAAGCTCCCCCTGCATTGAGTAGCTCCTCTTATATATAACATCAAATTGTAACAGATTAATCATTTCAATTCATTTTGCATAAACAATTAATTCTCCCCTTTCTTTCTTTCTTTATGCATATATATTCAATATAATCTTTCTTTCTTTGCATATACACAACTATCTCTCCCCCTTTTTTGTTATAGCAATAAGGAGAGTAAAAAAATTTATAATCTCAATAAAGCATAGGAATCCAATCAATCAAAATTTGAAAAAGTGAAATTGTATTTCATATGCAAGAACCATTACATCAGTTGATTCATTTACATTTCAAAATGAAATACATTGGATATTCAAAAACTTCCTAAGTACAAGCTATCAAACTCAAAAACAAGATCAAATGTGCTTGAATACAATTTTCTTTAGATGACCTATTATCTCCATTACATCATCTTTTGTGATTTCTTAAAATTTTCAAGGCAGGCTTCGATTTGAGAGACTGCAAGGTCAATATCCTTCTTCAATTGACCCGTTGCATGAACATACGATCCTGATCCATCGGCAATGCCTTCCATCCTTTCGAAGATCTTGTGAAGCTCAGCTCCAAAGGATTCACAGAACTGCCTAAGGTAAAGGATAGCATGTCCAGTCTCGAATTTAATTCTTCTTTCAACTGATTAAAGTCTTCTTTCAATTGATTAATTTCATTTGACCTGTGACTGTCATACTCAGCAAGTAAGCTTCTTAACTGATCAAGTTGTTCATTAGAAAATCTCCAGAATTTGTTATAGGCTGATGTGGAGGTGATGGAATAGAACTCGGTCCGGCCTCCGAAGGTCCAGCAGAAGAAGGTCCCGCAAAAGATGAATCAGGGACTGATGGTCCCGCAGTAGATGGTCCCGGGATTTCTTCTAGTCTGGTTCCCTCTGCACCATCCCTATCTGTTCTTTCCTCTCTCCTCATCCAAACACCATTAACTTTCTTAAATCCCATTCTATGAATAGAAATGCTGTAATAATCAGTGTGTCTCAGTTTTCTTAAAGGTTCATTTTCCATTATGAGCACACCCTGGCTTCTAAAAACTAGTGTCAGAATCATACCGTATGGCAGTGTTGATCTTTTCTTAGTAGCTGCCTCTGCCATGTATCCTATCATCATGCCAGCTAAATTGACTGGCCTTCCAGTTATAATGCAGTCCATCATCAGAACGTCTCGCTCCGAGACATACTCGAATCTCCCTATTTTTGGAAATAAGATTCTACCACATATATTATGCAATAATCTGAGTTCTAGGTTTAACTGATTTGCAAAGATCTCTTCGAACTCAGTCACATCTCTTCCTAGCATCCTTGATAGTGCACCACTTCTGTCATTAAGTTGACATTCCATTAAACCAACAGTGGGCATTTCTAATAGGGTTCCAAGAATCTCAGTTGTTACCGTAACCCTAGTTCCTCTTACTGTGCTTATCAATCCTCCTTCTCCTCTGCTTAATCCATTATAAAACTCTCTTACCAATGCTGGATAAGTGGGTAAATCTAGTGAGCACACTTTCTCCCATCCCATATCCCTTAAATTTCTTCCAATAGAGAAACCCTCCGATTCAAATAAATCAAAATTAACTTTTCTCCCAGTGGTAATGGTCTTACCAGCTAATTGATCAACCTTAGGAGATGAGGGTGAAGGTGGAGAATCCTCTTGAGTGGCCGAAGAGGAAGAAGGCGATGGTTGCCTCCGAACCGTGCGTCTCTTCGTTGGAACGGATGCTCCAGCGACGAATCCGCGCCTCTTTGGTGCCATTGAGAGGATTGGAAGGTTAATCAGGGTTTTGAGTATTTGGGGAAGTTGGAAAGGTTTTGGAGTTCTTAGGAAGGTTTAGGAGACGATTGGAATGATTGGGGGTCGACTCCGCCTTTTTATTTTTGACCTAACTCGACTTAGAGTCGACTCCCGAAAACTGGGTGTCGGCTCCGAGCCAGAAAGTCTGTCAGCGCTCGTATTAGAGTCGGCTCCACAAAAGCCAGAGTCGGCTCTAATCACTTAGACAGAAATCAAAAACTCAGGTGTCGACTCCGCAAACTGTCAGAGTCGACTCTAACAGTTTCAGAGATAAAAAATTAAGTTTCAAGATTTGAAACTATTCAAATTAATCATCAAATTATAGATTAAAGTTCTTTAGCAATTGGGGAAACAATGAATCAAGATCTAGATAGATTTCCTTATTGAAATATCAAGATTTTTCAAGAAAATGATGAAATCTAGATAGATGTCCTTAAGAGTTTCAGAAAACTATTCCAAAGGATCACAAACTCCTAATTCTCCTCTAAGATAACAAAATCTTTCTTCACTTAAGGGTTTTGTTAATATATCTGCAAGTTGTTCTTCAGTATTCACATAATCAAGACAAATTTCATTATTGGCTACATGTTCTCTTATAAAGTGATATCTTATTTCAATATGCTTTGTTCTTGAATGTTGAATTGGATTTTTAGTAAGATTTATTGCACTTGTATTATCACATCTTATGGGTGTCTTATCAAGTGTGATACCATAGTCTTCAAGTTGTCTCTTAATCCATAGGATTTGAGCACAGCAACTTCCAGCTGCAACATATTCTGCTTCCGCAGTAGATAATGCAACCGAATTTTGCTTTTTGCTAAACCATGAGATTAAGTTACTTCCTAAAAATTGGCATGCACCACTTGTGCTTTTTCTATCTAACTTGCATCCGGCATAATCAGAATCTGAGTATGCAATTAGATTTAATGTGGAGTCTCTAGAATACCATAAACCTACATTTTTTGTTCCACTTAAGTATCTTAGTATTCTTTTAACAGCTATTAAGTGTGATTCTTTAGGTTCTGATTGAAATCTAGCACATAAACATACAGAAAACATAATATCTGGTCTACTTGCTGTTAAATAAAGAAGGGATCCGATAATACCTCGATAATACTTTTGATCAACCTTTTTACCTTCTTCATCTTTGTCCAGCTTGCATGAAGGACTCATTGGTGTTCCGAGGGGTTTAATTGATTCCATACCAAATTTCTTTAGAATCTCTCTTGTGTACTTTGTTTGGTTGATAAAGATACCCTCTTTGCTTTGTTTGATTTGGAGTCCAAGGAAGAAGTTGAGTTCTCCCATCATGCTCATCTCGAATTCTCCCTGCATTAACTTGGCAAATTCTTGACATAGAGAATCGTTAGTAGCACCAAAAACAATGTCATCAACATATATTTGTACTACAAGTAAATCTTTACTTTTTCTTTTCAAAAATAATGTTTTATCAACATTTCCTCTTGTGAAATCATTTTCAATTAAGAATTTACTTAACCTATCATACCAAGCTCTAGGTGCTTGTTTCAAACCATATAATGCTTTGTGTAATTTAAAAACGTGATTTGAAAATTCGTGATCTTCAAAACCTGGTGGTTGTTCTACATAAACTTCTTCATTTATAAATCCATTTAAAAATGCGCTTTTAACATCCATTTGAAATAAATTAATGTTCATGTGACATGCAAATGCTAGTAAAGCCTAATGGCTTCTAATCTAGCTACAGGTGCAAAGGTTTCATCAAAATCAATACCTTCTTCTTGATTATATCCTTTTGCAACTAATCTAGCTTTGTTTCTAATTACTATGCCATTTTCATCTAGTTTATTTCTAAAAACCCATTTTGATCCTATTACTGAATGATTTTTAGGTCTTTCAACTAAAGTCCATACATTATTTCTTGTAAATTGATTTAATTCTTCTTGCATTGCTAACATCCAATTATTATCTTTTTCAGCTTCTTCTATAGTTTTAGGTTCAATTTGTGATACAAATGCAAGATGATTACTAATATTTCTCATATATGATCTAGTTCTTATTCCTTGAGATGGATCACCTATAATCAATTCCTTGGGATGACTATGAGCATATCTCCAGTCTCTTGGAAGATCTATATCATTATGATCAATATTGACATCATCGTCCTTATGTGAATCATCATCTTTAGCTTCTTGCTCATGATCTGAAGATACTTCAATATTAAGTTTTTCAAGATCTTTTTCAATTATGTTTGTATCTTCCTCATCATCAATCTTTTCAGATCCAGTTGCTAAAGATTCATCAAAAACTACATGTATGGATTCTTCAACAATTAAGGTTTTCTTGTTAAAGATTCTATAAGCTTTACTAGTTGTTGAATAACCTAGAAAAATTCCTTCATCAGATTTAGCATCAAATTTTCCTAAGTTGTTTTTACCATTATTATGAATGAAACATTTACATCCAAATGCATGAAAGTATTTTATATTTGGTTTTCTTTCATTCCATAATTCATAAGGTGTTTTCTTTAAGATTGGTCTTATTAAAGCTCGATTTAAGATGTAACATGCTGTGTTAATAGCTTCCGCCCAAAAGTACTTTGGTAGGTTACTTTCGCATAGCATGGTACGGGCCATGTCTTCTAGAGTCCTATTTTTCTTTCAACTACACCATTTTGTTGTGGAGTCCTAGGGGCTGAAAAATTATGATTAATTCCATTTTCAGTGCAGAAATTTCAAATAAGTGATTTTCAAATTCTGTTCCATGATCACTTCTTAGAGATACTATGGTAGTGTTTTTCTCATTTGTGACTTTCTTGAAGAATTTCAGGAATATCGAGAAAGTCTCATCTTTGTGAGCTAAAAACATTACCCAAGTATATCTAGAATAATCATCTACAATCACTAGACCATATTTCTTTCCTCCTAGACTTGTGGTTCTAGTTGGTCCAAAAGGTCCATGTGAAGTAGCTCTAAAGCCCTAGAAGTTGAAACAACATTTTTAGATTTGAAAGAACTTCTAGTTTGTTTTCCAAATTGACATGCATCACATATTTTGTTATTTTCAAAATCTAGTTTAGGTAAACCTTTAACTAAATCCATTTTAATTAGTTTTGAAATAAGGTGTGTGCTTGCATGACCTAATCTACGATGCCATAACCATCCAATATCATTTATGTTAGCATTGTCAGCAATTAGGCAATGACTACTTTCAGATAATTTGTCTAAGTCAACTAAGTACACATTGCCATGTCTATAACCAGTAAAAACAATGCTATCATTAATGGAATTAGATACTATGCAAATAGAAGATTTAAATGAAACATTAAAGTTCTTATCACATAGTTGGCTTATACTAATTAAATTATGCTTTAAACCATCAACATAAAGTACATTATCAATAATAGATGGAGTTATGCGAACTTTACCAAGGCCCATAATTTGACCTTTACCGTTATCGCCAAACGTCACAACTCCACCTTTCTTTTCTTCCAGGGTGATGAATTCATCTTTGTCACCCGTCATATGTCTTGAGCAGCCACTATCAAGGTACCACTTTTTCTTTGATCTTTTGGCTACAAGACATTCCTGCAACATAATTTAAACTTTATGTTTAGGTACCCAAGCTTTCTTGGGTCCTTCATGGTTAGTAGCAACAAAAATTGTTCCTTTCGGAACCCATATTTTCTTTGCTTTAACATTTAACTTGTTGTTATTATTGTTTTGCATTCAAATGATTTATGACCTTTTTCATTACATTTAAAACAAGTTAATATTACTTTGGTTGGCTTTTACAAAAATATTTTTAAAGATTTTTGTTTCTTAATGTGTTATACCCTAAACCTGCTTTGTCAAAAACTGCTTTTTGACTATCTAAAATCATATTTAGTTTAGTTGAGCTTAGAGTAAATTTCTCAACAATGTCTTTATACTTTTTAACATCTTTCTTAAGAAAATCATTTTCATTAGAGATTGATTCTTTTTCTTTAATTAGATTTTCATTTTCAGATTTAGATTTCAATCTTATGAAAAATCATTCTTTTCATTAAAAGTTTTCTTTTTATCTTTTAAATCTTTAACTACTAGATTTAATTCATTTTTCTTTTAATTAAATTTATTTTCAGTTTTTAAAATTTATTTTCTTTTTCAAAGCTTTAAAATCAATCATCAATTCATTGAAAGCTTCAAACATTTCATCAAATGTAAATTCATCATCGGGGGTTTCGGTGCTTACCTCTTCGTTGTCGTCGTTGTTGGCCATGAAGCAGATATTGGCAACTTCCTTTTGTTCTTCTTCTTCGGAGGAAGATTCATCAGACCATGTTGCCATGTATGCTTTCTTCTTTTTCTTGTAGGCCTTTTTCAGCAAAGGACAATCATATCTAAAGTGCCCTGGCTTTTTACACTCATAACATACTAAGGGCTCTTTCTCTTTTTCTTTCTCCTTGTCCTTTTTCTTATCTTTTCTCCATCAATTCTTGCTCCAAATTCTTTTTATGGAAGGGCCTTTTTCTCATAAACTTTCTGAATTTTTTGGCCAAGAGAGCAGTTTCATCATCATCTTCATCATTACTTTCACTGCTGCTCTCTTCCATTTCTGCAGTTTTGAGGGCAATGTTTTCTTCTTTTTGTTTCCTCCTCAACATGCTGCTTCATTGTCAGCTCGTGGGTCATTAGGGATCCTAGAAGCTCCTCTAAAGGTAATGCATTGAGGTCCTTTGCTTCTTGGATTGCAGTGACTTTGCTTCCCACGATCTTGGTAGTGACCTAAGAATTTTGCGCACAAGGTCAGCATTAGAATAAATTCTACCAAGACTTTTAAACCATTCACAATATCAGTGAATCTAGTGAACATGCATGTGATGGTTTCAGTTTGTTCCATTGTAAACAATTCATATTTATGAACCAAAATATTTATTTTTGATTCCTTAACTTGGTTTGTTCCTTCATGTGTTATTTCCAACCTATCCCAAATTTCTTTTGCGGAATTACATGTTGAGATTCGGTTGAATTCATTAGAGTCTAAGGAACAATATAAAATATTAATGGCTTTAGCATTTAATTGTGCCATTCTCCTATCATTATCATTCCAATCCCTTTCGGGCTTAGGAACAATAGTGCCATCAATAAGGTGTGTGGGTGTACTAGGTCCATTTATTATTACTCCCCACAATTCATAGTCAGAAGCTTGAATGAATATTCTCATTCTAGCTTTCCAATATGAATAGTTGGTTCCATTAAATAAAGGAGGTCTATTCGTAGAATGACCTTCAGCAAAACATGAACCACTTTGTGTTGCCATAAGGATCTTTAGCCCTTGATCGTGAGATCAAATTCTAAATGAGCACTTGCTCTGATACCAATTGTTGGCCCAGATGGCAACCCAAGAGGGGGGGGTGAATTGGGTTCTTTAAAAAATTAGCCCTTTTTAAAATAGTTTGCTTGAGATTAATGAGGGCAAATGCAAGATAACTATAAAGTGCAGTGAATAAGATAGAGATAGAGAAAGAGACAATGAGACACGCAAACACAAAAGATTTTATAGTGGTTCGGTGTATCCAACACCTACGTCCACTCCCAAGATTCACTTGGGTCCACACTATAATCTCTCTAGATTACAGCCGAGTTGTTTTCAAGCTCACAACTCAAACTTGTTGTTTTCCCGGCACAACGAACCCAGCTGGTTTTACACGGGCTCACCAGCACAAAACCCTACACGTTGTTTTTCACGGGCTCACAACTAACCCAAGCTTAAACAAGCTTAACCGAGGTAAAACTACCTCCTCTAGTTCAATCCCCCAGATTGAACTAGGCAAAACAAGATAAGTATTGTGTGAATACAAAGCTCCTCAATGAGCAAGNCATACCACATCAATAGTACCATTATATTTTGCAAAGTCAAAATAAGCATATACTTCATCTTTTGCACATACATATAAAGCCATTATTTCAAAATATTACCAGCTATAATAATCATACAAATACTCAATTGTATACTCGTGGTACTATTACAAATTAAATATCAAATTCCATTTTCTTATTTCATAATTTCAAAAATATAACTACAATTCCAAACTTTACATATTAAATATTATAAAATTTATGATAAACTTACATCAGTACGCTAATACCAAACTGTAAACCAGCTATTTGGACATCTGGGTACCTACAGCATCATTTTACACAATTAAGTCTCTAAAATTTGAATACTAAAATGTCCCTTAAATTCTACCCAAACTAATGCTGGGCCCAACTTTGGGCTTGAATATTTCTCAATATATATGCCCAAATGGTGAAATAAAAATACCCCAAGAAACTAGGATCAACACTGATCCGGTCCATATTTTTATTTCTCCATTCCCGGCTCAATACAGGGCCCAAAACGCAGCTCAAAATGGCTCTTGAGCCGGCCCAACAGGGCCCAATCCCAGGACAGCCCAGACGGCCCACTGTTCTTTCTTCCTCCCCTGCTCCCCTATTTCACCCGAAACAAGGGAAAACTGTGCCGGCGGCCAGGGCCGCCACCGGCCTCTCTCCGGGGTGGCCCGGCCGCCGACGACCGGCCCGGAGCGGTAGCCTCCACGGCCGAACTCCCCCACTCTCTCTTCCTCATTCTTTCTCTTTCTCTCTTTTACATCTCTGCAGCACGTTATTGTGCCGGCGGCACGATTGGCCACCATGGCCGGCCAGACCTCCACCGGACGCACACCCCACATCGGTGGAGGCCACCGGCAGCCGCCCAGGCCAGACGAGGCGGCGAGCACGCTGCCGGGCCTAAACCAATAGTAGGAGCCGATTCGGCTCCCGCCCAGGAGAAGGGCCAGCCGGCCCTCTCCTCCCTCTCTCTCACCTCCGGTACCCCATCGGATGCCGTCTTCGGTGCCGGTGGGGCCGCCGGCCAAGGCTCAGGCCCGGTGATGCGATGGGCATGCCGCCAGGCTCGAACCAAGGTTGGCACAGGGATGGCTCCCTGTCTCTCTTTCGCTCAGCATTTACCCCCCTCTCTGTGATGAAACTTGGACAGAGATTTACCTGGAGAAGGCATACGCCAGGATGAAGGAGGGAGTCACCCTCCATCTCCTTTTTAAGCACCCTCGTGATGCCTCAGGTCAAGAGGGTCGGGAATCCAAATGCTACGCCAAAAGCGTAAGTGTCCACAGAAAAATCCCACTGTCAAGACCCGGGTTCACAAGAATCGGGTATTACATTCTCCCCTCCTCATAAAATTTTGGCCTCGAAATTGATACACTTCCATTAAAATATAGGATTTAAATTTTTAATCCCATAATCAACTAGATTTTATTCAAAAGTCAACAGTCATCGATACATCATTTATCTATATTAAGATACAAATAATTATGGATATTTCTTTTTCATTTCTTCCTCAAGCTCCCAAGTAGCCTCCCTCTCAGAATGATTACTCCACTGCACCTTGACATAGGGAATGGTACGCCGTCTCAAAACCTGATCCTTGCGGTCCACACACGCACAGGATGCTCCTCATATGATAAATCTTTCTTCAACTGCAAAGGTTCATACTCTATTACATGGCTGGGGTCAGGAATATACTTCCTTAACATAGAAACATGAAACACATTGTGTACCCAGATAGAATTGGTGGCAGTGCCAGGTTGTAAGCTACCTCTCCTACTCTGCTCAAGATCTCAAAAGGTCCAATATAACGTGGACTCAGCTTTCCTCTAATCCCAAATCTCATCACATCTTTGGTTGGTGATACCCTTAAGAGGACATGGTCCCCCACCTGAAATTTTAATTTCCTCCTTTGGACATCAGCATAGCTCTTCTTCCTGCTCTAAGCTGTACGAAGATGCACCTTGATCAATTGCACCTTTTCTATTGTCTACCGAATCAGCTCAGGGCCTAGCAATTTTCTTTTCCCTACATCATCCCAACATAAAGGAGATATGCACCTCCTACCATACAGAGCTTCAAATGGAGCCATCTGGATACTAGCCTGGTAACTATTATTATATGCAAACTCCACTAAAGGTAAGTGGTTATCCCAAGCTCCACCCAAGTCCATCACACAGGCTCGCAACATGTCTTCCAGAATCTGTATGGTCCTCTCTGATTGTCCATCTGATTGGGGATGACAGGTTGTGCTGAAGTTTAATTTGGTTCCCATGGCCTTGTGAAGACTCTTCCAGAACTGGGACACAAACCTGGTATCCCTATCTGATACAATAGATACAGGAACACCATGGAGTCTCACGATCTGCTCAATATACAAACTAGCCAATATTTCATTAGAAACCCCAACTCTGAAAGGTAGGAAATGAGCTGATTTTTTAGTCTGTCCATAATAACCCATACAACATCATTACTCCTTGGAGTTTTGGACAACCAGTCACAAAGTCCATTGTAATCTTTTTCCATTTTCACTGAAGAATCATCAGAGATTGAAGAGGTCCCGCAGGCCTTTGATGCTGGCCTTCACTTGCTGATACACCAAGCACTTGGCCACATACTGAGCAATCTCCCTCTTCATACCCTTCCACCAAAAATTTTTCTTTAAGTCTCTGTACATCTTAGTGCCACCTAGATGCACAGTATAGGGAGAGTAGTGAGCCTCCTTCAAAATTTTGGCCTTTAGCTCCTCAACATTTGGCACACAAAGTCTACCTTCAAATTTTAGGGATCCATCCTTCATTACATAAAATACATTCTGAACTCTGACTGTATAGCTTCTTTAAACTTTTGTAAATCTGGATCTTCTTTCTGTGAGGACTTCATCCTGTCAACTAGGGTTAGCTAGAGTACAAGTGCTGCAACAAGCCCATCAAACCTGTACTCTCAATCCAACCTCCACCTCTCAAGGTCCCTCAATATGTGAGGCTGGAAAGTAATCATAGCAGCTAACTCAGAAGAGGATTTTCTGCGCAAAGCATCAGCTACTACATTGGCCTTCCTAGGATTATAGTGTAGAGTCAGGTCATAATCCTTCAGTAGTTCCAACCATCTCCTTGCCTCAAGTTCAGCTCCTTCTGTGTGAAGATGTACTTTAGACTCTTATGATTTGTATGCACATCACACGATACCCCATATAATAATGCCACCAAATCTTCAGGGCAAAAACCACAGCAGCCAATTCCAGATCATGAGTAGGGTAATTCTGCTCATAAGGCTTCAATCTGGAGGCATAAGCTATCGCCTTCTCATTCTGCATCAGAACGCATCCCAATCCTTTCCGAGAGGCATCAATATATAGAGTAAAACCTTCAGATCCTGTCGGAAGAACAAGAATGGAAGCTGACACCAGGTGTTGCTTTAACTCTTGAAAACTTTACTCACACTCCTCTGTCCAGCCAAACTTCACACGCTTTTGGGTTAAGAAAGTTAGGGGTAAAGCAATGCGAGAGAAGTCCTCCATAAATTTACGGTAGTACCCGGCTAGTCCCAAAAAGCTTCTAATTTCTGCTACATTGGAAGGTTGGCTCCAGCTAATGATAGCTTCAATCTTTTTTAGGTCCACAGATATGTCGTCTCTGGATATTACATGACCCAAGAAAGATACTTGATCCAACCAAAAATCACACTTCTGCAGCTTGGCATAAAGTTTCTTCTCTCGAAGAATCTGTAGCACGATGCTAAGGTAGTCCTCATGCTCCTTTTGGCTCTTGGAATATATCAAGATGTCATCAATGAAAACCACCACGAATTGATCCAAGTATGGTTTAAAAATTCTATTCATCAAATCCATGAATGCTGCTGGGGCATTAGTTAATCCAAACGACATCACCAAGAACTCATAGTAGCCATATCTGGTTCTGAATGCTATCCTAGGCACATCCCCTCCTTGACTTTAAGTTGATGGTACCCTGACCTGAGATCAATCTTTGAGAATATTCGGGCTCCTTGGAGTTGATCAAACAAGTCATCAATCCTTGGTAGAGGGTACTTATTCTGCACTGTTACCTTATTGATTTTTCGGTAATCAATGCAGAGCCAAAGACTGCCATCCTTCTTCTTAACAAATAGGACTGCAGCACCCAAGGAGAAACACTGGGTTTGATAAATCCCCGATCTAGGAGCTCCTACAACTGATCCTTCAGTTCCTTTAGCTCAGCTAGGGCCATGCGGTAAGGGGCCTTGGATATAGGTCCAGTTCCAGGAACTAGATCAATGGAGTTATAGGAATATCCTCCAATTTGATCTCTTCCTGTGAAGGTCCTTAACCACAGTAAGAAATCCTTGACCACCATTCATCAGATACCTTTCAGCCTGCAGCGCTGATATGAACACTGAGGCTAGGTATTTCTGACCACCAGTAAAACTGAATTCAGGCTGACTTAGAATTTTGAAGTTGACAATCTTCCTGAAGCAGTCTACTGAAGCATGATAAAAGGCCAACCAATCCATTCCAAGGATAACATCAAAGAACTTCAGTGGAAGGACAATTAGATTAGCATTTAACCTCCTATCCTCCAAGACAATCGAGCAGAATTTGCATACTGTGTCAACCTTCATAATATCTCCATTTGGAAAAGCAATATGCAACTCTTGCTCCAGAGGAACTGGTGTCAATGATGCATTTTTGTCAAGATAGGTGTCGGATATGAAAGAATGCGTGGCACCCGGGTTAATTAAAGTTTGAGCATAAGCAGTGCCTACTTTAATCATTCTGGACATAAGTGTAATTTATTTTAACATTAAAGATTTATCCTAATTTTCTAATTAACTATCAATGCATTGCACTAGATAAGAATGTAATACTATATATGAATTAAATGGTATACCTATCACCACAGAATTAGAGTGGCAACATCCTGCTGAGTGAGGGTGAAGACCCTTCCCTGGATCCTCGGTGGCTGTTGCTGATGCTGCTGGCTCATCCCTTGACTTAAAGAAGGCTGTTGATGCTTTCGAAGGGGATAGGTGGCCATCTTGTGATCAGTTTTCCCACAGAGGAAGTAGGCACCAGGCAATCTGCGGCAAGGCCTTCATGGGTAGAAGTTCTCATAGTGAAGGCAACGAGTCTCCCTATTCCATTGTCCTATTGAGGCCTGGTGTGTGCCTCTCTTCCTGGCCGGAACTGGGGATTGGCTAGAGATAGGCCCTTTTCTCTTCCACTGCTGCTCCTAATCTCTATGGACTGCATTCATATCCCTCTCAATCACCAAAGCCTTATTCACCACAGCACTGTAAGTGAGAAGCTCAAATGCATTGACTATTTGCCTCAGTCTGGGTTGCAGTCCCTCAGTGAATCTAGTGATCTTGGCCATTTGTTGATTACTATATTTGGAGCAAATCGGGCCAACCTGGTGAATTCAGCTTCATAGTGGGCCACAGAAAGATTTCTTTGCTCCAATTTGATAAACTCTGATTTCATCTGTCTCTGCACAATCCTGGGGAAGTATTTGTCAAAAAATGCCTTCCTAAACTCTCCCCAAGAAATAACCTATCCACCCCATCGCTGCTCCTCAACTAACCACCAATCATAAGCTTCCCTCTAGAGAAGATAAGTGGCAAATCTGATCCGTTTCATCTCCTAGCTACCATGGGCCGTAAAAGCCTTCTCCATGTCTCGCATCCACCGCTCAGCATCAACAGGGTTGGTGGATCCAGAGAAAGGGACAGGGGCAAACTTTTTGAAATCAGCAAAGCTGCTGCCAACCCCTATCCAGGGTTGAGGTGGAGTAGGCTGGGTCAATGGTGCAGATTGAGTAGGTAAGGTTGGTTGGGTTTATGGAGCAGGAGGGGTAGGCTGGGGTTGCGAATGGTAGGGGCAGGCTGAGTTTGTGGAGCAGTGGGGGCAGGCTGAGTGGACAAGGCCTGCAGGATCTGTTGTTGCATGTCCCGCATCGATTGTGCCATATTTGAGAGAACCTAAAGCATCTCGATCTGGAGTCGCTGGTGATCAGCCCCGACTTGAGTGACAACGCCAGCACCTCCGCTAGCTTCCTGACCTCCCGGCTGACCAGCATTACCAACTTGGGAGCCGTCAACATTTTGTTGGCTTCTAGTGTGAGAGCCATTCCTATCTCCTAATAAATTAGTTGTTCATTAATATCATAATAAACTTTACATTTCAGGCTTTCAAAGCATAATACCTGAAATTCTTATAAAGTTATAATTGTCTCAATGTCATCCTAGTATTTTGCCTAAAGTGTCATCATGTATATGTCCCTAAGGTCAAAACCTAGGCTCTTATACCACTAAAGTTGTCACGCTTCAGATCCAAAAATTTGAGCTAGGATGACAACCTGCCGCATGCCAGGCATGCAAGGCGTCACAAATCAAGACACTTAATTCAAATAAGGCAATATCGATATATCAATCCAAGTCCATAACTTAATACAATCCATAATTATAAGGTTTGGGCTACAAGCCCTACACACAAACATCACTGGGGTTACATCAACATAATGGATCTAATTTATTTAGTAGAAGCTCCATCTACCTCATAATTCCTTTTCAGTCTTGTGGCTCTGAAAACATTATGAGATTTACATGAGCTCACATTCAATAAGTAAGCCTACTATAATATAATATAATCCATTAATCATTTCAAAATATTATCAAATCAAATCAGCTTTACAAATAAAAAACTTCCAATATCAAATACACTTGTCATATTATCAGAATATGCATATCATCTGCTCAAAATAATTTTGGAAGCTTAATCATACAATAAATACCAAAATATGCAATGTAAACAAACTCACTGTATTTATATAATCACTATATCTTATGTGTCCCACGGCCCTACAACATCCAACTGGTGTATCACTCTTAAATGTCCCTTAAGAGGAAGGGTCCTGGTACCAGCGTTATGCTATGTATCAAAACAATCACAACACACCCTACAGATGTGTGTCCTCCATATATCTTTCCCTGTGGAGGTGGGTCCCGTATCACTTAAAATTTACATCATTTTACATCATTCACATCATATGAGAACCACAGCGACACATATAAGTATATCTCAATATCATCATATTTACATAACACATAATGCATCAATATAAGCATAAGCTTTTCACATCACATATACAGTGGTTTGAACATTATTAACAATTGCATATAGACATATCAATATTACCATTATATTTTGCAATGTCAAAATAAGCATATACTTCATCTTTTGCTCATACATATAAAGCCATTACTTTGCAAAATATTACCAGCTATAATAATCATAGTAAATACTCAATTGTATACTCATGGTACTATTACCAAATTANGTGGTACTATTACCAAATTAAATATCAAATTCCATTTTCCTTATTTCATAGTTTCATAAATTAATATAACTACAATTCCAAACTTTACATATTAAATATTATAAAATTCATGATAATTGGCTACTTACCTCAGTACTAATCCCAAACTATAAACCAGCTATTTGGACATCTGGGTACCTACAGCATCATTTCACACAATTAAGTCTCTAAAATTTGAATAATAAAGTGTCCCTTAAATTCTACCCCAAACTAGTCTGTGCCCAACTATTATGGGCCCAACTTTGGGCTTGAATATTTCTCAATATATATGCCCAAATGGGGAAATAAAAATACCCAAGAAACTAGGATCAACAATGATCCGGCCCATATTTTTATTTCTCCATTCCCGACCCAATATAAGGCCCAAAACGTAGCTCAAAAATGGCTCTTGAGCCGGCCCAACAGGGCCCAATCCCAACAGCCCAGACGGCCCACTGTTCTTTTCTTCCTCCCTTGCTCCCCTGTTTCACCCGAAACAGGGGGAAACTGTGCCGGCGGCCAAGGCCGCCGTCGGCCTCTCCCCGGGGTGGCCCGTCCGCCGACGACCGGCCTGGAGCCGGCCGCCATCGCGGCCATGCTCCCCTCTCTCTCTCTCTCTCGTTCTTTCTCTCTTTTACATCTCCGTGGCACATTACTGTGCCGACGGCACGGCCGACCACAATGGCCGATCGGACCTCCATCGGATGCACACCCCGCGCTAGTGGAGGCCACCGGTAGCCGCCCAGGCCCGGCGAGGCGGTGAGCACTCCGCCGAGCTTGAACCAACAGCGGGAACTGGTTCGATTCCCGCCTAGGAGAAGGGCCAGCCAGCATTCTCCTCCCTCTCTCTCACCTCCGATACCCCACCAGATGCCGTCTCCGATGCCGGTAGGGCCGCCGGCCAAGGCTCAGGCCCGGCGAGGTGACGGGCACGCCGCCGGGCCCGAACCAAGGTCAGCACAGGGATGGCTCCCTGTCTCTCTCTCGCTCAGCATTCCCCCCTCTTTGTGACAAAACTTGGACAGAGGATTACCTAGAGAAGGCGTGCGCCAGAGTGAAGGAGGGAGTCACCCTCTATCTCCTTTTAAACACCCACGCGACGCCTAGTGATCTCTTGGCAGAGGATGCCTTTTTTGCTGCTGGGCTTAGCCCGGTCGACCCTCAAGGTAGGTTCTTGTCCTCTTCCCATACTGGTTATATCTCAATGATTTTGTCATAGGCTAAGCTATCTTTTGTTGTGTCTGCAGCTGAAAGGTCAAAGTTCATGAGCCAGATGAAGGGGGAGCTAGGCAAGCATCAGAGGGGATCCATGCCATCTAATCCGTCTGTGTCAATTTATGATTCTTGAGTTTCACTAAGCACAATATTTCTTCCACTGCCCTTTCTTAGAAAAATCTCATTCTCTAAAAATATGGCATGCCTTGAGACAAAAACTTTTGCTCGATTGGGTGATAGAAGTAGTATCCTTTTGTTTCTTTAGGATATCCCACAAAATTATACTTGTTGGATCTAGCTTCAAGCTTGTCCGACTTATTACGCTTTACATAGGCATAGCAACCCCAAATCCTTAGATGACTAAGGGATTGTTTCTTTCCACACCATATCTCATAGGGAGTGAAACTAACTGACATAGATGGAACTCAGTTTAGAGTGTATTCGACTGTGTATAGCGCATAACCCCAAAACATTTTTTAAAAATTTGCAAGGCTCATCATTGATCGCACATATCTAATAATGTACGATTTTTCTTTTCTGATACATCATTATGATGTGACGTACCATGAGGAGTCCACTAAGAGAGAATCTCATTCTCCTTTAAATATTCTAAGAATATATGGCTTAAGTATTCCCCACCTCGATCTGATCGAAGTATCTTAATACTTTTGCCACTTTATTTTTCTACCTTGAATCTAAATTCTTTGAACTTTTCAAAGGCTTCAGATTTATGCTTCATCAAATATACGTAACCATACCTACTATGGTTATCTATGAATGTGATAAAGTAAGAAAAATCTCCTATTGCCTGAATATTGATAGGACCACATACATCTGAATGTACTAGTCCTAAACATTCAGTTGTTCGCTCACCTGTTTTAGTAAAAGGTGACTTAGTCATTTTGCCACATAAGCATGACTCACATTCCTCAAACGATTCCCAATCGAATGACCCCAAGTAGCCATCCTTATGTAATTTGGTTTAACATGTTTCATTTACATGGCCTAAATGATAGTGCCATAGGTACGAGTTCTTAGAATTATTTAATTTTAATTTCTTAGTTTCTATATTGAGAACAGGGCATTGTAAATTCAAAATATAAATCCCGTTGAACATTTCAGCAGAACCAAAGAACATTTTATTTTTAAAAATTAAAATTTTTTTATTTCTAATTTCAAATGTATATCCATCATTTATAAGGCATGAAACAAAAATAATATTCTTTGTTATGTCTGAAACATAATAACAATTATTAAGCTCCATTATAAGCCCAGTAGGCAAAGATAAAGAACAAAATCCTACCACTAAAGCAGCAACCTTTGCTCCATTTTCATGCGCAGGATCACTTCATCTTTCTCCAACTTTCTACTGCTTTTTATCATCTGCATATTAATATAAATATGAGATCCACAACCAGTATCCAATACCCAAGTAAAATAAGAAGTAATAGAAGAAAACATCTCAATCATAAATATACCTGATGTAGAAGCATCTGTATGTTTCTTTTCTTTTAGGCTAGCCAGATAAGCCCTACAGTTTTACTTTCAGTGCTCGTCCTTGCCATAGAAGTGACACTTCCCCTTGGCTTGTTTGTTTTTCTTAATGCCCTTATTTGGTTTAGTCGCCTTGGCCTTTTGGACCTTATTCTTCTTTGGCCACTTCTTACGAGCGTCAAAGGGCTCCACAACCATAACCTGCCTCTTTTCTTTCTAAATGTTGGGCTCGGCATTCGTTAGCATATTCGCAAGCTTAGGTAGAGACGCCTCTAGCTTGTTCATATTGAAATTAAGAACAAACTGTGAATAGCTGGAAGGTAGTGACTATAAAATCAAGTCAACACTTAGTTCATGATCCATCATAAAACCCTATCGTGTCAACTTCTCAATCAGATTGATCATTTTCAGCACGTGGGCACCCACTGATGAATCCTCGGTTATTTTGCACTGAAACAGCTCTCTACAGGTCTGAAACCTCTCATAGCGAGACTGTGCACCAAACAACTCTTGCAGGTGCATCAAAATCTCATGAGCATTCATATGCTCATGCTGTTTCTGAAGATCAGGTGACATCATGGCCAACATCAAACATGTGGCCATTTCTTCAACATCTTTATACCTGTTGTATGCCACATGAATCTCAGTAGGAGCATCCGCTGGTGCGATCTCCGGTGCAACCTCATTTAGGACAAAAAGAATTTTTTCAAATTGAAGAACGATCCTTATATTACTTAACCAATCAGAAAAGTTGAATCTAGTCAATTTGTTGGATTCTAAAATATTTCTAAGGTTAATGTTTACACTCATGATTTCTCTGATAACCTACATAAAATTAGAACGAGTTAATTGCTATGAATACTAATCACCAACTTAATATGATAATTTTAAGATTTTTAATTAAGTTGGTTACTCCCACTATTTTATCAAGGTTAATAGCTCTCTCTATTAATCTTGAAAAATTGGCATTCAATTTCCTTAGTGGGCTAGGATCCTCAGTCGAATTACCTTGACCTTGGTTTTGGCAAATAAATCTCGATAAGCCAAATTTGATAGATTATCATCAATCATATCTAATGTGACTCCTAGATCATTTAGGGGATATTGTCTTGTCAATCATATCCATATGTAATCACCCTAAAGTTTGCCTCTAGATTAGACTGATCCTGACTTTGCCCAATTATGCCAGCTAATCTAGTTAAGTCAACCCATTGTTCCACAATCAACTCCTTATAAGTACACTCGACCTCGGCTTTGGCATGACAAATCTTATGACCTAATGATTTTGTATCATGTGAACAATGGCTAACGACTTAATATTCGTGAAGGAATTTAGCGCATATAGGTTCTATCATACATGTACAATATTTGTACTATACTAGGTTACATATCTATATATAGATTTTAGATCAATCTTTATTAACCAAAAAAAATATCATAAGATCAAATCTTATGATTGGGATTCCTAATCAAATTAGGATCCCTGACTACTATCTAATTTAAAAACCCTAATTATGTGACCAAATCAATTACTTCTATCCTGATTAACCTTATTGATCTAATCAATTAAGAGCTTTTCTAAATCTTTATCATCTATTACATTTTATGATAAGTTAAGATAGTGATCTTATTAGGGTATTATAATAAGAATTCTTAATTCAAATTTAAAAAAATTTAAATTTTCTTATCATTTAATTATATGTTATGACATGTTGGTTTTACATCCCATGTAAATCCTAATGTCTCTAACAAACCCTAACAAATTCTTATCATGATAAGATTTTTGGATTAAAATTTTAAATTCCATATGATTACATTTAATCACAATCTTATCATGATCTAAATATCCAAAATAAGTTTTCTACGTTTACTGTTCATTATCATATGAATATCAGATCTTAATCATATCAATAATCATGTTAAAATTAAATCCTAAACATAATTTCTAGGATTTCAGCATATAGTATCTATCATGCATAAATAATAATTGCTATTTTAACATGACATAGATATGATTAAATCTAAATTAATTATTATTTATAATCATATAATAAATCTTTATCTCTGATATCACATATCAAAGTACTTTATTTTAACATGATAATGAACAAGCATAAATCTAAATAATATTGTTTATCATCAAAAAATAAATATTTTATTTTATTTTAGATTTATTATAAACATATGAAAATAATTTAGGATTTTAATCTTCATAAGAGGTATGATAAAAAACTCATATTATCAATCAGATTGACTCAAGTATCCTATCAGATTAATGAATCTGTAGCCTAAGATGGCTCTGATACTATTTGTTGGGAATTATGTATGCAAGACATGAATCAAATTCATGAAAACTCAGTGGAAGATAAAATACAAAATTCCCAGATGCCTAGGATCCTTAGGAATAGATTCATTAAATTAGAAATAAAATCTAAAATATTAAATTTATTAATATCTGAGTCCTTTATCGATGTAAAAAAGGATGAAGCCGTGAAACCTTTGTCACTAGCCATCCACACGTTCGACATCTAACGGTGATCCACGCGGAGAAGAGTGGATGAAGACCTTTAAGGTATGAAGATAACATTTAGGAAGAGAGGGGTGCTAGCGCCTATTGAATCCCTTCAAGAATTTTAAACTAGAAGATCTTTTCGTAGGTCCAAAGGGAAGAGAAGGAAACATATTAATAGAGAGAGGGAGAGAAAGAGATGTGAGATGGAAACATTAATCCAAGGAAGAGGAAGAGACCCCCTTTCTCATGGTAACCTTAATCTAAGGAAGAGGAAGAGACTCCATCTATTATCCATGTGTCAAAATCTCAGCCCTTGAAATTAGGAATCAGTTATCTCATAACTATATGCGACGTGTTCACCATCGAACCATAGAGATTCATCATGCCCCATCCCATGGGCATGAATTCATCTTCACATGGCTGAGATTTATCATCTGTACTTGAATAATCAGAGCCGTCCATCATATGGAACAAGCCAAATTTGGGTATCCAATTATTTTTTCATCATATGCAAATTATCTCTCCCTAAAATTTCTTCCTATGGATCATATCCTTTATTATTTTATCTCCTTTAAATTGGATCTTACCCAATTATTTAATTGATCATCTTATCTGAATTAAATTTTATTTTAATTCAACCAAAATTCTTCTTAATGCGTGTGACCCATTAGGCTCTTTAACATGATGGCAATAATCATGTCCTAATCACTGACCCTAGGAATGATTGGATAACTCTTATTCCAAGTCAACAACATGATTATAGATCATGAGAGACCTCTAGCAAAGCATCATGACCACGCAAGTGCTAAGGGTTTTGTTGACGTGATCATCAACAACACATGTCCATGAACAGTTACCATATGATTCAATCCCTTCGTCACATATCCTAGATTAATCAGTAGTATGGATTGTGTCAACCCTGAATTGATCTTTGTTTACTTGATCTTAGAAAAATTGACTCATATGAATTAGAACTTGAAAATTATTTTGAATTCCAACTCAACCATGCAAGGATTTAACAGTCAATTTAATCCATCAAGTGGCCGTGGGATATAACCCTTTCTATCAAGGGAGACGAATCATGTCTTAATCAAACACCACCTTCATATGCTTCATGTCATACCCAACTGACACCATATTTGCTATCCTTGGCTAGAGCGATGTTTGGATGTCATCAAAGCATAACATTTCACACATGAGATGCAATGAAGATCTCAAGTCAAAGGATCACTCATACCACCGTCATTAGAGATCAACCATCAATACTATATAAAATATCCATATGGGATCTCTTTACGGGTCATCCAATGCATTGTTACAATAATGTGCATCCACACACCTATCCAAGTATCTTCATACTTTAGCTTGTAAAATCAGCTGCTCACCCCAAGGATGAGAATATGCAATGTGTGCCAGTCTCACAGTGTTCGATAGTGTTCAGTCCCATCTACACATCGACTAGGAAAATTTAAAAAATCAAACTATAACATGCAATTTGGATCTCACAATTTATAATCTCTATTATAAATTTTATATGCATGGTTCACATTCTTTTGGACTTTATCTCACAGACAAATATATCAAATATATAATTAAAAGACATCTGAATAGATAAGGAAACCATTTTTATTTGATTTGTATTCATAGAATGCATATAGCATCCAAACTGATTGGATCTAGGGCATACACTAACACCATATGGTTCTTGCATATGCCTTCATGGATCTATCTGAGGATATAATTGGCGTCTACAGGACCAATACATTTGAGGAGGGGATAAAAGGACTTCTTATATAATTGCCTATTCACCAGTACAAACTTGGAAGCCTTCCATTTGAGTAGCCGGGCCTCTATGTGGTCAGCAGGGAGAGTACCATTGGTGAAGTAGTGGATGTAGGCATCCATCCACATTGACTTCTATGTGACTGATAAAATTTCTTTCGCTGCATCAATACTTGGAGTTTCTAGGTACTCAACATATGTTCTTCCCAAGGTGTTATCCGCCAAAGTGGCTAGCCGCGATAAGGTGTTAGCTCTACCATTTTTTCCTCTAAAAATATAACTAATAGTGAAATAAGCCAATAAGAAGGTCAGTGACTTGACCTTATTCAGATATTGAGACATGGTGGGGTCTCGAGCTTCATACTCTTCAGTGACTTGTCCGAAGATAAGCTAGGAGTCGGTGAAGGCCCTAAGATGCTTTACCCTAAGCTCCTGCATGAGTTTAATTCTAGCCAATAAGGCCTCATACTCGGCTTGGTTATTTGTAGCTTTGAAGAGAAACCATAGAGCATACCCCAACACTACACCCTCCGGATTTGCAAGAATAAGACAGCTCCGCTTTCTTGAGAATTGGAAGCGTCATCAACATGGAAGATCCAGGTCTCTGCCGCGCCCTCACTAGCATCTGAGCATGTCATTGAAAAATCTTTAGGTTGCTCCTCCATATAGGTGCATTCCATCAGGAAGTCTGCTAGCACCTGAAACTTCAAGGCAGATCGGGACTGAAAGGAAAGATCAAATTCTTTTAATTTGATTGCCCATTTGGCCAGTCGACCAGAAGTATCAGCACGAGCTAGAATAGCTCTAAGAGGTTGGTCCGTGACCACCATGATCGGATGGGCTTAAAAGTATGGCCTGAGACGCTGAGAAGAAATGATTAAAGCAAAAATAATTTTTTCAGTTCTGAAGTACCTAACCTCCACATCATGAAGCACTTTGCTAATGTAGTAGATAGGTTTCTATGTTCCATCGGGGTCAAGATGTACTAGAATGGAGCTGACTGCCTCTGGGGAGGCAATGAGATAAAGAAGAGTTCTTCTTTCTCTTTTGGCTTTGACAATAATGGTGGTGTGGATAGAAACTCCTTTAGATCCTCGAAGGCTCTCTGGCAGCTCTCTATCCACTCGAAGCCATTCGCCTTGCGTAGAGCTTTAAAGAAGGGTAGACATCTTTCCGCTGATCTCAATAGGAACTGCCTTAGGGTCACTCTTTCAGTGAGCCGCTGCACCTTCTTTTTATTGACTGATTATCTCGTGTCAAGAATGGCTTATATCTTCTTCGGGTTTGCTTCAATCCTCCGCTGGATCACCAGAAAGCCCAGGAATTTTTTGGCAATGACCCCAAATGCGCACTTGCGAGAGTTGAGCTTCAATTGATGGCATCGGATGTTATTAAATATTTCTTCTAAGTCAGCAACATGGTTAGCGATGTAGGTGCTTTGGTTAGCATATCATCCACATACACCTCCATGTTGCGCCCAATCTGGTCTTTAAAAATCTTATTCATTAATCTCTAGTAAGTGGCTCCTGCATTTTTTAACCCAAAGGGCATCACCTTGTAACAGTAGATACCCTTCTCGGCGATGAAAGAGGTAATTTCTTCATCCACCAGGTCCATCTTTATTTGATTGTATCCAGAGAAAGCATCCATAAAGTTAAGGAGCTCATGGCCAGATGTGGAATCCACTAATTAGTCAATTCATGGTAGCGGAAAGATATCCTTAGGACATGCTTTATTAAGATTAGTGAAGTCGATGCAGATTCGCCAACTTCCATTCACCTTTCAAACCATCACCACATTGGCTAGCCAATCCATGTATTGTGCTTTTCAAATGTGGCATGCAGTAAGCAGCTTACTAACCTCCTCATCAATGGCCCTTTGTCGCTTGGGGGTGAAACTTCTCTTCTTTTGACGGACAAGTCGATACTTTGGGTCAATATTAAGTTTATGAGTGATTACCTCTGAAGGAATGCCGGGCATGTCCGATGCTGACCAGGCGAAGATGTTTGAGTTCACCCGTAAGAAGGTGAGGAGTTTATTCTTCATTTCCAAGGGAAGAAGCTCACTGATCTGTATAGTCTTCACAAGATCGTCCCCCAGTGGATAGGTTAGCAGATGCTCGGCTGGATCTTCCCTTTTTTAAGATTCTCCAAGATCAAGCAGCACTGGGGTCGGTGGAATCACTATCTCTTGAGGGCTGAGAGCCATATGGTAGCATAGTTGCATGGGATTTTGCTCCCCATGCATCTCGCCAATTCCTCTACTGGTAGGGAATCTCACGAGCAAGCATTTAGTGGATATCATCGTGTTCAAGAGGTTTAGGCCAGGCCAACCAAGTATGGCGTTGTAAGCCAGAGGCACTCAAGCCACTAGAAACCTTATTAGGACCATGCTTTGATACGGTAGTGATCCTGCCATGACTGGCATGGTGATTTCACCTTCAACCTTCACTGAATCTCCTGTGAAGCCGACCAGAGGCATCGTCACTAGATGGAGAGAGCTGAGAAATAAATTCATCCGGATAAAAGCATCATAAGTGAGGATGTCAGCAGAGCTTCAACTATCCACCAAAATTCTTTTTATAGGATGCTTAGCAATCGTCATAGAGACGACAACACTATCATCATTCAGATTGCTTCCCCTCGCTAATACCCCTTCAGAAAACAGAATTACATTTTCTATTCGCTTTCCCCCTTGGTCTTTTAAAGGACGAAGCCATTCTCCAGAAAAGCATGCCTATCATCCTCTCCGTTAGAGTGTTATCGACGTTGGCCTAGACAAGCAGAGGCCCCATTAGAGCTGGGACGACCAAAGGTCCTCCCTTCTGGATAAACTTTCGAGGTAGCCTCTCTGGATAAGCTCCTTGATGGCACACTTTAGGTTGCGGCAATCTTCAGTATCATGGTCGTAGTCTCTATGGAAATGGCAATAATGACTCTAGTCGTGAGTGGCATCCTTCTTTAGCGGGGGAGGGCGCCGAAAGTAAGGCTTGCTTTCAATCTCCATGAGGATGTAAGACCTAAGGGTGAAAAGAGGTGTGAAGTTGTCTTCTTTGGGGCCGGTACCGATTATTTGGTTGGCACGGGGGCTCAGGCTTCTTGGAAGGAAGTCTGCTTGGCTTCACGCGGACCGATCTCTTACTATACCTTCCTTCAGTGTCCCTCTGAGTGAAATCAGCTTCGTCGGCATGAATGTATTTCTGTGCATGACTTAGGAGCTCAGCATAAAAACTGAAAGGCCTTTTGTATAACGAATAGGTGAAGTGGGAGGGACGAAGTCCCCGCTTCAGAGCCAATGTGGCCACAACATCGTCAAGGTGGTAAACCTCGAAGGCCGCCGTCTTAAATTGGGCCACAAAATCCTTCAAAAGTTCTTCTTCCTTTTGCTGAACAGAGAACATGCTATCCACCATCCGAGGAATCTTTCAACTAACATCAAAATGTGCTAAGAAGGTTTTCTCCAACTATCGAAAGGAGTCGATGCTGTGTGAGGGTAGACGAGATTACCAGGCATGCGCAGCCTTCCAGAGGGTAGTAGGGAAAGCAATACATAGGAGGGCATCGGTCGCTCCCTGAACTCGCATGAGGGCTTTATAACTCTTCAGATGGTCAAGTAGATCCGTGGCACTATTATAGGGATCCAGCTAAGGAAGACAGAACCTGGAAAAGATAGGCTCCTCCATAATGCAGCGAATAAGGGGTGGACGAGTGTCATAGTCCACTCCTGGTTGGTTATTGAAACTCTAGCTGAGCTCTTCTAACCACCGGTGTTGTTCCTCCAAGCACTACTAGAGGCTGGACTTTTGGCGCAAAAAAAAATCGAGCGACCGCCTGAGATGGTCGCGGAAGGCACCTTTAGCGACCGCTTGAGGGCGGTCGCTAAAGGCGGTCGCGGAAAATAAGGAAAAATCGGGCGACCGCTTGAGGGCGGTCGCGGAAGGCACCTTTAGCGACTGCTTGAGGGCAGTCGCTAAAGGCGGTCGCGGAAAATAGTGAAAAATTGGAAAAATAATAGGAAAAAATTGAGCGACCGCTTGATGGCGGTCGCGGAAGGCACCTTTAGCGACCGCTTGAGGGCGGTCGCTAAAGGCGATCGCGGAAAATAGGAAAAAATCTGGAAAATAATAGGGAAAAATCGGGCGACCGCTTGAGGGCGGTCGCGGAAGGCACCTTTAGCGACCGCTTGAGGGCGGTCGCTAAAGGCGGTCGCGGAAAATAGGAAAAAATCCGAAAAATATCGGGCGACCGCTTGAGGGCGGTCGCGGAAGGCTCTTTAGCGACCGCTTGAGAGCGGTCGCTAAAGGCTGATTTTTATTAACTCTTCAGCTGGTTTTTATTAACGCTTGAGAGCGATGCCCTAATTGAAACCCTTCCCCACGAGCTCCTCTCCGCCGCAAATCTGAGACTCCGTCGACATAATCCTTCCTGCCTTCTTGCTTTCCCTTGCGCTCTCTCTCGGTATCTTATATTTCCCGCTGCCTCCTCCTCTTCGTTGGATCGAGAGGTTTTCGCTGCTGCTCGCCTTCGAGGTTAGGCATCTTTCTGCTTTTTTGAAAAAAAAAAAACTTTGAAGGCCTTTAATTTCCGGGCTTGATTTGCCGATTCGGCACTGGATTCTCTTGTTTTTGCATAGATCTTAAACTGTGCCGATTTTATTTTATTTTTTCCCCTTCTCATATGCCCTTCGATCCGTTGATAGTAGCTATCTATCTATTTATTTATTATTTTGGCACAGAAAATCCGTTTCAGCATTTTGCAAGATGGTTGTATGCTATTTTATTTATTTATTTATTTCGGGTTGGTCCTCGTTGCTATTTATTGTGATTATCTGACTGTCTGATTAGAGAGGCTTCTGTCGGATCAGATTAATTCCCGTTGACGGATTGTGTTTTTTTTTTTTTAAAGTTTTGCTTCTTTTCTCTTGCTGCCATGAACTTGAAGGTTAGAACTAGCCTCGCTCTTTTTAGGTCTGGAAGAGTGTTCATTCACTTTACTTGATGATAACCTACTTTATTTATCCTTGCTCACTAGTGTTTTTTTACTTTTTTAATGCTATTAGCGCAATCTCTCGGTTCTGAAATTTATCCTGATGATCTGCAGAGCTATGGATTCTGTTTTCTCTGTATCTGATTACCCTTTCCGTTCATTGTTTATTCTATTATACTTAACATGATAGATAACTAAGGGAGTATCATTAGTTTAGTTACTAATTTTGCAGTCAAGTTAATTTTACATGAAATGAAATATTGGTTGTTCCTCTGTAATTTGTTAATGGAGGGTATATTCTCTAGGTAAGTTTTATTTTGATCATATTAGTATTCTTAGGATGCAGATTGAGCATTAACTGCTGCTTGAATGACATCTGATAATGATGCTGGGAAAGATAAATTGATGGTAGTGGAGGGTGAATTACAATCATCTAGTTGTTGAAGATTATTTGCCAACTGATGAATTATAGAGTTAGAAATTTAATGCAGTAGTAAATAATTGTGATTATCAAGCAGATTATATGGTATGTGACCTGATTAAGTGCTTGAGAATGCTCTCCACAGTTTTCCACGGTTCTCTTCAATTTCAAAAGTGTGACAACAATATAGCTGGGATTACCATTTTTGGTGCTCTATTTAGCCCATTTATTTAGATTGTATATTCAAGTTCATGCAAGATGAAATGCTTTCATGAAGTTGGTAACTCTTGTAGCTTACACAAAGGAAACATCAGGTACAAATCAGGGGATTCATCTGGTGCCATGTTGCAGAACCATGTATAGTTGGTTCCATGCTAGATATTTCGTTAAGAGTTCTGTTAAGAGTTTTAAATGTAGGATTAATGTTTGTATCTGTTTAGAATGACTGCGTCAAAATTTTATAGGACTTTATTTTCTTGCCAAGCCAGCCACTTCATTAAATGGCAATGGCATTTGTGACTTTTTTTCTTTCTTTAGTTTGGGACTTTCTGAAAAGGCCGACTTAGCTGGAAAATAAAGAGCCAAATCCTGCAACTAGGGTGACATGTCTTAAAATCCACACAAAAGCAGGCAGGCCTAGATGCAACAGCAAGATTGGTCCAAGTCTTAAAATCCGTCACATGGTTACTTAGGGCTTATATGTTCCCTTGTTCAGAGGTTGTGCACTATAATATTACAAAGCATGATCAATTCACAAATGAATTAATCCCTCTTTTCTTTGTTGATTTTAATTTTGAATTTAATCCCTCTTTTTTCAGAACACAGGAGGTCAAGTGAAGCTAGTGAGGCAGACTTTAACCGGTGAAAGTTTTTGCTCTTTTTTCTTTTAAACTAATCTTCATTTTTTTTAATTTATTTGTCCGTGCATTGCCTAGCAAGTTATTTGCCCGTGCATTGCCTAGCAAGTTATTCATACTTTCACAGAAATACTTAGCGACATGGATAAGAGTTGGATTGATTTGCCAAATAGGATGTCTATAGAATATATAGAGGGGATTAAGTAGTTCATTGCCTTCACCAATGGATTTGATAGTGAGCACATCAGTTGTCCCTGTAGAAAATGTGCGAACCGTTACTACTACACACGAGATATTGTACGGGAGCATTTGATTCTAAATGGGTTTTTGAAGAATTACAAGAATTGGACTAGACATGGGGAAGATTATGTTCCTTATTGCAGAGAGGAAAGAGTTGAGATGGAGGTCGATGTTACGACAGTTGATCCGATGATCGTGATGCTAAATGATATTGCATGTGGGTTAGCACCCGAAGACAGTTGCTGTGAGACTGATAGGGTGGGTGGGAGTAATCCTCGCTCGGGTGCAGATGAAGAAGCATTAAGGTATTTTGAAATTTTGGATGATGCGCAGACCGAATTGTATCCTGGATGTACGAATTTCAGTAAATTATCTTTTATTGTCGAGTTGTTACACTTGAAGGCTTTGAATCAGTGGACGGACACGTCCTTCGACATGCTGCTCCAGCTATTGCACAAAGTGCTTCCATTCGGTGCAAAGCTAGTTGAGTCCTACTACCATGCTCGCAAGTTAACTGAAAACTTAGGCTTCACATATGAGACTTTCGATGCATGTCCAAACAATTGTATGTTGTTTAGAAATGAGAATGCCGACCTCGATACGTGTATTGTGTGTAAAACTTCAAGGTGGAAGGACGATGGGGTTGGTCAGAATCGTCAGAGTAATTCGCGAAGTGTTTCGAATCGTGGGAAGCTTGTCGCTATAAAGCAAGTGCGATATTTTCCACTCAAGCAAAGGCTAAAGAGGCTTTTTATGTCATCTAAAATTTCTAAATTGATGCGATGGCATGCAGAGCATGGTAGGGAGGATGAAAAGTTAACCCACCCAGTGGACTCCCCGGCATGGAAAGATTTCGACAAGAAACACCCGGACTTTGCCTTGGATAGTCGTAATGTGCGGCTTGGGTTGGCTGCAGATGGTTTTAGCCCCTTCAGGTCCATGACCGGGGCAACTCATAGTACATGGCCAGTGTTGTTGGTTCCGTACAATCTTCCTCCTTGGTTATGTATGAAGCAACCTTTTCTGATCCTATCCACTCTTATTGACGGACCAAGGGGCCCTGGGGATAAAATTGACGTGTATATGCAGCCTTTAATTGACGAGTTGAATGAATTATGGGCCGAAGGTGTGATGACTTTTGATTCTGAAGGAAATGAAATGTTCAAACTTCGCGCTGCATTATTATGGACAATCAATGACTTCCCGGCATATGCGAATTTGTCAGGTTGGAGCACGAAAGGAGAATTTGCTTGTCCTTGTTGCAATCAGAGTAAAAAGTCAACCTGGCTAAAACATGGCAAAAAGTGGGCTTACACAGGTCACAGACGTTTTTTACCTCCATTGCATAGGTTCAGAAAGGATAAAGTGTCATTCGATGGCACTCGAGAATATGGTCCAACACCACAAATAATGACTGGGGTTGATTTGTTATCACAACTTGAACAAGAGCAAATACGCACAGTATATGATTTCCAAGATCTATTAGCCCCTCCATTGCCTGCTATTCCTGGTGCGAACAGAAGGCGAAGTCATAACTGGAAGAAGAAAAGTATTTTTTACGAGTTACCGTATTGGAAAGACAATTTACTGAGGCACAACTTGGATGTTATGCACATTGAGAAAATGTGTGTGATAATATATTATGGACCCTTCTCGGTGTTAAGGGAAAGTCCAAAGATAGTGTCAATACACGTCGTGATTTGCAGGCAATGGGCTTGCGGAAACCACTACACTTACAGATGACAGAGTCTAACAAGGCATACATGCCTCCTGCACAGTACACGATGAGTAAAGATGAGAAGGAGGCATTTCTTTCCATTTTGAAAGGGGTTAAGGTGCCTGACGGCTATTGTTCTAATATTTCTAAGCGTGTGAATATGAAAGAAAGGACTTTACAAGGTTTGAAGAGTCATGACAATCACATTCTCATTCAACAATTAATTCCTATTGCAATCCGAAATTGTTTACCTAAGAATGTTGTTGAGCCCTTGATTGAGGTGAGTAACTTCTTCAGACAACTGTGTTCAAGAGTCCATCGCACAAATGATTTGAAAAGTCTCCAGGATAGGATTGCGCTAACACTGTGTCATATGGAGAAACACTTTCCACCTTCATTCTTCGATGTAATGGTTCACTTGACCATACATTTAACAGGTGAAGCATTGCTTGGTGGCCCTGTCCAATTTCGGTGGATGTATCCTATTGAGAGGTACCTGAATACGTTAAAAAGGTATGTGCGTAACAGAGCTCATCCAGAGGCATCAATAGCCAAGTGTTATTTAATGGAAGAGTGTACTAATTTTTGTGCTGCATATCTTAATGATGTTGAAACCAAACTTGATAGGCCCTTGCGGATTAATGATGGTCCTATTGGGGAGGGAACAGCATTTGATCTAGATAACATCGACTGGATTCAAGCTCATCGATACGTGTTGTTTAACACTCCATCAGTTGTGGCGTTGATTCAGTAAGTGAATGCTCATTCATATATTTAACTTATTCATGTTATGTCTAACTCAATCAAGCTTGTCATTAACACATGTTGTTTTGCATTATAGGACACACATTGATGAGCTCAAACGGGACATGCCTCGTGCGACAGATAATCAAATTCAGCAGTCCCATTTTCAATCATTTCACGATTGGTTCAAGAATTATGTATGTATAGATATGGTTGTATGTGCTTCAATTTGTTCTTATCATATTAGTTTTACGTATCTTTGTTCAATGATTACTTTAATTCTGTAGGTGTACAATTTACGACGAGCGAGTGAAGGTACTTTGACTGATGAAATGAACCAACTGGCTGATGGTCCGTTTATAACGGTACGACGTTACACAACTTGTGATGTCAATGGGTATCGATTTCGCGTCAAAGAAGTAGATGAGAAACGAGCAACACAAAATAGTGGTCTAGGGAGTCCTTCTGTCGATGCAGGTTATTATTATGGCCAGTTGAAAGATATCATTGAAGTTATATACAGTCACGGATTAAAATTTTTGTTATTCAAGTGTGACTGGGTCGATCCAATCCGTGGGACTAAAGTTGACAAGTATCAATTTACGTTGGTAAATTTTAACAATTTGTTATATCGAGATGAGCGAGTAAGTAATGAACCATACATATTGGCCAGGCAAACTGAGCAAGTTTACTATGTTATGAATCCCATGGATCCTAACTGGCAAGTTGCAGTTAAAATGTCAAGGAGGGGGGTGTATCAAATTGAAGATAATGAGCCAGATATTGATGCATTTGCTCAGCAAGTTCTTGACCAAAATGTAATATTTCAACGTGATGAGGATGTCAACTGGGTTAGAGAGACAGTTGAAGGAGATACTATCGACTTGCATGACCAGTGAACTGTTCTCCTTTTTTTCTTCTCAATTTTGCTTAAGAATATGTTTTACTTTTTGTTTACGAATGGTTTTAGTTATTACTTGCAATTTATTTATCTTATGATACGTTAAAAAGATATGTCCGGACGTAAGAGGAGAGAGCATCCACACACGATGGACGAGTTTTTACATCATAGCCAGGCTCGTTCGTCGACAGGGCCTTCTCCATCTACAGACCATGATCCACAGACACCTGCACCGGCACGATTTAGATCTTCCCAGTCGACAGGGCCTTCTCCATCTACAGTTGGTGCATCGACCTCCGCACATACTGGTATAATTTCATTTTTATGTTTAACAATTATATAAAATAATTTTAGTTTTATTTAACTAATAAGTTTATTGTTTATAGCTTCTACTACGACGAGTTCATCTTCGAGTAGGGGTAGGGGCCCAGCTAGAGGGATTCCTTCATGGAATGCTGGTACCCGTTATGATGTGCAATTTGACGACACATTTCATCCAGTTGGAGAAGGGGCTCGCCCCTTTATCAGCCAGTTGGGGCATATGGTTCGAGACCCACATAGATTTCCCCTGACTATGCTTGATTGGACTGCTTTTCCTCAGGATACGATAGATCGACTCTGGGGGGAGGTTAAGGTAAGCCGCTGAGTTCTATCTTATAGCTTCAACGTTATTATACGATGTATCAAAATTTCTTATCCTAAAATTTCTTATCCTATGCAGGACAATTTGAGGTCATGTCCTGATGATTTTCGTCCAGTTTGCTTGGCAAAGTGTCGAAAGTTATGGAAAGACCACAAGAATAAGGTAAAGAAAGAGCATTGGGAGAAGAATGTGGACGACCCAGACCTTCTTCAGCGAGTCCCAAGGGGCATTCTCCCCGCACAGTGGCCTGAGTTGGTCCGGTACTGGTCGAGTGAGAAGGCAAGGGTGAGTAGTTCAACCTATTTTTGTTAAATTCATATGAAACATTCGGTGTAAACTTATAAACACGACCCAAAATGAATGCAGGAAGAGGCAGAGCGAAATTCTCAAAATCGCTCGATGCAGGGCCCTACTCACAGGCTTGGGACTCGACACGTTACGCAGATCCGGCACGAGGTAAACAGTCACGTTAAACCATACGTATTTTGATTGTTGACGTAGTGTGTATTCATATATGTAGATGACATGATTTATCCTTCGACAGTTACGTGAGCGGGGTGCACCCACCGACCGGATGTCTGTATGGATGGCGAGTCGCAGTCTCGACCATCCTGAGGTTGCAGCTCTTGTAGTAAGTATTTACCTTTACGCAATAATTTTTTAACCTATTATGAGATTTATTGATTTACTATTCTAATTTGGTTGCTTTCTTGCACACAGGCCCAGTTTGAGGCTCGATTGGCCGAGCTGCCAGAGGAGGAGCGACAGGTAGTTGCTAGGCGGGATGAGATATTCCACACCATCATAGGCCAGGATGGGCACGGATACACACTTACATACGGCACAGGCATACCACGTTCGACTATCATGCGAGCGGAGTCATCCCAGGGCTCACGCATGCGAACTGACGAGGTGGCTGAGCTGATCCAGTCTCTTCACCAGCAGATAGATGCGCGTGTCGAGGATCTTCGGGTAAGGATGCAGGCTGCGATGCAGGCCGAGGTGCAGGCTCAGGTACAGGAGCAGGTGCAGGCATTTAAGGCGGAGCTACATCATCGACTAGCTCAGAGTGGTGTCCCTATAGCTGATGATTCAGATCCACCGATTCATACTCAGGTTCATAATTGAAGGCATCTGTATTTAAATTTAATTTAATTACTTTTAAAATATATATTATTTATTTCTGTTGTTAATTATATACTGTAATATTGTAGGCCCCAGACGCTGGCAGTAGTCACCAGGCGAGACATGACTCAGTTGGTGAGGGCTCAAATGAACATAATCGGGTATGAGTTTATGAATATGCTTGATCCAGTAGCATCAATTTTTCTCATTATTTCTGTAGTTGTTTTATGCTGCAAATGTTTTTCGTTGATTCAAAACACGATAGATGACAGTTCGTATTTTTCGTTGATTCAAAGTGATCAGATTGCAGGTGCAACAATCTATCACTTTGGATGTTTGCCAACAATCTATCACCTTGTCAGATATGGATTCATGCATTGTAAACAGTAAATTAAAGTGGGAAGGGGGTGAAGGCATGGGAAAGTGGGCAGGGAGAAGAATAGAATAAAGAGAGTTTTATTGTGAGTTTATGAGAGGCCTCACTGAGTTGCACGGTTCAAGACATCTCCCCTTCTTGTGATCACGTAGAAGGTGGCCCCTCTTCTTTTATGTCCCTCCACAACGTGGAGGAGTCATCAGCTGGTGGCAAGGGGGGGGGGGGGGGCCAACGCTAGAGCCAATGCTAAGCCTTCCCATGGCTGTAGGTGAAAAGTACTTGGGATCGATTTGAGGTGATTTGGCCTATGTATTAAATCATTGAACCATACTAGTTCTGGAATGATTTGGTATAGTTTTCCCAAAACTTTGGTTCGATACAGATTGGCCATATCTAACAAATTAAAAATATATTTATTGCATTAGAGTTTTTATTGAAAATAAATTGCAATCATTGCCTGCTGATTAACTAACTGCTGTACTCTAGCTCTGCCATCATATAGGTCCATGAAAATGAATGTAGATCAAATCTGTTTAATTATATTTATATTTTATTGATTAATAAATTTAATTTTTTGTTTCAGGTTGATTGACTGGTGCTGCATTGGGACAACTGTTTTCTTTATGTTTTTTTGTGAAAATTGTATTAGATATTTTTTTTTTTGGATTGTAAATCAAAGACGTTGCAGATTTATTAATATAAATAAATTATTTTTTTTTAGTTTATACTTTTATTGTGTGTGTACAATTTAATTTTAATATTTAGTTTATATAATTTTGTAAAACAGGTACAGGTACCCAAACAAAAAAAAAATCAATAACCAAAAACAAAACGAATTAAAAAAATAACAAAAATAACTATTAGCGACCGCCTAGGCGGTCGCAAAAGGCTTAAAAAGGATGTCGCCTTTACTTCTTCAGAACAGAAAATAGAAATGCTAAAATTAAAAATATATAGTATTAGCGACCGCCTAGGCGGTCGCTAATAGTCAGAAAATAGCAAAATAAAAAATAAAAAATATATAGTATTAGCGACCGCCTAGGCGGTCGCTAAAGGCCTTCAGGCGGTCGCTAATAGTAAAATTTTGTCCCCCGTCAAGCGGTCGCTCAAGCGGTCGCCAATACTATAGCGACCGCCATTGGCGGTCGCTAAAAGTCTTTAGCGACGAGTTTCTGGCGGCCAGCACGTGGCGGTCGCTAAACGGTCGCTAAAAACTATTAGCGACCGCTTTTTAACTTTTAGCGACCGCCTATGGCGGTCGCTAAAAATGCTTTTTCTACTAGTGAAGTGCCTCTCCATCTGGTAGTTGATGTCCTCGCTCGTTGATTCAGAAGACGAGCAGGGAGAGTGGGGGCACTGGTGGCGGTGTCTGCCTGGGCTCCTTCCTCCATCGCCATCTGAAGGAAGGGCTGCTCGAGCGGAGAATAGGAGATCGCAACCTTTTGGAGGCTTCATGGTGGTGGTGCTTGGATGGAGCATGACGATGGTAACGCTCTTTCGGAGGGGGTCTTCTATATGTAGATTGTTGACTGGCCGGAGCGGCTGTCGTAGGCAACGCAGGAGGCCCAGGTTGCTGTTGAACAACCACCAGCCGTTGGTCTTGCAACTCAAAAACTATCCCAACGAGAGCTTGGACTTGCTAAGTAAGGACGGCCAGTTGTTCTTATGGAATGGTTAAGATCAGTGACGAGAAAAGAGCAGGGAGGTTGGCCTTCGGTTGCTCAGCACGATAGTGATGCCCCCCATTATAACTGGTAGAAGCCTCCTGAGTATGTGTCACCACCATTGTTGCTCGAGAGAGGGCGAACTTACAACTCAGAGTTACAGAGCTATCCTTCATTCAGTGTGATCACGTCATCCCCTACCTGGTACACCAATCTGATGATGCCTGATCACCTTGAGCTGACGTCCTTGAGCATCAATGGATATGCTGAGGAAGCTTCACCTCCACTCTAAAATCTGCAAGAAGTTCGAGGGACCGGATATTCCAGTGGAGACCCTCCGATGCTTAAGTTAGTGATCAGAATCATAGTCATGAGCTTGAATAAGCTCAAGAGAGAGAGAGAGAGAGTTGTAAAGAATATGGAAAAACTCTCTAAGTGTCTAAGTGTTTATACCTTGGCTAAAGGTCCCTCTTACCCGTTTTATCGATACTCAAAGTTTGTGAGACTTTCTTGGGAAGCTTGGAATCTTATGATGAGCCACGACTTTGTGAATGGAATATTAGAATTAGTGGGATTTATCCCATCCGAACTGGGTGATTGGTACTTTATGGCAAATGATGACTTTTTGAGCTCATCTGATCAGGATAATTAAAGCTTCATGATGGACGATAACTTTTTAGGCTTGTGCCAAAACATGTGAAGCTTGTCTTATTAGACATGTATGGGTCAAAGGAGGTTGGTGGGCTCGCCCTTGTCAGAAGTGATGGCTTGTCTGGAAAGCTGAAGCTGAGCACGGAGATGAGGAGAGATGAGACTATCTTAGAACAAGGGCCACCCAGAAACTGGGGCTGCCTGAGAATTGGGGCCGCCTGAGAGCTGGAGCCACCTAGGAGCTGGGACCACCTAAGAGCTGGGGCATCTAGGAACTGGGGCCACTAGAAACTGGGGCTATCGGCATCCTATCGACTTTCGTCATGTAATTTTTGCTCTTAATTTATACGTGACTTTTATCAGCCATCATATATATCTTTGTGGCCTAGGTTTTAGACGCATACCAAATATTTGGTAATATATTGATTTTACGTTTGTTAAGTAAGCTGTGATGGTAGGCCTATTTGACGAACGTCCCCATGCATACAACATCTAAATGTGAACCTCTACTACGTCTTTTTTTCTATAAGACGCATCTAAAGCAATATTTCTTATTTAATTTAACGAAACTTTGGATTTTGATGGAAGTTGGAAAACTAGGACAGGTGGATATATATTCTATATGGCGTCCTAAATGGATCATTAATATTCGTTAGATAAAATTGCACGTTTAAAAATAGAAGACATATATAGTCTGCTCGATCTCGTTAGAAAATGAACCGAAGCAGAAAATATATGACATATTGTAAATGGGAACATTAATTGGATTTTGATGGAGCTAGCTAGGTTGGAAAACTACGACAATAACAATTAAGTAGATATTTGTATATAGCATCCTAAATTGATCGCTAATATTCGTTAGATAAAATTGTATAGTGTTTAAAAATAGAAGACAGTCTGCCCTCGTTTAGAAAATGACCCGGAGTACTAGAAAATGCCGGTTTAATTATAATTCATTTTAAGCGCCTTGAAAGGTGACGAGAGATTTGTTTAGGCTGGAAGACTTTTCTTAGCAGAAAGCCAGATCCCGTCATGTTCTTAATTTGACGATTTCAAGGGGTCCAACCACCTGCCTTGGGATTTCGTACGGGGCTCTCCTACCTCTGATGCGATACCGCGGAATAAAATTAATAATTTTACAAGAAGAAATACTCTCCAAGATTAAAAGGGTTTAGTCACGGGGTGAGGCACGATGGTATCACGGTGCTGGTGGCGAGAGCGACTTCATGGCGCCTCACTCACAATGGATCGGAGAACGTACGGGCATTTTTTTGCAGGCCGCACCGTGGCGGAGAGGATAGGCCGGCGGCTTTATAGAAAGACATGAAGAATTGGCAATTCCGACGAATCAAAGAGGAGACTATTTATAAAATAATAAAAAGTACTGCAGCAAAAACAAACATTTCAAAAAAAAATAAAATAAAATAAAAAGATGAAGCGAAACTCTCCGCCACTGGCTATTAGCTATTATGAATGACAAAGAGAGTTTGTGATGAGAAACCCATGAGACGCGCTCTGGATGTCTTAAATTTTTTATTAATTATATTTGAATATAATTTAGACAGAGATATATGCTTTTGATCCTCAAATTTTCACTTAAAATATATTTTAATTCTTAAACTTTTTTATTATTACAATTTAGTTCTTATTATTTTTTTTTTTTTTTGAGTGCAAAGAGAAAATTTCTCTCCACACCCTCAAATTTGAAAATTTTAAAAAATTCGGAAGGCATGAAGGGCAATTTTTGCAGTGTATTATTTAGAAGCTCCCAGCAAGGGTATTTATTATTTGGTGTATTGACAATTTTGTGCTCAATGTTTTTAACTTTTAACCGTGAAAACCATTAGAAGACAATTCAAAAATCACAGCCAACTTATATGTGTGTGAGTGTGTATATATATATATATATACATATCCTCAATCATCACAAACACGATGCAGCGTTTCTTAGTCACGAATGATATTCATAATCCAAGCACACACCATCTTCATTTTCTTATTCTTATTCTTCTTCTTTCTTTTAATAAAAGAAAAAAGGGGGGGGGAAGCATGCATCGATCAAAGACGAATTAACCCAGAATTTATTATCTTCACACTTTATTATTAGAAGGCTTGCATGGATTCTTCCTCAATTGAATTCCCCCAGATTCAGACGAATATTCATTTGGATCGGCCCCGCAGATTCAAGCTCCGACGGAGGTCGACGAAGCAGAACATTGTAGTCGAGCCATTGATTCCACTGTTTTTTATCAATGTTCAATCGAATTCGAGCGCGACCAATCACCACCTCTCCTTTAGAGCACCCAGGGTCCTCATAACCCAATTGGATCAATTCCACGTGAAGATAAGTCCATTGCAGGGGCCTGTTGATAACAAAAGGAATATCGCAATCGACATTCCTTTCATGGTACCATTGAGGAGTTGGACCGCACTCTACACGAGACCAGGCCTCCATGCTTGATCCGAGCGACAAGGCAGCATAATAGTACCTATTGGCAAGCATGGTAGCACTCATAATTCGGACAACCAACAGCTTTTCGTTCGCCATTTCTTCCTCTAATATTCTTTTACTCATTTTCTTTCTAAGAATAGTGGAAGATATGGCTATGAAAGACCTCAAAGGCAAACTTTATAGCAAAAATTTTGACCGTTGGAGTATATATATATATATATATATGGTGACTAAATATTCGATAACTCGTAAAAATATATAAATTAATTTGCTGTTAAAGCATATATGGCGATTAAATACTCGCCACTTATATGAACATAATCATAATTAAAATTAAGGTACATAAAGTATGTTTTATAGAGCATATTTAATACATTTGCAACGATCGGATATGGTCATTATCGATTGTTCGACTTAAGTGTATAAAATATCATCTACTTAATAATATTAAAAAAATATCATTACAATTTATTATTTTATCCTTTTAAAGCATGTACCTCTTCTATATATATATATATATATTCAATAACTCATAAAAATATATAAAAATTAATTTGCCGTTAAAGCATATATAGCGATTAAATACTCGCCACTTATTCAAACATAATCATAATTAAAATTGAAGTACATAAAGTATGTTTTATAGAGCATATTTAATACATTTGCAACGGTCGGATACGATCATTATTGATTGTTCGACTTAAGTATATAAAATATCATCTATCATTAATAATATCAAAAAAATATCATTACGAGTTATTATTTTATTCTTTTCAAGTATGTACCTCTTATATATATAGAAATATTTTTTAAATATTATAATGTAAAAAATGGTTCTTGTCCAAAGAAGCATATTAAATGTGATTCATATACTATGCAATTTACCCTTCCCATGAATCAATTTTAGTTATCCCTCGGCAAATCTTAGTTACCAATATATGTACTCCTTAGGCTTAGTAGAATGGCTACAAGATAGTCTTAAAAATTGTCGAAGGCATGAAAATTGGAATAAGGTATCTGTACCAAAAAATTGGAATAAGGTACAATAGAAATGGATGCATTTAGTACAATAGCATGATGTTAATGAAACTCACCAAGCTAAGAAAGAATGAAAGATACTACCTTGAGAATGTCGTACTTAGTTGAATCCTTGTCATGTCAAAATCTATAATTTTCAAAAAACCATATTTAAGGAATTGAACCTACTTTTTAGATCTCCTACTAACCTACCATTAAAAGTTTATATTTTGGAAAGAGTCCAAGTATCTAATAGCTTCTCCAAGAAAAATTGCAGCCTTGGAGATCCATTGGTGCTTCATGCACAGCAAAAACCCACAGTCCATCCATGCACAAAACATGTCTTCGATCCCATCTTTTCTTTTCTTTTCTTATCTTTTTGTGAGGTGCATGCTGCTTCTACGTGTCTTTATTATTGCTAGTGAATTCATTTGATCTTTTGTGTTTTATATATCAAGCATGTTAGATGTCTTTGATTTTCTCTTGCATTAATCATGTTGTCAATATGCTCCAATTTATAAAGATCACTGACTGTAGACTGGATGATGCCCAGCAATAACACTCCTCTCTTTCTCATCTTGGCCAGGGCATCTACAGAGTTATTGGATCTGGTTAATTTACCTTGCGTGGGTCTTCCCTTCAATTTCAATGAAAGGGATCCTTGATAGGAGGATGTTCACACAATTGTGCTTGTTTCATCTTCTGTGTCATGGGCATCCATAGGAATTATACAACTCAGAAGACTGTTCCTATCTTGTTAAATGTATGGATGTTGCGTTACAAATAACCATGTCCAGACTGTTCTTAGCTTTATGGGTCACGTGCTTCACGCCCGCTAAGCTAAAAGAGCATAAAGTCTCTCACCATTATTTGAGCTTTGTGCATCATTAATCATTGGAGGTGGGCACGCACCCCTCAGAAGGAAGGATCTCTTCAAAATCCTCTCCTCATTTAAGGATAGCTGCAAGAAGTAACGTCGCCTGCAGAGAGATCGAGAAAATGCTTCTTGGGTGATGAAAAAGGTGGGGCGCCATTATTGAATTACCATCACCAATGTCCCATCATTTGCCGCTGATCCCATCATTTTTCGCTGATCACGCCCTTCTGAATGTCACCGAGGCATCGTTTCTCGGGCGATAAAGGATCCTTTAAACAGCTGGACATCACCTCCACTTTTGGGAGTCCATGCAGCACTGTATTGGATGGGACGTTTCAAAAATTATGTATAAAGGTCGTCCTACTTATCCCTTTGAGCCTTTCATGCCTTTGGTACTTTTCTCTGTGCTCCTTCTTTGTCTCCTGAGTCCCGAGCTTTCTATTCCTTCTTTCTAACTCCAGGTCAGTCATCCTTGCTTTCTTTGCTTTCTTCTTCCCATGGACCCTCACACCAGTAGGAAGGGTAAGAGTCCCATGGTTGAGCCTTCTAAGGATGAGATCCTTTGGGTACGGTGTCAGACGATCGATGATATTTTTATCCACGATTGTTCGATTACCGCAGTCCCGACACCAGCTAGGGTTTCTCCACCATCACCCGTTCGTCCGGCACCTCCTTCGACCGCCACTTCTAACTCGGCGGGTTCGAAGGGGATCGCTTCCATCGTGTCCTCCGAAGAGATAGAGGACCTTAGGGGTTAGGTATAGGGTACATGATAGCATTCGTCTATCTGCTTCCAAGCCCAGCGATAGGATGACTTTCAGCTAATCCGGTGGGGTCGCCCTGTATGAAGAATTTTTCAAGAGTAGGCTTCATTTTCCTTTTCATCCTTTCATTCTCAAACTTTTGGATAGATATAACCTTGTCCCGGCGCAGTTGACTCTGAACTCCATTCGGATTATCCGCGCCTTCATTGTACTTTGCCATTTTCATGATCTTTTTGCCCAAGTTTTTTTGTTTCGGGCTTTGTATAAACTTCACCACCATAATGAACTGGATGGTGAAGCTTCGCCTCCAAGCCTAAGAGGACTCTTAGGCTTGACTTATCCTCAAAAATTAAGGGATGAAAATTCTGTTTCTTCAATAAATATATGGACGGAGTGAAGATGGGCTGAGGGAGTCCCGATATGAACTCTAATAAGAACTCAGTCGTAGATGAGAGAGACCGAGAGGTTTTTGACTTGTTGGTGTCCTCTCATATTCCCTCCCGCCAGAAGTTATTATCGGAAAGTAACCTCCGTGAGGCTAGCGTAGCACCGGTGTCGCCAGCACCGATGCTCGGTGAGCACGATGTTCTTCCTCATTTTTTTTTCTTCTCTTCTTTTTTTTCTCTCTCTTCTTTTTTTTTGACCTTCAATCTCCCACGTAGCAATGAGGTTTTCATTTGAATATCTGAGGGCGGGCATCCGGAGAAGGAGGGAGCCGCTGGTAAGGTGGTGAGACCAGCATCTAAGAGGCCTCACCGAGAGGTTCAGAGTGAACCAGCTCGGGCCCTCACGGTTCCATCCGAAGCCCCATCTGCAGGGGAGCCAAGAAGAGAGAGTCCTTCGATTGAGGCACTAGAAGGGGGGAACTCTCATATTGAGGTTGAGGTGGAGCCGGCGGGGAACAACAAGTCAGTTCTAGCGGAACCGATGAGGGACGAGCTCATCACCACCACCGAGCCAAGGGAGGAGGCCAGAGGTGAGGCGCCGCCAATGGTCAAGGTTAAAGATGAAGCGACGCCAGCTGCCCCGCCGACGTTCGCTGGAGAGCCTGCCTCTGCCGCCGCCACAGGAAACCGACCAGGGGCACCGCCGTCGAGGCTGTCCATGGCGAACAGTGATCGACTGATAGAGCGCTTGTTGGAGCGCATCCACCTCATGCACTTTCAGGAGGATCTTTGTTGTCGGCCACTCGTTGATACCCTTGATACCTTGTACACTGCTGTGCTTCAAGTAAGTGCTTTTGTGTCATCTCCTTTTGTATTGACTTGAATCAGGCCTTAACCGATTGATTTTTTGCAGACAGCTAACGACATCTTCATCCTCCGGGATGCCTGCCTTCGAACCGCCAATAGTTGCGGGCTCATCCGGAGGGAAATGATTGCCGCTCAGGCCCGGGTCGATAGTTTGGTCAAGGAGTTGTTCGAAGTTTGGACCCAGGAGGCGATAGCAGTTAGCAAGCTTTGAACTGCCTGAGAAGAGAACCGCGGCTGGGAAGCGCAGTTGGAGGAGGCTGAGAAGAAGGCCAGGATCGCCGAGGCTAAATTGGGGGAGGCCATGGCGAGGCTGAGGCCCACTGAGGAGAAGTTGAAAGACGTCCTCCTCAAGCTGGGCGATGCCGAGGAGCAGGTCAAGAAGGCAGAGTCTGAGGCTTCGGCCATCGAAGAGAAGGTGGTCATCGCAGAGACGGATGCACGGGCTGCCAAGGAGAAGATGATCGCCGCTGAGGTCTAAGCTCGAGAAGCCATGGAGCGCTACAAGGGCTCCACCGGTTTTTCCATAGAGATGAGTGAGGTAGCCATTGATGCCTACTTCAAAGGCTTCAAACATTGCAAGAGCAAGATCTTTTGGGTCTTCAAGATTGCCGGACTTGATGACCTCCAGCCTGAGGATCCCAAAGAAGGTGAGGAGCTAGAGAGGGATGGCGCTAAGGATGGATCGAGGCCTACCGAGCCATAGGCTTTTACATTTTTCTTTTTGTTTTGATGTAACCCGACTCAGGTCGGTCTTCTTGTATGATATTTTTAAGTATCAATGAAAGAAATATTTTGTCTAAGCATAGTATACTTAGCTTTTTGTAGCACCCTTATCTTTTGCATTCACATCATAGCCTCGGCTTTTGGGCTTGATAGGGTTTGTCCCATCCTCCTTGACTCATTTCAGGAGTTAACAGCCTGGCTTCAGGATTGCATAGATATTTTAGGGATGGTTGATGCTAGTCATAGACCACTAAGTCAAGCTTGGAAGCTTTTTAAGATCACCTGGGGGGTTTCTTCGACCAGCCTGGGGTGATCTGAGAGCTGCTAAAGTTGTTAGGCATCTTTTGGAACCATCTCGGTGGTTTCTTCGGTCGGCTCAGAGGTTGACTCGAGAGTCGCTGTAATCATAGGTCTTGAACTGTCTCAGGGGTTTCTTCGGCCAACCTGGGGGTGACATGATGATTTAGCATCGTCGAGACCCTTTTTTGACTTGAGAGTCACTGAAGCCATAGGTCTTGAACCACCTTGAGGGTTTCTTCGACTGACCCAGAGGTAACCTGATGACCGTAGGACCGTCGAGAGCCTTTTGGAACCGCTTCAGAGGTTTCTTCAGTTGGCCTGGGGGTTGACTCGAGAGTCACCGAAGCCATAGGCCTTGAATCGCTTCAGGGATTTCTTCGGTCAGCCTGGGGGTGACCTGATACTATAAGACCATCGAGAGTCTTTTGGAACTGCCTCGAGGTGTCCTCAGGCAGCCCGGGGGTTGACTCGAGAGTCGCTATAACCATAGGTTTTGAACCACCTTAGGGGTTTCTTCGGCTGGCCTGGGGGTGATCTGATGATCGCAGCACCATTGAGAGCCTTTTTTGACTTGAGAGTTGCCAAAGCCATAGGTCTTAAACCACCTCAGGGGTTTCTTCGGTCGGCTCGAGGTTGACCTGATGACCGCAGGACCATCGAGAGCCTTTTGGAACCGCCTCGAAAGTTTCTTCGGTCGGCCCGAGGGTTGACTCAAGAGTCGCCAGAGCCATAGGTCTTGAACCGTGTCGGAGGTTTCTTCAGCCAGCCTGGGCATGACTTGGTAACCGTAGGAGTTATTGAGAGCCTTTTTGACTCGAGAGTTGCCGGAACCATAGGTCTTGAACCGCCTCAGGGGTTTCTTTAGCCGACCCGAGGGTGACCTGATGATCATAGCATTTGTCGAGAGCTTTTTTGACTCGAGAGTTGCCATAACTATAGGTCTTGAACCGCCTTAGGGGTTTGTTCAGCTGGCCTGGGGGTGACCTGATGATCGCAGCACTTGTTAAGAGCTTTTTTAAAATCGCCTCGGGGGTGTCTTCAGTCAGCCCGGGGGTTAACTCAAGAATCACCAGAGCCATAGGTCTTAAACTGCCTCAGGGGTTTCTTCGGCCGGCCTAAGAGTGACCTGATGACCGCAACATCATCGAAAGCCTTTTTTGACTCGAGATTACAAACATTTAATAAGTTTGTAACATGCTTAGTGAAAAGAGATGATCAATTCTATAGCTGATGGCTTCTACCATGAAAGAGGCATTTATTGTTGGTGCTTTAACGCCTTCTTGATAACAGGTCGATTAATCGTTGCACTTATTTTTGGAACAACCATATCATGAGGAGGAAAGAAATCCTTCCCTCGAACCCCATGGAGATGGGAAAGTTTCTCTCCAGGGATTCTTTCCTCATTCTTGCTGCACCATGATCATCCTTCTTATCCAATGGGAGTGCCAAATTTCTACCGTTGGTACCGTAGAACAGAGACAAAATCAGAACGTACCAAATGAATCTTTATTACTTACAAAATGATAGAATACAATCGAAACAATATAATCAAGCGATTGGATTGCCTCAATTCTTAGTTCTGCTTGACATAGAGATAGGGTATATAAGTGGCAAAGAATAGAAAGAAGATAGAGGATAGAGAGGATCGAGAAGCTAAGTTGTAGAGCTACTCCTAACTAAGCTATGGCTACTCCTAAAGACATTTTGAACATTCTAATTTTGATTCTAAAGTTGGGGATCCTTTTAAATGTCATATGCCTTTATACTTGCAACGTTTTAGCTATTATCATAAATAAAAACCTCTAGAAACTTTCATAAACTTTCATTCAGGTTTAAGAACCGTTGAAAACTTCTTTCGGTTTGTATTAACTTTCATAAGCTATGCAATTAAATATATAATTCTTTATCTTCTTTCAAACTGACTAACTAAGAATCAGTATTACTTACAGTGACCGATGTTAAATTATCATTTCTACCAGAAAGTTGCTAATAAGTTTTTGATTTTATTTTTTTGAAAGTCAAAATATAATGCTAACATCGCGGCCGTGCTCCTCTCTCTCTCTCTCTCTCTCTCTCTCTCTCGTTCTTTCTCTCTTTTACATCTCCGTGGCACGTTACTGTGCCGACGGCACGGCCGGCCACAATGGCCGATCGGACCTCCATCGGATGCACACCCCGCGCTAGTGGAGGCCACCGGTAGCCGCCCAGGCCCGGCGAGGCGGTGAGCACTCCGCCGAGCTTGAACCAACAGCGGGAACCGGTTCGATTCCCGCCTAGGAGAAGGGCCAGCCAGCATTCTCCTCCCTCTCTCTCACCTCCGATACCCCACCAGATGCCGTCTCCGATGCCGGTAGGGCCGCCGGCCAAGGCTCAGGCCCGGCGAGGTGACGGGCACGCCGCCGGGCCCGAACCAAGGTCAGCACAGGGATGGCTCCCTGTCTCTCTCTCGCTCAGCATTCCCCCCTCTCTTTGTGACGAAACTTGGACAGAGGATTACCTGGAGAAGGCGTGCGCCAGAGTGAAGGAGGGAGTCACCCTCCATCTCCTTTTAAACACCCACGCGACGCCTAGTGATCTCTTGGCAGAGGATGCCTTTTTTGCTGCTGGGCTTAGCCCGGTCGACCCTCAAGGTAGGTTCTTGTCCTCTTCCCATACTGGTTATATCTTAATGATTTTGTCATAGGCTAAGCTATCTTTTGTTGTGTCTGCAGCTGAAAGGTCAAAGTTCATGAGCCAGATGAAGGGGGAGCTAGGCAAGCATCAGAGGGGATCCATGCCATCCAATCCGTCTGTGTCAATTTATGATTCTTGAGTTTCACTAAGCACAATATTTCTTCCACTGCCCTTTCTTAGAAAAATCTCATTCTCTAAAAATATGGCATGCCTTGAGACAAAAAACTTTTGCTCGATTGGGTGATAGAAGTAGTATCCTTTTGTTTCTTTAGGATATCCCACAAAATTATACTTGTTGGATCTAGCTTCAAGCTTGTCCGACTTATTACGCTTTACATAGGCATAGCAACCCCAAATCCTTAGATGACTAAGGGATTGTTTCTTTCCACACCATATCTCATAGGGAGTGAAACTAACTGACATAGATGGAACTCAGTTTAGAGTGTATTCGACTGTGTATAGCGCATAACCCCAAAACATTTTTTAAAAATATTTGCAAGGCTCATCATTGATCGCATCATATCTAATAATGTACGATTTTTCTTTTCTGATACATCATTATGATGTGACGTACCATGAGGAGTCCACTAAGAGAGAATCTCATTCTCCTTTAAATATTCTAAGAATATATGGCTTAAGTATTCCCCACCTTGATCTGATCGAAGTATCTTAATACTTTTGCCACTTTATTTTTCTACCTTGAATCTAAATTCTTTGAACTTTTCAAAGGCTTCAGATTTATGCTTCATCAAATATACGTAACCATACCTACTATGGTTATCTATGAATGTGATAAAGTAAGAAAAATCTCCTATTGCCTGAATATTGATAGGACCACATACATCTGAATGTACTAGTCCTAAACATTCAGTTGTTCGCTCACCTGTTTTAGTAAAAGGTGACTTAGTCATTTTGCCACATAAGCATGACTCACATTCCTCAAACGATTCCCAATCGAATGACCCCAAGTAGCCATCCTTATGTAATTTGGTTTAACATGTTTCATTTACATGGCCTAAATGATAGTGCCATAGGTACGAGTTCTTAGAATTATTTAATTTTAATTTCTTAGTTTCTATATTGAGAACAGGGCATTGTAAATTCAAAATATAAATCCCGTTGAACATTTCAGCAGAACCAAAGAACATTTATTTTTAAAAATTAAAATTCTTTTATTTCTAATTTCAAATGTATATCCATCATTTATAAGGCATGAAACAAAAATAATATTCTTTGTTATGTCTGAAACATAATAACAATTATTAAGCTCCATTATAAGCCCAGTAGGAAAAGATAAATAACAAAATCCTACCGCTAAAGCAGCAACCTTTGCTCCATTTTCATGCGCAGGATCACTTCATCTTTCTCCAACTTTCTACTGCTTTTTATCATCTGCATATTAATATAAATATGAGATCCACAACCAGTATCCAATACCCAAGTAAAATAAGAAGTAATAGAAGAAAACATCTCAATCATAAATATACCTGATGTAGAAGCATCTGTATGTTTCTTTTCTTTTAGGCTAGCCAATAAGCCCTACAGTTTTACTTTCAGTGCTCGTCCTTGCCATAGAAGTGACACTTCCCCTTGGCTTGTTTTTTTTTCTTAATGCCCTTATTTGGTTTAGTCGCCTTGGCCTTTTGGACCTTATTCTTCTTTGGCCACTTCTTACGAGCGTCAAAGGGCTCCACAACCATAACCTGCCTCTTTTCTTTCTAATGTTGGGCTCGGCATTCGTTAGCATATTCGCAAGCTTAGGTAGAGACGCCTCTAGCTTGTTCATATTGAAATTAAGAACAAACTGTGAATAGCTGGAAGGTAGTGACTATAAAATCAAGTCAACACTTAGTTCATGATCCATCATAAAACCCTATCGTGTCAACTTCTCAATCAGATTGATCATTTTCAGCACGTGGGCACCCACTGATGAATCCTCGGTTATTTTGCACTGAAACAGCTCTCTACAGGTCTGAAACCTCTCATAGCGAGACTGTTCACCAAACAACTCTTGCAGGTGCATCAAAATCTCATGAGCATTCATATGCTCATGCTGTTTCTGAAGATGTGACATCATGGCCAACATCAAACATGTGGCCATTTCTTCAACATCTTTATACCTGTTGTATGCCACATGAATCTCAGTAGGAGCATCCGCTGGTGCGATCTCGGTGCAACCTCATTTAGGACAAAAAGAATTTTTTCAAATTGAAGAACGATCCTTATATTACTTAACCAATCAGAAAAGTTAATCTAGTCAATTTGTTGGATTCTAAAATATTTCTAAGGTTATGTTTACACTCATGATTTCTCTGATAACCTACATAAAATTAGAACGAGTTAATTGCTATGAATACTAATCACCAACTTAATATGATAATTTTAAGATTTTTAATTAAGTTGGTTACTCCCACTATTTTATCAAGGTTAATAGCTCTCTCTATTAATCTTGAAAAATTGGCATTCAATTTCCTTAGTGGGCTAGGATCCTCAGTCGAATTACCTTGACCTTGGTTTTGGCAAATAAATCTCGATAAGCCAAATTTGATAGATTATCATCAATCATATCTAATGTGACTCCTAGATCATTTAGGGGATATTGTCTTGTCAATCATATCCATATGTAATCACCCTAAAGTTTGCCTCTAGATTAGACTGATCCTGACTTTGCCCAATTATGCCAGCTAATCTAGTTAAGTCAACCCATTGTTCCACAATCAACTCCTTATAAGTACACTCGACCTCGGCTTTGGCATGACAAATCTTATGACCTAATGATTTTGTATCATGTGAACAATGGCTAACGACTTAATATTCGTGAAGGAATTTAGCGCATATAGGTTCTATCATACATGTACAATATTTGTACTATACTAGGTTACATATCCTATATATAGATTTTAGATCAATCTTTATTAACCAAAAAAATATCATAAGATCAAATCTTATGATTGGGATTCCTAATCAAATTAGGATCCCTGACTACTATCTAATTTAAAAACCCTAATTATGTGACCAAATCAATTACTTCTATCCTGATTAACCTTATTGATCTAATCAATTAAGAGCTTTTTAAATCTTTATCATCTATTACATTTTATGATAAGTTAAGATAGTGATCTTATTAGGGTATTATAATAAGAATTCTTAATTCAAATTTAAAAAAATTTTAAATTTTCTTATCATTTAATTATATGTTATGACATGTTGGTTTTACATCCCATGTAAATCCTAATGTCTCTAACAAACCCTAACAAATTCTTATCATGATAAGATTTTTGGATTAAAATTTTAAATTCATATGATTACATTTAATCACAATCTTATCATGATCTAAATATCCAAAATAAGTTTTCTACGTTTATGTTCATTATCATATGAATATCATATCTTAATCATATCAATAATCATGTTAAAATTAAATCCTAAACATAATTTTAGGATTTCAGCATATAGTATCTATCATGCATAAATAATAATTGCTATTTTAACATGACATAGATATGATTAAATCTAAATTAATTATTATTTATATCATATAATAAATCTTTATCTCTGATATCACATATCAAAGTACTTTATTTTAACATGATAATGAACAAGCATAAATCTAAATAATATTGTTTATCATCAAAAAATAAATATTTTATTTTATTTTAGATTTATTATAACATATGAAAATAATTTAGGATTTTAATCTTCATAAGAGGTATGATAAAAAACTCATATTATCAATCAGATTGACTCAAGTATCCTATCAGATTAATGAATCTGTAGCCTAAGATGGCTCTGATACTATTTGTTGGGAATTATGTATGCAAGACATGAATCAAATTCATGAAAACTCAGTGGAAGATAAAATACAAAATTCCCAGATGCCTAGGATCCTTAGGAATAGATTCATTAAATTAGAAATAAAATCTAAAACATTAAATTTATTAATATCCTTTATCGATGTAAAAAAGGATGAAGCCGTGAAACCTCTGTCACTAGCCATCCACACGTTCGACATCTAACGGTGATCCACGCGGAGAAGAGTGGATGAAGACCTTTAAGGTATGAAGATAACATTTAGGAAGAGAGGGGTGCTAGCGCCTATTGAATCCCTTCAAAATTTTAAACTAGAAGATTCGTAGGTCCAAAGGGAAGAGAAGGAAACATATTAATAGAGAGAGGGAGAGAAAGAGATGTGAGATGGAAACATTAATCCAAGGAAGAGGAAGAGACCCCCTTTCTCATGGTAACCTTAATCTAAGGAAGAGGAAGAGACTCCATCTATTATCCATGTGTCAAAATCTCAGCCCTTGAAATTAGGAATCAGTTATCTCATAACTATATGCGACGTGTTCACCATCGAACCATAGAGATTCATCATGCCCCATCCCATGGGCATGAATTCATCTTCACATGGCTGAGATTTATCATCTGTACTTGAATAATCAGAGCCGTCCATCATATGGAACAAGCCAAATTTGGGTATCCAATTATTTTTTCATCATATGCAAATTATCTCTCCCTAAATTCCTTCCTATGGATCATATCCTTTATTATTTTATCTCCTTTAAATTGGATCTTACCCAATTATTTAATTGATCATCTTATCTGAATTAAATTCTTATTTTAATTCAACCAAAATTCTTCTTAATGCGTGTGACCCATTAGGCTCTTTAACATGATGGCAATAATCATGTCCTAATCACTGACCCTAGGAATGATTGGATAACTCTTATTCCAAGTCAACAACATGATTATAGATCATGAGAGACCTCTAGCAAAGCATCATGACCACCAAGTGCTAAGGGTTTTGTTGACGTGATCATCAACAACACATGTCCATGAACAGTTACCATATGATTCAATCCCTTCGTCACATATCCTAGATTAATCAGTAGTATGGATTGTGTCAACCCTGAAATTGATCTTTGTTTACTTGATCTTAGAAAAATTGACTCATATGAATTAGAACTTGAAAATTATTTTGAATTCCAACTCAACCATGCAAGGATTTAACAGTCAATTTAATCCATCAAGTGGCCGTGGGATATAACCCTTTCTATCAAGGAGACGAATATGTCTTAATCAAACACCACCTTCATATGCTTCATGTCATACCAACTGACACCATATTTGCTATCCTGGCTAGAGCGATGTTTGGATGTCATCAAAGCATGACATTTCACACATGAGATGCAATGAAGATCTCAAGTCAAAGGATCACTCATACCACCGTCATTAGATCAACCATCAATACTATATAAAATATCCATATGGGATCTCTTTACGGGTCATCCAATGCATTGTTACAATAATGGCATCCACACACCTATCCAAGTATCTTCATACTTTAGCTTGTAAAATCAGCTGCTCACCCCAAGGATGAGAATATGCAATGTGTGCCAGTCTCACAGTGTTCGATGTGTTCAGTCCCATCTACACATCGACTAGGAAAATTTAAAAAATCAAACTATAATGCAATTTGGATCTCACAATTTATAATCTCTATTATAAATTTTATATGCATGGTTCACATTCTTTTGGACTTTATCTCAGACAAATATATCAAATATATAATTAAAAGACATCTGAATAGATAAGGAAACCATTTTTATTTGATTTGTATTCATAGAATGCATATAGCATCCAACTGATTGGATCTAGGGCATACACTAACACCAGATGGTTCTTGCATATGCCTTCATGGATCTATCTAAGGATATAATTGGCGTCTACAGGACCAATACATTTGAGGAGGGGATAAAAGAAGGACTTCTTATATAATTGCCTATTCACCAGTACAAACTTGGAAGCCTTCCATTTGAGTAGCCGGGCCTCTATGTGGTCAGCAGGGAGAGTACCATTGGTGAAGTAGTGGATGTAGGCATCCATCCATGTTGACTTCTATGTGACTGATAAAATTTCTTCCGCTGCATCAATACTTGGAGTTCTAGGTACTCAACAATGTTCTTCCCAAGGTGTTATCCGCCAAAGTGGCTAGCCGCGATAAGGTGTTAGCTCTACCATTTTTCCTCTAAAATATAACTAATAGTGAAATAAGCCAATAAGAAGGTCAGTGACTTGACCTTATTCAATATTGAGACATGGTGGGGTCTCGAGCTTCATACTCTTCAGTGACTTGTCCGAAGATAAGCTAGGAGTCGGTGAAGGCCCTAAGATGCTTTACCCTAAGCTCCTGCATGAGTTTAATTCTAGCCAATAAGGCCTCATACTCGGCTTGGTTATTTGTAGCTTTGAAGAGAAACCATAGAGCATACCCAACACTACACCCTCCGGATTTGCAAGAATAAGACCAGCTCCGCTTTCTTGAGAATTGGAAGCGTCATCAACATGGAAGATCCAGGTCTCTGCCGCGCCCTCACTAGCATCTGAGCATGTCATTAAAAATCTTTAGGTTGCTCCTCCATATAGGTGCATTCCATCAGGAAGTCTGCTAGCACCTGAAACTTCAAGGCAGATCGGGACTGAAAGGAAAGATCAAATTCTTTTAATTTGATTGCCCATTTGGCCAGTCGACCAGAAGTATCAGCACGAGCTCTAAGATCCGTGACCACCATGATCGGATGGGCTTAAAAGTATGGCCTGAGACGCTGAGAAGAAATGATTAAAGCAAAAATATTTTTTTCATTCTGAAGTACCTAACCTCCACATCATGGAGCACTTTGCTAATGTAGTAGATAGGTTTCTATGTTCCATCGGGGTCAAGATGTACTAGAATGGAGCTGACTGCCTCCGGGGAGGCAATGAGATAAAGAAGAGTTCTTCTTCTCTTTTGGCTTTGACAATAATGGTGGTGTGGATAGAAACTCCTTTATATCCTCGAAGGCTCTCTGGCAGCTCTCTATCCACTCGAAGCTTCGCCTTGCATAGAGCTTTAAAGAAGGGTAGACATCTTTCCGCTGATCTCAATAGGAACTGCTTAGGGTCACTCTTTCAGTGAGCCGCTGCACCTTCTTTTTATTGACTGATTATCTCGTGTCAAGAATGGCTTATATCTTCTTCGGGTTTGCTTCAATCCTCCGCTGGATCACCAGAAAGCCCAGAATTTTTTGGCAATGACCCCAAATGCGCACTTGCGAGAGTTGAGCTTCAATTGATGGCATCGGAGTTATTAAATGTTTCTTCTAAGTCAGCAACATGGTTAGCGATGTAGGTACTTTTGGTTAGCATATCCCACATACACCTCCATGTTGCGCCCAATCTGGTCTTTAAAAATCTTATCATTAATCTCTAGTAAGTGGTCCTATTTTTTAACCCAAAGGGCATCACCTTGTAACAGTAGATACCCTTTCGGTGATGAAAGAGGTATTTTCTTCATCCACCAGGTCCATCTTTATTTGATTGTATCCAGAGAAAGCATCCATAAAGTTAAGAGCTCATGGCCAGATGTGGAATCCACTAATTAGTCAATTCATGGTAGCGGAAAGCTATCCTTAGGACATGCTTTATTAAGATAGTGAAGTCGATGCAGATTCGCCAACTCCATTCGCCTTTCAAACCATCACCACATTGGCTAGCCAATCTGGGTATTGTGCTTTCAAATGTGGAAGGCAGTAAGCAGCTTACTAACCTCCTCATCAATGGCCCTTGTCGCTTGGGGTGAAACTTCTCTTCTTTTGACGGACAAGTCGATACTTCGGGTCAATATTAAGTTTATGAGTGATTACCTCTGAAGGAATGCCGGGCATGTCCGATGCTGACCAGGCGAAGACGTTTGAGTTCACCCGTAAGAAGGTGAGGAGTTTATTCTTCATTTCCAAGGGAAGAAGCTCACTGATCTGTACAGTCTTCACAAGATCGTCCCCCAGTGGATAGGTTAGCAGATGCTCGGCTGGCTCTTCCCTTTTTTAAGATTCTCCAAGATCAAGCAGCACTGGGGTCGGTGGAATCACTATCTCTTGAGGGCTGAGAGCCATATGGTAGCATAGTTGCATGGGATTTTGCTCCCATGCATCTCGCCAATTCCTCTACTGGTAGGAATCTCATGAGCAAGCATTTAGTGGATATCATCGTGTTCAAGAGGTTTAGGCCAGGCCAACCAAGTATGGCGTTGTAAGCCAGAGGCACTCAAGCCACTAGAAACCTTATTAGGACCATGCTTTGATACGGTAGTGATCCTGCCATACTGGCATGGTGATTTCACCTTCAACCTCACTGAATCTCCTGTGAAGCCACCAGAGGCATCGTCACTAGCTGGAGAGAGCTGAGAAATAAATTCATCCATAAAAGCATCATAAGTGAGGATGTCAGCAGAGCTTCAACTATCCACCAAAATTCTTTTTATAGGATGCTTAGCAATCGTCATAGAGACGACAACACTATCATCATTCAGATTGCTTCCCCCTCGCTAATCCCCTTCAGAAAAGATTACATTTTCTATTCCCTTCCCCCTTGGTCTTTTAAAGGACGAAGCCATTCTCCAGAAAAGCATGCCTATCATCCTCTCCGTTAGAGTGTTATCGACGTTGGCCTGACAAGCGGAGGCCCCATTAGAGCTGGGACGACCGAAGGTCCTCCCTTCTGGATAAACTTTCGAGGTAGCCCCTCTGGATAAGCTCCTTGATGGCACACTTTAGGTTGCGGCAATCTTCAGTATCATGGTCGTAGTCTCTATGGAAATGGCAATAATGACTCTGGTCGCGAGTGGCATCCTTCTTTAGCGGGGAGGGCGCCGAAAGTAAGGCTCGCTTTCAATCTCCATGAGGATGTAAGACCTAGGGGTGAAAAGAGGTGTGAAGTTGTCTTCTTTGGGGCCGGTACCAATTATTTGGTTGGCACGGGGCTCAGGCTTCTTGGAAGGAAGTCTGCTTGGCTTCACGCGGACCATCTCTTACTATACCTTCCTTCAGTGTCCCTCTGAGTGAAATCAGCTTCGTCGGCATGAATGTATTTCTGTGCATGACTTAGGAGCTCAGCATAAAACTGAAAGGCCTTTTGTATAACGAATAGGTGAAGCAGGAGGGACGAAGTCCCCGCTTCAGAGCCAAAGTGGCCACAACATCGTCAAGGTGGTAAACCTCGAAGGCCGCCGTCTTAAACCGGGCCACAAAATCCTTCAAAAGTTCTTCTTCCTTTTGCTGAACAGAGAACAGCTATCCACCATCCGAGGAATCTTTCGACTAACATCAAAATGTGCTAAGAAGGTTTTCTCCAACTATGAAAGGAGTCGATGCTGTGTGAGGGTAGACGAGATTACCAGGCATGCGCAACCTTCCAGAGGTAGTAGGGAAAGCAATACATAGGAGGGCATCGGTCGCTCCCTGAACTCGCATGAGGGCTTTATAACTCTTCAGATGGTCAAGTAGATCTGTGGTATTATAGGGATCCAGCTAAGGAAGACAGAACCTGGGAAAGATAGGCTCCTCCATAATGCAGTGAATAAGGGGTGGATGAATGTCATAGTCCACTCCTGTTGGTTATTGAAACTCTAGCTGAGCTCTTCTAACCACCAGTGTTGTTCCTCCAAGTGCCTCTCCATCTGGCAGTTGATGTCCTTGCTCGTTGATTCAGAAGATGAGTAGGGAGAGTGGGGGCGCTAGTGGCGTGTCCGCCTGGGCTCCTTCCTCCGTCACCATCTGAAGGAGGGGCTTGAGCGAAGAACAGGAGATCACAACCTTTTGGAGGCTTCATGGTGGTGGTGCTTGGATGGAGCATGACGATGGTAACGCTCTTTCGGAGGGGGTCTTCTATATGTAGATTGCTGACTGGCCGGAGCGGCTATCGTAGGCAACGCAGGAGGCCCAGGTTGCTATTGAACAACCACCAGCCGTTGGTCTTGCAACTCAAAAACTATCCCAACAGAGCTTGGACTTGCTAAGTAAGGGTGGCCAGTTGTTCTTATGGAATGGTTAAGATCGGTGGCGAGAAAAGAGCAGGGAGGTTGGCCTTCGGTTGCTCAGCACGATAGTGATGCCCCCCATTATAACTGGTAGAAGCCTCCTGAGTATGTGTCATCACCATTGTTGCTCGAGAGAGGGCGAACTTGCAACTCAGAGTTACAGAGCTATCCTTCATTCAGTGTGATCACGTCGCCCCTACCCGGTACACCAATCTGATGATGCCTGATCACCTTGAGCTGACGTCCTTGAGCATCAATGGATATGCTAAGGAAGCTTCACCTCCTCTAAAATCTGCAAGAAGTTCTAGGGACTGGATATTCCAGTGGGGACCCTCCGACACTCAAGTTAGTGATCAGAATCATAGTCATGAGCTTGAATAAGCGAGAGAGAGAGAGAGAGTTGGAAAGAATATGGAAAAACTCTCTGAGTGTCTAAGTGTTTATACCTTGGCTAAGGGTCCCTCTTACATGTTTTATCGATACTCAGAAGTTTGTGAGACTTTCTTGGGAAGCTTGGAATCTTATGATGAGCCACGACTTTGTGAATGGAATGTTAGAATTAGTGGGATTTATCCCATCCGAACTGGATGATTGGTACTTTATGGCAGATATGATTTTTTGAGCTCATCTAATGAGGATAATTAAAGCTTCATGATGGACGATAACTTTTTAGGTCTGTGCCAAAACATGTGAAGCTTGTCTTATTAGACATGTATGGGTCAAAGGAGGTTGATAGGCTCGCTCTTGTCAGAAGCGGCTTGTCTGGAAAGCTGAAGCTGAGCACGAGATGAGGAGAGATGAGACTACCTTAGAACAAGGGCCACCCAGAAACTAGGGCTGCTGAGAACTGGGACCGCCTGAGAGCTGGAGCCGCCTAGGAGCTGGGACCGCCTAAGAGCTGGGCCGCCTAGGAACTTGGGCCATCTAGGAACTAGGGCTGTCGGCATCCTATCGACTTCCATCAGCTAATTTTTGCTCTTAATGTATACGTGACTTTTATCAGCCACATCAGTATATATCTTTGTGGCCTAGGTTTTAGAAGCATACCAAATATTTGGTAATATATTGATTTTACGTTTGTTAAGTAAGCTGTGATAGTAGGCCTATTTGACGTACGTCCCCATGCATACAACATCTAAATGTGAACCTCTACTACGTCTTTTTTTCTATAAGACGCATCTAAGGCAATATTTCTTATTTAATTTAACGAAACTTTGGATTTTTGGAAGTTGGAAAACTAGGACAGGTAGATATATATTCTATATGGCGTCCTAAATGGATCATTAATATTCGTTAGATAACGTTGCACGTTTAAAAATAGAAGACATATATCGTCTGCTCGATCTCGTTAGAAAATGAACCGAAGCAGAAAATATATGACATCTTGTAAATGGGAACATTAATTGGATTTTGAAGGAGCTAGCTAGGTTGGAAAACTACGACAATAACAATTAAGTAGATATTTGTATAGCATCCTAAATTGATCGCTAATATTCGTTAGATAAAATTGTATAGTGTTTAAAAATAGAAGACATAGTCTGCCCTCGTTTAGAAAATGACCCGGAGTACTAGAAAATGCCGGTTATTATAATTCATTTTAAGCGCCTTGAAAGGTGACGAGAGATTTGTTTAGGCTGGAAGACTTTTCTTAGCAGAAAGCCAGATCCCGTCATGTTCTTAATTTGACGATTTCAAGGGGTCCAACCACCTGCCTTGGGATTTCGTACGGGGCTCTCCTACCTCTGATGCGATACCGCGGAATAAAATTAATAATTTTACAAGAAGAAATACTCTCAAAATTAAAAGGGTTTAGTCACGGGGTGAGGCACGATGGTATCACGGTGCTGGTGGCGAGAGCGACTTCATGGCGCCTTCACTCACAATGGATCGGAGACGTACGGGCATTTTTTTGCAGGCTGCACCGTGGCGGAGAGGATAGGCCGGCGGCTTTATAGAAAGAATGAAGAATTGGCAATTCCGACGAATCAAAGAGGAGACTATTTATAAAATAATAAAAAGTACTGCAGCAAAACAAACATTTCAAAAAAAAATAAAATAAAATAAAAAGATGAAGCGAAACTCTCCGCCACTGGC
>UESW01004907.1:0-131149 GCA_900491605.1 Calamus simplicifolius
TATCTTACCAAGAAACGCCCAAGATCCAATCTTCTTCACCAAATAACCAGGATCTGATAAATGAAGTGGATCGTCCTCTTTCTAACCTTGGAGCATAGCACGCATTCGACCAGCCCCAAGTCGTGGAGATGCAGAAGCGATATAATATCCCTGCTGAAATTTCTGCAGTAGAATTTGGATCTTGATCTTGGTAATCTTTCCAGATTGATTAGCAACTAGGATTTTCTTTTGTTTCTTGCGCCCCAAGATTGTAAGAGAGGGTCGTGGCCTCTCTTCTTTCTCACGTGAACATTCAGATCTGATCCAGAAATCAAAAGACGCTGTCCAAGAAGAAGGTGCTGCTAGGGTTTCTCCTTCTCCTTCTTTGAGAGAGGCGGTTCCAAGAAGATGGCTAGGGCAGAGATGGAAGCAATAAAAATCCTAGAAATCTAGGGCATCTATACGTGAGAAAGAAGAGAAGCATGGATAAGAGAGAAAGGAGAGGGATAGCTTATTCTAGGGAGAAAAGGGTTTCTTTTTCCATTACCAAATCATCATCGTTACATGACTATAACCCATCCCCATGACGGCCACCAAAATAACCAGCACCACATATGAACCGATGCCTTATTATATGGGATAATAAATCCTAAAAAAACTTCCTTGGACCAACCCACACCTTGTGCCAAACCCAGCCCAATGATAGACTAGCCCCCTCAAGACCAACAACCTGGGCCTTAACCTTGTGGAGCTTACAAACCTCCACCATAGGATTTAAGCTTTGGAGTACCACACCAGGCTCTACAATAAATGGTAAAATTTTGTAATTCTATGCCACAATAATATATTATATTATTAGACAATAATGATCACAATTTTAAAAATATATTATAATATAATTATTAAAAATAGTAGAATAATATATTATAATAATTTTATATTATAATATTATTTTAGAATGTTATTATATTTTCTTATACTATACTATAATACTATAATATGATATATTTTTATTATTATAATAATATTTTTATTTTAATACTTTTAAAATAATTTATAATAATAATTTTTGATTAATTAAATAGTTAAAAGTATAATGCTATGTCTCTCATCATTTTATTTTGAAAGTATTTTCTTAGTTTAATTACCAAATAGATGTTAAAAACTCATAGCATTTAAAAAATATAGTTACTAAATAGTAAATAATTTTTTTTAGAAGCTCTACTTTCAAGCAATCTACTATATAAGCTCTACTTTCAAAAACTCTACTACTAATAGCTCCATCAAATGAGACTTAAATGTACACCAGCATGTAAGAAACACACACACACACACACACACACACACACATATATATATATATATATATATATATATATATATATATATATATATATATATATATATATATATATATGCATTTCCTCGTAATGTAAGTAGAAGGGGATTTGCCACAATTCCATCATATTGTTGGCACCCGCACTTTTGCTTTTGGCTTCAAAAATAAATGGAAACTAGTGTGCTTTCTAAGCCTTTAGTCCTTCATGGGTGATGCCTTTGTTTCTTTTGTAGACCCTCTTAATCTTACCTTAGAGTTTTTTTTCTTTTTTTTTTTTTTTTTTTTTGGGGTGGGGGGGGGGGGGGGGGGGGGGGGAGCATATTTGATCTGTTCTTTTGCATGTTTAGCATATCAAATTGCCGTTCAAGAATGCATTATGCATGGAATGTACGCTAGCGCATAGGCCCCATGTTGAGCATATGACCTTACCTTAATATAGATGAACCTAGTGCTTCCATTAGTTGCTTGCTCCTTTTCACTGGTGTTTTTGATAGACAAGTGAGTGACAAACTTTCTAAGACCTTTTTAAGACTTGAGGAAGTGATCGGACAATTGGTCGGGTTTTTAGTTACAGGCTTTTTACAAGGCTTGTAGTAAGCAAGAGAAGTCCAGACGGATGATGTTGGAATAGATTGTAAGTAAATATTGGCTTTGAGCCAGAATTTAGTTCTACATTAGAAAGGAAGAAAAAGTTGGAAACCTTTATAAGTAGGAACCACTATTAGTATTGACTTATGATGATGTGTTTCCAAGTATGTCAAATGTGCAAATAGAATAAATATTTTTTTATGTGTCCAAATGTGCCAAATGTGCAAATAGAACAAACATTTATTTAAATCTTTGAAAGAGCACATGGGCACTTAAGGCAATTAGGCTTGAAATTGGTCAACATATGCTTAAGATTTTTATTTTGAATAGTCTAAAAACTATCAAAGGCAATTGTGTCTATTGATCATCAATTATTATATTATATAGTTTACAGTAATATTATAATATCATATAAATACATTATAATTAATATAATATAAATGACATATTATAATAATTATTGATATAACAATAGTTTGTCATAATAATATATATCATAAATGCTGTTATTTTTTATCAAAAACTATGACTATGTATAGAGGCATCTTTGTCTTAAAAAATTTGTTTCCATCACTTTGTGGAATTTATTTGCAAATCCCATCAAAATTGATAGGATTTGCAATAAAATAAATCAATTCTATAATCTAGTAGTTAAGATTCTTTGAAAACCATGATTTGTTACATTGACATATCATGAATTTATAATTGAATTCTATAAAACTTTAGAATTCATTGGGTGTAAAAATAGTTTCTCCAAATCTTTGCAATTTGACGTATTCAGGCAAGGATTGAAGCTGGATATATCTTTGATTGAATGATAATTATACAGGTTGAATAAACATATTCATTGGCTGCTGAGCTTTTAATTTGAAGATTCAGCTAAACATATTTCTACTACTCTGCTGTTGCAAAATTAGAGAACATATGTGCAGGAAACAGAGAATCAAAATCCATTTTGTTGACTGATAAATAATGACAATAGCACCTCCACGCTCTGCTGTGTGTAAAAGATTGGTCACGTACGCTAGGCCTGGAGCTGCAGCTACCCTTTGATAAAAATCAAGAAAAAGGCCGCGTCCATATATGGGTCCAAATTCCTGCACCCTGATCATCTCACTGCCATTCAAATCGTAGTCAAATCTTAGTCAAAGTTGTAATTCTACTCAGTTCCAATCTTTAAAGCACTTAGGACTCATGTAATTGTTGGACCTGACTATATTATGCATGTAATTCTGGAACACTTTTAACCAATACCAACAACTCATTAGAAATGACAACCATAATGTAATCAAAGTAAACAAATTCTGAAGACGAACATAAATTATAGTACAATCAACAAAGAAAAGATGAAAAGGCTCAAATTCACTACTTAATGTAGCATTAGATCATTGACTTGAAGACCCCCCACATGCGAATCACAATGGCTATGTTTAGTTGCCTGTAGAACAATGGCAGGCCACACAAGACTGCCTTGCCATTAAAATCATTGTTGTATCATCTGGTTTGGACCGCTCTATGTTTTTTTGCTTTTGTTTCTAACAAAACGATATCATGTACAAATTGTTTAGAGATGCATATAAATTTGTGAACTTTTATTTTTTGCTTGTTAATGCTGCCTGATCACCGGCAGCCAACATCAAAGGACTCCGTGAAGTTGCTGACAAAGCTTCTCCTTGGCGAGAGACCTGCAAGAAGTCCCAAGGCCGAAGGTTGTTCCAGCGGGAACCCTCCAACAGGCAAGTTAATGACCGGAGTCACAGCCGTAAGCTTGAGAAAGCCCGTAAGAAAAAGGCCCAGAGATTGGAGTGTTCTCTGGGTGCTTCCAGTGTGTTAAGTGTCTTACCTTGCTTAAGATCCTCTTACACTTTTAAAGGCCCTCGGTTTCCATCTGGGATCAGCCATGTAGGATTCCATGGAGAAGAATGTCTGTTAAACTCATGGTGATTACGTGAGCTTACAGACGGTTGGCATGCCTGGTCCCATCGGGCGCATAGGTCAGATGGTTGGTGGGCCTGGTCCCATCGGGCACGTGAGTCAGGTGGTTGGTGGGCCTGATTCCATCGGACACATGGGTCAGATGGTTCGTGGGCCTGGTCCCATCGGGCGCATGGGTAAGTGGTTAGTGGGCTTGGTCCCATCGGGAGCAAGGGTCAGGTGGTTGGTGTGCTCGGCTCGCATGCTTGGCTCACATGGGGAGCCACGCGGGCATTTCAGAGAGGACGGGCTGTCGAGGGCCACCTAGAAGAAGCAGGGCCATCGAGGGCCATCTTTAAGAGCAGGACCACTTTGGAAACTGGGGCCGCTGAGGGCCGTCTTAGAGGAGTGGGGCCTCTTGGGAGAGATAGGGCCGCCGAGAGCCACCTTGGAGGAGAGGGCCGCTGAATAGTGCGGCCACTCCGTTTGGACCCCCGCCGTCAGTTATCTCCACCGTTAACACCTATGTAGCACTACTAGCCACATCAGATGCCCCCCTACTCCTGAGCTCGAGGGACCACGCATCCGCTAACTCTTGGGCGAAAGGAGTGCAAAAGTTTGTTATCATTGCTGATTTTTGCGCGCCATTGATTGTTGGAGGCGAGGGCATGCCTTTTCGAGGCGATGTCACTTCGAAGCCCTTCCGCATTTAAGAAAAAGCATGGAAAGTGAGACCGATCTGGGGCGCATTGAGGGAATGTCTCTCGAGGGATGGAAAAGTTGAGCGCCATCATTAAGCCACCATTCCCCATGTCCCATCATTGGCTGCGGATCCTGCTCCATGTGCGAAATCAAGGCGCCATATCTCAAGCGAAGGGGGAGTGATCAACAGCTAGATGTCGCCTTCAATCGCAGATGGCTGCGTGGTAGCACCTCGGACGGGATGATTCAAAAACTCTGTATAAAATCACCTCACTCGCCCGAGCGCACCCTTTATGCTTTCATCATCTTCCCTATCATCTTCTTCTCGGGATTCCTGAATCTTCATAGCCTTGAACCTTCCGTTCTTACTTTTCGACACCAAGTCAGTCTCTTTTTGTCATCTTCCTCCCTTGTTTCCTTTTCTTCATAGATTGCCATACTATTAGGGAGGGCAAGAGGCCCGTTGTAAGCTCCTCTCCGTCCTCGGAAGAGGAGGAGGATGAGGTTTCTCTGGCTCATCGTAGGCATCGGCCGGTCAGCAGTGTCACCATCCATGACTGTCCGACGATAGCAAACCAACAACCACCACCCCAAGCATCCCCGTCTAGGGCATCTCCACATAAGGTAGTGCCTGCTAGGGTAGCTCCACCGTCTCCAGCCCGTCCAGCCCCTTCTCCAATGGCCACCTCTGATCTAGCAGAGCCGGAGGGGACAGCCTCCACCATAACCCCTAAGGCGGTAGAAGACCTCAGGGTTAGGTATAGGGTTCCTAGCTACATCCGTTTGTTCGCTCCTGAACCCGAGGATAGGGTAAACTCCGACCAGCCTGACCGGGTAGCCCTGTACGAGGAGTTCTTCAGGTGTGGGCTTCGTCTTTCCTTCCACCCATTCATTCTTAATCTTTTAGATAGATACAAACTTGTCCTAGCATAGTTGACTCCGAACTTGGTTCGGATCATCTGTTGCTTCGCTGTCCTTTGTTTCTTCCATGGCTCGGAAGCCTGAATTTCTCTATTTTGAGCCTTTTATAAGCTCTACCACCACAGTGAGGATGGGTAGTGGATTTTCACCTCTAGGCTGGGAAGGACTCTACTGCTTAATCTCCCCTTCAAGGTTAAGGGATGGAAATCCCGCTTCCTATTTGCCCACGTAGAGGGGGTGAGGATGAGTTGGAGGAATCCCGACATTGGCCGCAATAAAAACTCCACAGTGTATGAGAGGGACCGGGAGCTCTTTGACCACCTGACATCCTCCGAAATCTCCTCCTGCAAGGAGTTGTTGGCTGAGGCCAACCTTTATGAGGCCGAATTGGCCCCGACGTTGGTGAGTACGAGACCTAGCATTTCTGCATAGTTTTTCCTTTTTTGATTGTCGGTTTTTGCGTAGCAATGAGTTACCTACTGAGAAGCTAAAGGTGGCAATGTGGAAGAGGAGGGAAGAGGCCGGCGAGGTGTGAGGCCAGCCAAGAAGGCTCGATGGAAGGCCCAGGGTGAGCTGACCCAAGCCTTGCAGCTCCTGCGGAGGTGGCTCCTACATAAGCGCTAGTGGAAAGCATCCCGGCCAAGGCGCCAATGGGGGAGGACGTCCCCGTCATAGCCGAGGCAGGACTAGAGGAGGGGTCAACCTGCCCAGGTGGAAGGGACTGTGGACGTGCCTCCAGCCTTTACCGAGCTGGCAGGGGTCGCCCATCTAGAGGTTGAAGATGAGCCTCCAATCCCCGAGTCGGAGGCAGAGGCAGTAGCTGTGGAAGCTGGGATGGAGAGGAGCCGACCGGCGATGGAGAAGTGGAGCCCACATCCCTACGATCGCCACCCGGTCGGAATCCCCGATAAGAGCCACGACGGTCGTCGAGGTTCTCGGCAATGGGCAGTGGGCGTCTGGCAGAGCGTCTGCTGGAGAGGATTCAACTGCCACGCTTTGCGAGCAACTCAAGTGGGAGCCCGTTGCTAGAATCCTCGATGCAACATATGTGTCAGTGCTACGGGTAAACTCCCTTCACACCATGTTCCTTCATGTTGATTATAACTGAGCTCTGGCTGACTCTTCGGCTTTTGTAGATAGCCAATGAAGTCCTCACCCTTTGGAATGCCCTGATCTAGACTAATGATGTCGCGAATGCTCCCAGACCGGTTGGCCAAGTACCAGGGTCAATGCGATTAGTTGGCCGGGAGGCTGGCCGAGGCCCGGGCCTGGGAGGTTGGTCGAGGCCTGAGCCCAGGAGACTAAGATGGCCGGCAAGGTTCTCGCGGCTGATGCTGACCGCGATGAATGTAAGGCCCAATTCAGGGAGGCCGAGGGGATGGTGGCGACTGAGCTCAACTGAACTTGGCGGCCAAGGCCAAGTTGGCGATACTCACGAAGAGGCTGAGTCGGTTGAAGGCAAGGTCGACGAGCTGACCCTGAAGCTTGGGGACACTGTGGACCCGGGCCGAGATGGCGAAAGCCAATGCCCTCACCATCGAGGAGAGGGCCGCACTAGCAAAGTTAGATGCCTAGGTGGCCGAAGTGAGGAGGGCTGATGCCGAGGCTTGAGCCCAGTGTACAAAGGCCCAGGTTCAGAATGCCGTGAGCAATTCAAGAGCTCCTCGGCGTTCGAGCAGGAGGTTATGGAAGCCAGCCTTGATGCCTATGCCCAAGGTTTCACGGACTGCAAGGAGAAGGTTGCCTAAGTCTTCAGGATCGACAACCTCAGTGTTGTCCAGCCTGGGGACCCGGATGATGTGGAGTCGAACGGGAATGAGGCCGACGATGAACCGGGGCCTACCGAGCTATAGACACTTAGGCTCCTTCCTTTGTATTTCCTTTTCTTTGTTTCTTTTTCTTTTTTGCTTGTAACCGACCATGAGTCGGCCTTCTGTAATTCCTTTGAATCTTTAATGAAAAGAGAAAAAATTTTGTCCAAGAGTTTTCACTTAGCTTTTGTAGTTGTCTTGTTTGCTTGTAATGTTGCACTAGTCTCGATCCTTAGGCTTGGCAGCAAGCGGCTTTGGTCCTTCCTACAATCCAACTGGGGTCAGTGCGAACTCGTGTTGTCGGTTGAGTCCTTAGTCCCCTAGGTGCTTGTTGGAATGACCATAGGGTGTCGGTGTTGGTTAAAGAATGCTTAGGTGCGCCTAGGAGTCCTTTAGAACCACGTTGGGGGTTTGTGTGCTGACCCGAAGGACAACTCAGATGGGTACAGAGTTGTTAGGGTCTTGAACCATCTCGGGGACGCCTCCACGCGGACCGAGTGGTGACCATTAGCTGCGATGCCGCCGAGCTCCTTTAGAACCACCTCAGGGGTTTGTGTACCGGCCTGAGAGGCGACTCGAATGGGTACGGAGCTATCAGGGTCGTGAACCGCCTTAGGGGCGCTTCCACGCTGGACCAAGTGGTGACCATTAGCCGCGATGCCGCCGAGCTCCTTTAGAGCCACCTTGGGGGTTTGTGTGCTGACCCAAAGGGTGAATCGAACGGGTACGGAGCTATTAGGGTCTTGAACCGCATCGGGGGCACCTTCGTGCCGGACCGAGTGGTGATCTGTTAGCCGTGATGCCGCCGAGCTCCTTTAGAACCACCTCGGGGGTTTTGTGTGCCAACCCAATGGGCAACCCGAATGGGTACGGAGTTGTTAGGGTCTTGAACCATCTCAGGGGTGCCTCCGTGCCGGACCGAGTGGTGACCCGTTAGCCGCGATGCCGCCGAGCTCCTTTAGAACCGTTTCGGGATTTTTGTGTGCCGGCCTAAAGGGCAACTCGAATGGGTACGGAGCTGTTAGGATCTTGAACCACCTCGGGGCGCCTACGCATCGGACCGAGTGGTGACCCGTTAGCCGCGATGCCTCCGAGCTCCTTTAGAACCGTCTTGGGGTTTGTGTGCCGGCCCGAGGGGTGACTTTACAATAAGGGTGACTTCCTTGATGTGCTTCTATCCATCACTAATCTATCTGACGAGGAAAAAGTTAGCTTTGTGTTGGATTCCTTGCTAGGTGGCTATGAGACCACCTCACTTTTGATGTCCATGGCTGTGTATTTCTTGGCCAATCTCCTTCAGCTCTAGGACAACTCATGGTACCCATTCTTTCCAACCCTTTCTTATTGTTTCATGCAATTCTTCTGCATGTGTTATGGAGTTCTTTTCTATTTTGTTTTGCACAGAGAGAGCACAAAGCTATCAGAGCAACTAAAGAGAAGGATGAATACTTGAACTCAAAGGATTATAATTAAGAAAATGAAATTTACCCAGTATGTAAAGCCAGCCACCTTTATAATTGCTTTTCGGTTTGTAAATATGTTATCTTGTTTCGAATGATGGCCTCGTGATGTTCTTCAGGTAATTAATGAGGCATTGAGATGTGGAAACATTGTTAAATTTGTGCACCGAAAGGCTCTCAAGGATGTCAAATATAAAGTTCTCCCCCACTTGTGATGACTTATAAATGTAGCCTTCATAGATGCTCTTCACATGACCCTGCATTCAAGGAACTATATTTCTAGTATTCTAAGTATCAATACTTAAGAATAGCTTTTTAAGGAATAACTTTGTTTGAAAAAAAAAACTCTTTTTCTTGGCAGAATATGTGATTCCTTCTGGTTGGAAGGTCCTACCAGTTTTCAGTGCAGTACATTTAGATCCATCTCTTTATGGAAGTGCCCTACAGTTTCACCCTTGGAGATGGGAGATAACTAATTGTTTGATGATGAGCTCATAGGCATCTCCATGCAAGGAGTTACTTTCATGACTTTGAGAGGCCATATTTGAGTGTATTTTTTACTAGACTTCCTTTTATATAGTTTGTTTTTGTCGCATATAGCTCATAAGTTCCATATATAAAACAATTATTTGTTGTTAAGTGTTGTCCGATTTTAATGTATGAGGGCCTCGCAAGATGTTGAAGTGTACAGCAATCAAGATTCGCACGTTTCTGTGTTGTCATGCTTTGGGTTTCAGATGCCAAACAGCCTGAGGTTCTAACTTTGTTTACGGTGCTGATAATCTTATCTTTTCATAAATTTCTCTTTTTTTGCACATTGCTTTGGAGTTTCTTGTTTAATAATAATATTATTGAATGAAAAAATAGGGCCAGAATCAAACATCATGCAAGAAGTTCACTCCATTTGGTGGTGGATCAAGGCTGTGCCCAGGATCTGAACTTGCCAAAGTAAAGACTGCTTTCTTTCTCCACCACCTTGTACTCAATTTCAGGTAATTTATATAATTACCAACCCACTAGACCTATGGCTACCTTCATCAAATCTCTCTCATTCATGATCCCTTCATTTCTCCACATAGAAAAATAGAAATTAAGATAAAACTATGCTCAGCAATCATCTTAGTGAGGGGTTTGCAAGTTAAATACAATAACATGTCCATAATTCATAAACTCAATTTCCTTTATGAATTTTTATTTTTTGTTTTTGCTTCAAATTATCTAAATGCATACAGCATTATAGATTCATTGAATCGTTTTGAAAAAAATCAGTCATCACTCTTGTCATATCCGAGTGATGCTGTGTTTATTAACTTCTTCATTTTTTTGCCAATCTAAATGTAACAGTCTAAAGGTCGAGTGGCTAGCAATTATTTAAATTTATTTTTGGCATTAACTATTCAATTTTTTTCCCGAACATGATGCCCAATCTGAGATAAAAATGTAAAGTAGGCGTAGTAATGGTAAAAAAACTTGACAAAAAATACTCAAATTTTGACATTCAAATTATGAATAAATTTTAACCATTCATCATTTACGTTATTAATTTGTCTTGCAGATGGAGATCAAAAGGGGAGGACACGCCTATGGCGTATCCTTTTGTAGAGTTCCAAAGAGGATTGCCACTGCAAGTTGATCCCATCTTGTACGAACTCCGGCCAGAAGCTTGTGTTTTCGCTGGGTGGAAGGACCATAATCAACAAGTACCAGCTATTGCAGGGCGGAAATTTAATCCAGACTATGTAATGAGTGCCACTAATTAGATGGCCTTTGATCCAAGTGTCAACAAAATAGCTGAGCCATGGTAAACAGTCCAGAATAATATAAGAAAGAAATGTGATGACGCTTGATTGCTGAACTTGAACACAGGGAAGATAAGTTTGCTTGCTGATGGGATCCTCGCTGAGCTAGATAATCTTCAAGAAGTCCCAAGACCGGAGGGAGCTCCTGTGGAAACCCTTCGATGCCCAAGTTAGCAACCGAGGTCACAACCGAAGGGGAGCTCGAGAGAGCTCCTTAGGGGCAGAAAGAGCTCCAAAAGTTAGGGTCTCTCTGGGTGGCAGTGTAAGTGAGCACTTGTGTTTTACTTACTTGGGTCTCCAGTTGACTTACTTTTTATAGGTGTTTCACACTCATATGGGGATTAGCCACGTGAAGTTCTGTGAGGGAGAGATGTCCATGGAACACGTGAAAGTTACGTAAATTTGGGTTGGCCGGTAGGTCTTGTCCCATCGGAGAGGGGGAGCCGGCGATTGGTGGGCTAGGTCCCATCGGTCGGCGGGGGCAGTTGGTAGGTGGGCCTGGTCCCATCGACGGCATGGCCAGGCTGTAGGTGGGTCTGGCTGTGTCAATCTATGCAGGTCAGAAAGCTGGTGGGCCTTGTGGATGTGGGGCGGACTTGGGGCCGCCTTGGCTTATCTAGAGAGGCTGGGGCCGCAGAGGGCCGTCGGGGCTGACATGGAGGAGCCGGGGCAGACGCGGGGCGACTTGGAGAAGTTGGGGCCACCTCAGCTTTTCTGGAGAGGCCGGGGCCGACGAGGACCGCCGGAGCCGATGCGGAGGGTTGGGGCAGACGCGAGGCCGACTTGGAGAAGTCGGAGCCGCCTCAGCTTACCTGGAGAGGCTGGAGCCGACGAGGGCCATCGAGGCCGATGCAGAGGAGCCGAGGCAGATGCGAGGCCGACTTGGAGAAGTCGGGGCCGCCTCGGCTTACCTGGAGAGGCCGGGGCCGACGAGGGCCACTGAGGCCGATGCAGAGGAGCCGAGCAGACGCGAGGCTGACTTGGAGAAGTCGGGGCTCCATCGGCTTACCTGGAGAGGTCAGGGCCGACGAGGGCCGCCGAGACTGATGCGGAGGAGCCGGGGCAGATACGAGGCCGACTTGGAGAAGTCGGGGCCGTCTCGGCTTACCTGGAGAGGCCGGGGCCGACAAGGGCCACTGCCAGGGCCGATGTGTCCGTGCCACTTAGTTAATTTTGCCTTGATTATCCACGTGGCTTCATCAGCCACATTAGATACCCTCCACTCCTGAGCGTGAAGGGCCACGTGCCTTCTATCCTTTGGACGAAAGGGGCACGACAATTCAAAACATGATTGCCAGTTATGGGTACCTTTAATGGCGAGTGAGCTGGCACGCTCTTCTGAGGTAGTGTCACTTCGAAAGTCCTTTGCAATCAAGCAGGGAGTGAGAGTTGACGTCGGCATTGGGCATCCCGAAGGGGTGCCTCTCGAAGGATGGGAAAAAGGCGGGCACCATCATTGCCTCCCCACTCTTCATCCACCATCATGGCTGAGGATCCCGCGCCTTGGGCTGAACCGAGGCGATGCACCTCGGGCGCCGGCGAAATTGCCGGTGGTAGGCGTCTGGCGCAATGGTTGTGGGGCCATGTGGTGAGATCTTGGGCAGCACGATCCGAAGCCGGGGTATAAAGCTACCCCGAGCGCTCAGGGAGAACCTTTACACTGCTATTGCTTCCTCTGCATCTTCTTCCCTGAGCCCTGAATTCCTCTGCAATCCGAGACCTTCAACCTTCATCCTCTCCTTAAGCTCCAGGTCAGTTTCCACCCTTCGTTTCTTTATCCTTGACTCATGGATCGCCGGGCAATTAGGGAGGGTAAGAGACCAGTAGTAGAGTCCCCTCGTTCCTCTGATGAGGATTACACCTCGTCAGCTAGCCGAGTGCCCCGGCCGATGGATGGAATCACCATCCGTGACCGATCGGCGGTGAGTGACCGACCATCCACTCGAACCTCCCGGTGAGAGCAGTCCCTACCTCCTCCAAACTGTCTGGTGCCTCCTCCGGGCAGCCGGTCTTGATCCGGCAGGGCCGGAGGGGGTGGCTTCCACCATGACCGCCAAAGAGGTAGAGGTCCTTAGGACCAGGTATAGGGTCCTAGCTTCATTCGTCTGTCCGCGCCGGGGCCCGAGGACAAAGTGAACTCCAACCTTCCCGGTTGGGTTGCTTTGTATGAGTTCTTCCAGTGCGGACTACGACTCCCACTTCATCCCTTTTTCTTAAATATGTTGAATAGATATAGGTTGGTGCCGGCGCAGCTGACCCCGAACTCAATTCGGATCATCTGCGCCTTTGTCGTCCTTTATTTTTCCAGAGCTCCAAGGCCAGACTGTCCTTGTCATGGTGGTCCTGGACCACGAAGGAGAGACTCCTGCCGCTGTAGACTTAGCTGAGGTGGGGTAGGTCAGAACTGCAGGTGACCCTCCGGCTCCCGTCGAGCCGGAGACAGAAAGGGCTCCTTCACCTGCCGAAGTGGCAAAGGCAGTGACCGAGGGAACTGGTGCCGGGGCGAAGGCGACCGGCAAGCACAGGGCCGAGCCGAGGAGCTCATCCCGGTGGTCAATTCGTCACTCAGCTCGTCAGGCGGTCGACAAGATTCCGAGGCGGCAGCAGCGGCTGGTGTCCATGCTCTCCTCCATGGAAGATGCTGGGGAGGCCTTTTATCTTCTATCAAGGATGCGATCCTCACGAATTAATGAGGAGATGGAGCAACAGTCCATCGCCGGGATCCTCGACATGGTTCGTGTCGGTGCTCCAGGTAACCCTTCATCCCTGGTTCTTCTTTGATGCATCTTAGCTAACCTGTGGCTGACAAGCTTGTTAGTTGCAGATGGCCAACAGGGTCCTCGCCTTCTGTGAAGCAGTGTCCCGGTCGGGCGACCTGCTCGGCCACTCCCAGGAAAGAGTTAAAAGATATAAAGGGCAGTGCCAGGGGGTTGGCCGAGAAGCTCGCTCAGCAGCAGGAGGAGGCCAAGGCCCGAGAGGAGGACTTTGGCAACAGGCTCAAGGAAGCGAAGAGATGGGTTGAGATTGAAGACGGGCCGAGCCTCCACTGCCAAAACCAAGCTGGCCCTAGTCTCGGCCAGGCTAGAGGTGGCCGGGACTAGGATAGAGGAGCTGGTCCGCTAGCTCCAGCATGCAGAGGGCTAGGCCGACATGGCAGCGGACGAGACCGTGCCGCAATGGAGAGAGCCACCACAGCGGAAATGGCGGCAGTTGAGGCAGGGTACGGGCAGGCCGAGGCATTGGCCTACACCAAGGAAGCCAGAACCCACACCTAGGAGGCCAAATGCCACGCCTGGGAGGCTGGGGCTAAAGCCAGGGAGGCCGAGGCCCAAGCCAACAATGTCATCGCCAACTTCAAAGCTTCACCAGAGTTTGAGTAAGAAGTGATTGAGGCAGCATCGATGCCTATGCGAAGGGCTTCGATTTGTGCAAAGCGAGATGTCTGCAGCCTTCAATATTAACAGCTCCGATCTTGAGAAGATCCAGCCAAGGGATCTCGACGACAAAGAATCGGAGGAGGAGGAGGAGGCCGGGGAAGAGCCAGGGCCGAGCGGGCCCTGAGATATTTGTATCTTTTCCTTTTTTTTCCATATTTTCCCTTTGTAACTAACTTTGGGTTAGATTTTGTAATTGTTAAAGATTTTCAATGAAAAGGACTTTTCTTTATGTCCTGCTTGTTCGTCTTTATCTTTCCTTTCATGACTATTTTGCATGTCTGTGACGCCATGGTAGTCCTGCATACTTAGGCTCGATAGTGATCGAATAGATCTGCAAAGACTCGCACCACCAGTTAGGCTTGTGGTTCATCAGGTTCCCGACCGGGTAAGCAAGGTAGTGGCACCGGCCATGGGGAAATCTGGATGTACCTATATGGCCTTTAGAACCACCTTAGGGATTCGTCTATGAACTTAGGGGGATAGCCTGAATGAGTACAAGGCTGTCGGACCCATGAAACGCCTCAAGGGTTGGTTCCGAAGGGACTCAAGCGGGTACGGTATGTTAGGGTGAGGCAAAACTGAGCGGTGTCCCGTTAGCCATGATGTCATTGAGCTTTTTTTGAACCACCTCAGGGGTTTGTGTGCCGGCTCGAGGGGTGACTTGATCGGATATAGAGCTGTTAGGGACTTGTATCGACTCGGGAGCACTTTCGTGCTGGGGTCGAGTGGTGTCTCGTTAGCCGCGATGCCGGCGAGCTCCTTTTGACCATCTCAAAGGTTTGTGTGCCGACCCGAGAGGCGACTCGACCTGGTACGGAGCTATTAGGGACTTGAACCGACTCGGGGGCACCTCCATGCCGGGGCCGAGTGGTGTCCCATTAGCCGCGATGCCGGCAAGCTCCTTTTGACCGCCTCGAGTGTTTGTATGCCGGCCCAAGGGGTGACTCGACCGGGTATAAAGCTGTTAGGGACTTGAACCGACTCGGAGGCACCTCTATGCCGAGGCCGAGTAGTGTCCCGTGAGCCGCGATGCCGGTGAGCTCCTTTTGACCACCTCGGAGGTTTGTGTGCCGGTTCAAGGGGCAACTCGATCGGGTACGAAGCTGTTATGGACTTGAACCGACTTGGGGGCACTTCTGTGCCGGGGCCGAGTGGTGTCCCATTAGCCGCGATACCGGCAAGCTCCTTTTGATCGCCTCGAGGGTTTGTGTGCCAGCCCGAGGGGCGACTCGACCAGATATGGAGCTGTTAGGGACTTGAACCGACTCGGGGGCACCTCCGTGCCGAGGCCGAGTGGTGTCCCATTAACCGCAATGTCGGCGAGCTCCTTTTGATTGCCTCGGGGGTTTGTGTGCTGGCCCGAGGGGTGACTCGATAGGGTATGGAGCTGTTAGGGACTTGAATCGAATCGGGGGCACCTCTGTGCTAGGGCTGAGTGGTGTCCCATTAGCCTTAATGCCGACGAGCTCCTTTTGACCACCTTGGGGTTTTGTGTGCCGGCCCGAATGGCGACTCGACTGGGTACGAAGCTGTTAGGGACTTGAACTAACTCGGGGGCACCACCGTGCTGGGGCCGAGTGGTGTCCCATTAGCCACGATGCCGGCGAGCACCTTTTGACTACCTCGGGGGTTTGTATGCCAGCCTGAGGGGCGACTTGACTGGGTACAGAGCTGTTAGGGACTTAAACCGACTCTGGGGCACCTCTGTTCCAGGACCGAGTGGTGTCCCATTAGCAGCGATGCCGACGAGCTCCTTTTGACCGCCTTGGGGGTTTGTGTGCCGGCCCGAGGGGCAACTCGACCGGGTATGGAGCTGTTAGGGACTTGAACCAACTCGGGGGCACCTTCATGTCGGGGCCGAGTGGTGTCCCATTAGCCGCAATGCCGGCAAGCTCCTTTATTGAGATCTAGTCCTCGAACATAAGGGAGAACCGAGTGTGGTGCCGAAGGAGATCCTTTATTTCTTATCATGTGGGGAGATACACTATTAATAGTATCGGTGAAGGTTATCCGCATTCCAAGTATGCGGGATGGGTCGGCCGTTGAGCTCTTCGATTCGGTACACCCCCTGGTGAAGCATCTCGGCAACACAATAATGACCTTTCCAATTGGGGGACAGCTTGCCCCCCTCCATAGGCTTGGACACCTTGGCCTTCCTGAGAACCAGATCTCCGGGGCAGAACGCTTTGGGGTGCACCCGGGTGTTGTAATACTTAACCACCCGCTGGTGGAAAGTCGCCATTCGTAGCCGTGCTCGATCATGTGCCTCATCAATGAAGTCGAGGTTGGCTCTTATTAGGGTAGAATTGTCTTCTTCATTGTAGGACTCCATGCATGGGCTAGGTAGGCCTATCTTGATAGGGATGACCACCTCGGACCCGAAGACGAGACTAAAGGGGGTCTCGCCCATCGGGGCCCTTGGGGTCATGTGGTAGGCCCATAACACACCCCTTGGATCCATCCAGTCGAGTTCTGAGTCCTCTGAGAATGGTGCGATTCATGACCTTGGCCTCCCCGTTAGTCTGCGGGTGACCGACAGAGGTGAATCGGTGGCAGATGCCTAGTTCAGTGTAGAAAGTCTTGAATATGGTGTTGTCGAACTATCGACCATTGTCAGTGATGAGAGTGTGAGGCAGGTCGAAGCGGCATATGATAAACTTCCAGAAGAAGGCTTTGACCTTACTCTCGGTGATTTTGGCTAACACTTCGACTTCGATCCATTTGGTGAAATAGTCGATGGCGATGAGTAAAAATCTCTATTGACCAGAAGTCTGGGGGAATGGCCCAAGGATGTCCATCCCCCATTGAGCGAAGGGCCACGGGCTGAGAGAGGGCTCAAGGGGACGGATGGCTGACGTTGGACATACGTGTGGCGCTGATAGCCGTCGCACTTCTAGACCAGCTTGGTGGCGTCCTCCCTCATAGTGAGCCAGAAGTACCATTGGCGAAGGGCCTTCTGAGCCAGAGACCTGCTCCCCAGGTGATTTCCACAGATGCCTTCATCGATTTCCCTGAGGATGTAGTCGGCGTCAGCAGGTCCTACACATTTGAGCAGGGGGTAGGAGAACGACCTTCTGTATAGACTCCCATCTAGGAGGGTGAACTTGGAGGCTCTCCATTTGAGCAACCTAGCTTCGTCGCGGTCAGCGGGGATGGTGCCATCCGTGAGGTAGTGGATGTAGGCATCTATCCAGGTCGGCTCTTGGGTAACCGGGAGGACTTCCTCTTTATCTTCAATGCTGGGCCTTTCCAGATGCTCGATGTAAGCGTCCCTCATGATGCCGTCGGTGGAGATGGCCAAGCGAGAAACAGTGTCAGCTTTGGCATTCTCGCTCTGAGGAATATAGCTGATGCTGAAGTAAGTTAGTGGAGAGATTAAAAGCCGAACCTTGCCCAGGTATTGAGCCATGGTGGGGTCTCGTGCCTCATACTCTCCGTTAATTTGTCCGGAGATGAATTGTGAGTCAGTGAAGGCTCTGAGGCACCTTACTTCAAATTCCTGGATGAGCCTTAGCCCCACCAGCAGGGCCTCGTACTCGGCCTGATTGTTCATGGCTTCGAATAAAAACCAAAGGGCACACTCCACCTTTTCTCCGTTCGGGCCTGTGAGGATGAGGTCGGCACCGCTTCCTTGGGAGTTTGAGGTGCCATCCACATGGAGGATCCAGGACTCCCCGCCGTCACCCGGCTCGGCATCAGGCTACCTCATAGAAGCCTCCTCAGCTGACTCCTCCGTCCAGGTGCACTCAACCAGGAAGTCGGCTAGAACTTGGGACTTTAGAGACAGTCTTGCTTGAAAAGAGAGATCGAACTCTCCCAGCTTAAGGCCCATTTGGGGAGTCATCCTAAGGTGTCTGAACGGGCTAGAATGGCTCGGAGTGGCTGGTCTGTGAGCACCACAATAAGGTAAGCCTGAAAATATGGGTAAAGATGATTAGGGCAAAGATGATCTTTTCTGTCTTGGAGTACCTGACTTCCGCATCGTGGAGCACTTTGTATACATAGTAGAGAGGCTTCTGGGTCCTGTCGGCGTCGAGGCACACCAGAATGGAACTGACAGCTTCTGGAGAGGCGACGAGATAAAGAAAAAGGCTCTTCCCGTCTCTTGGTTTCGATAGGAGCGGTGGGGAGGACAGCAATGCCTTTAACCCTTCGAAGGCCTTTTGGGAGTTGTCTGTCCACTCAAAACTATTGACCTTCCACAGGGCTTTGAAGAAGGGCAAGCACCTCTCGGCTGACTTGGAAAGGAAACGACTTAGGGCCGCCACCCTTCCTGTGAGCCACTGCACCTTCTTCTTGCTAGTTGGCAGCCTCATGTCGAGGATGGCGCTAATCTTCTCTGGGTTTGCCTCGATCCCTCGCTTTGTCACCGTGAAACCTAAGAACTTTCCCGCCGTGACGCCGAAAGCACACTTCTTTGGGTTCAACTTGACTTGAAAGCAATGGAGGTTGTTGAAAGTCCCCTCTAGGTCTGAAGTGTGGTCGACGGCACGGGCTCTCTTTGTCAGCATGTCATCCACATAGACTTCCATGCTTCGGCCCAGTTGATCTTGAAAAACTTTGTTCATCAACCTCTGATAGGTTGTCATCACATTTTTGAGGCCGAAAGGCATTACCTTGTAGCAATAAATGCCCTTCTCTATCACGAAGGAAGTGTGCTCCTCGTCGTCTGAGTCCATCTTTATTTGGTTGTACCTAGAGAAAGTATCCATGAAGCTGAGGAACTCATAGCCAGAGGTGGAGTCCACCAACTGATCGATCCGGGGCAGAGGAAAAACTATCTTTTGGGCATACCTTATTGAGGTCGATGAAGTCGATGCAGATCCTTCAGCTCCCATTTGCTTTTTGAACCATGACCACATTGGCTAGTTGGCTGAGGTAATGGACTTCTCGGATGTGACCGGCGCCAAGTAGTTTGTTGACCTCCTCGTCGATGGCTTTTTGCCGCTCGGGAGCAAAGCTTCTCTTCCTTTAGCGAATAGGGCATGTCGGATGCTGATCAGGAAAATATGTCCGAGTTGGCCCATAAAAAAGTCAGGAGACCGTCGCGGTCCTCTGGAGGGAGGAGGTCACCGATGTGCATAGTCTTCGCCCGGTCGTCACCTAGTGGAAAGTCAAGAGCCGTTCGGCCGGCTCTCCTCCTTTGTTGGACTTCCTAGGGTCAAGCACTTCCGAAGCTGGCTTGGCCTTCTGAGGACTCGAAGCCGCATGGTAGCAAGGCAGGACAGGGCTGACTTCCCCCTGCATCTCATCGACCCCACTACTGATGGGGAACTGCACAATCAACCACCTGGTGGAGATGACTGCATCCAGGAAATTGAGGCCTGATCGCACAAGGATGGCATTATACGCCAAGGGGACTCGCACGACTAGGAATTACATGATAATCGTGCTCTGGCAGGGCGGTGTTCCGACCATAACGGGCAAGGAGATCTCGCCTTCGAACCTCGCCGAGTCCCCTGTGAATCTGACTAGAGGAGCCGCTATGGGCTGGAGAGAATCAACAGACAAGCCCATCCTAACAAATGCATCGTAAGTAAGGATGTCAGCTGAGCTGCCACTATCAACTAAGATCCTCTTTACAGGATGCTTGGTGATCGTCATCGAGACGATGATGCCTTCATTGTTTATATTTTCCACAATTGCTGACCCCCCTTGGGAGTTACATTGTCCGACGCTTCCTTCCCCCTCAGCCGCTTGGATGAAGAAGCTGCCCCCCAGGACACCATTCCAACCGTCTGCTCCATCGGGGCATTGTCAATAGCAGCTTGAGCGGGCAGAGGCCCCATGAGAGCCAACACTAGCGGGGGGTGCCTTCTGGACGTACTTTCCGAGGTATCCCCGTTGGATAAGCTCCTCGATGGTGCGCTTCAAGCTATAGCAGTTGTCGGTGTTGTGACCGTTGTCCCGATGAAAATGACAATAGCGGCTTTTATTGTGGGGGAGGCCCTTCTTTACAGGAGGAGGCCGCTGGAGGTAAGGCTCGCCCTCAATCTCCATGAGGATATGAGAGCGAGGGGCAAGGAGAGGCATGAGCTTGCTCTTCAGAGGGGCGAGGCTTCGGTTGCCTTTTGTCTGATCAGCGAGGTGGCTCGGGCCTCTAGGGGCGAGAGGGCCCAGTCGGCTCAGGATGGGCAGGCTTTCGGCCGGATCCTCTCGCTGACTCTCGACGGGTGAGGTCAGCCTCATTCACACGGATGTATTTTTATGCCCGAAGGAGGAGGTCGGAGTAGGAGCCCGGGGGCTTCTTGTCTAAGGAGAAGGTGAAGCGGAAAGGGAGGAGCCCCCGCTTCAGTGCCAACGTTGCCACTGTGTCATCCAGGTGGTAGACCTCGAGAGCGGTGATCTTGAATCGGGCAACAAAGTCCCGAAGTGACTATCCTTCCTTTTGGTGTATGGAGAAGAGGCTGTCTGCAACCCTCGGGATCCTTTGGCAGGCATCGAAGTGCGCCAAGAATGTCCTTTCCAGCTTCTGAAAGGAATCGATGCTGTGAGGGGACAGACGGGAGTGCTAGGCGCGGGCGGCCTTCCGTAGAGTGGTGGAAAAAGCCTTGCATAAGAGGGCATCCATAGCCCCCTGCACTTGCATGAGTGCTTTATAGCTTTCAAGGTGGTCGAGGGGATCTATCGTACCATCGTACAGATCCAACTAAGGAAGGCAGAATCTGGAGTGTACGAGTTCCTCCAATATTCGACAGGTGTAGGGAGGACGTGTGTCGTATTCCTCTTCTGGCTGGTTGTTAATTTTTCTGGCGATCTCATCCAATCGCCAATGGTACTCATCCAGGCAGTCCTCTGCCTAGCGGCTGAATGCTGGCACCCTCCTGGATGGCTCGGAGGATGACGAAGAATAGGATGGGGAAGAACGCGGGAGGTGAGACCTCCGCTTTGGCTCCTCCTGGCGTCGAGGTTCTGGAGAGAACCTGTTCGGGTAACGGTCGAGAGAATGTGGCCTTTTAAGGGGCTCCCAACAAGGTCTCATGGGAGAGGCTTGACGATGGCCGGCCTCTTGCCGAGGGAATCTTTCCCTTGCAGACTACTGGCTAGCGGGTGGAGGGGCAGTTTGGTGCTGGGTAGCCATGGATTGTTGCTCTTAGAGCCCATGGACCATGGAAGTGAGGGCTTGAACTTGTTGGGTAAGCACCGCCAGTTGATCAACCGGGGCAGTTGCATCTGGTGGCGGGAAAATGATGGGAGGATCGACGGTAGAAAGGTTGACTTCCTACTGCCTAGTGAGGGGGGATGCCCCCCAAGGTAGCTGATGGAAGCGTCTTGAGCCCACGTCACCATCATTGCTCGATGGACAAAGGAAGGAATGCTCGTGAGCGAATGCTATAGGGTTCGCGTCTTCCTTCTTCTCCCCCCTACCTGGCACGCCAATCTAATGACTCCTGATCACCGGACTTGAGTGCAGGGAAGATGAGTCTGCTTGCTGATGGGATCCTCGCCGAGCTAGATAACCTTCAAGAAGTCCCAAGACCGAAGGGAGCTCTGATGGGAACCCTCCGACGCCCAAGTTAGCAACCGAGGTCACAGCCGAAGGGGAGCTCGAGAGAGCTCCTTAGGGGCAGAAAGAGCTCCGAGAGTTGGGGTCTATCTGGGTGGCAGTGTAAGTGAGCACTTGTGTTTACTTACCTGGGTCTGCAGTTGACTTACCCTTATATAGGTGTTTGACACTCGTATGGGGATTAGCCACGTGAAGTTCCATGAGGGAGAGATGTCCGCGAAACACGTGGAAGTTATGTAAATTTGGGCTGGTCGGTAGGTCCTGTCCCATCGGAGAGGGGGAGCCAGTGGTTGGTGGGCCAGATCTCATCGGTCGGCGGGGCCAGTTGGTAGGTGGGCTTGGTCCCATCAACGGCGTGGCCAGACGGTAGGTGGGCCTGGCTGTGTCAGTCTGTATGGGTCAGAAAGCTGGTGGGCCTAGCGAATGCGGGGCCAACTTGGGGCCACCTCGACTTATCTGGAGAGGCCGGGGCCACAGAGGGCCGCCAGGGCCAACACGGAGGAGCTGGGGCAGACGCGGGGCCAACTTGAAGAAGTCGGGACCGCCTCGGCTTATCTGGAGAGGCCGGGGCTGACGAGGGCTACCGGGGCCGATACTGAGGAGCTGGGGCAGACGCGAGGCCGACTTGGAGAAGTCGGGGCTACCTCGGCTTACCTGGAGAGGCCGGGGCCAACGAGGGCCGCCGAGGCTGATGCGAAGGAGCCGGGATAGACACGACACTGACTAGAAGAAGTTGGGGCCATCTTGGCTTACCTGGAGAGGCCGGGGCCAACGAGGGCCGTCGGGGCCGATGCGGAGGAGCCAGGGCAGACGCGAGGCCGACTTGGAGAAGTCGTGGCCGCCGCGGCTTATCTGAAGAGGCCGGGGCCGACAAGGGCCGCCTGGACCGATGTGGAGGAGCTGGGGTAGACGCGAGGCCGACTTGGAGAAGTTGGGGCCGCCTCGGCCTACCTGGAGAGGCCGAGGCCGATGAGGGCCGCCGCTAGGGCCGATGTGTCCATGCCACTTAGTTAATTTTGCCATGATTATCCACGTGGCTTCATCAGCCACATCAAAATGTTATGTAAATGGAGTAGAAATGTTCTATTAAATTAAGTATGCTATCATCTTAGCAAATCCCTTGCTCTTTCGATTGGTTCTGTTGCTGCTGATTCTCGTTCTCTGACCTAGGGTTGGAGCATGTCGGGATCCGGGTAGCATTCTTTCATCTTAATAAACCTGCAAAATAGTTCTCATGCAGAAATCGTAGGGAGTGGTCCCTACGGAAGACCCTCCAATGCCCAAGTCAGTAAGAATCCTCAGCAAGCAGGTGTGAGAGGAAGATTCTCATGGAAGGAGTCATGGCCTCTGCTTAGTGTTCTTAGGCTTAGAGAATGCATTCAGAAAAGCATGAGAGCCTTGAGCATAGGCCATGACTCCTTCCACAAGAATCTTTCCCTCACACCTGCTTACTAAGGATTCTTACTGACTTGGATGTCGGAGGGTCTTCCTCAGAGACCATCCACTACGATTCCTATGTGAGAACTATTTTGTAGGTCTATCAGAATAGGAGAATGCTACCCGGATCCTGACGTGCATCGCCTCAAGATCAAAGAATGAGAATCAGCAGAAAAAGATTGGCGCTAGAGGAATGGCCTCAAGTTCCATTAAACTTGAAATAAAGGATATAAGGTTCACTAAAGGAGGACATCCCCATAATGGCCAATCGCAAAAGAGCAACTACTGATGCTCGCCACCTCTCAGAGGACTGATCCCATAACTAATACGATACCCTTGCAGCCATCACCAATCGAGGCTCCTTTATCGCTTGCGGCCCCAATCACCCAGGATCAGTTTGGCACGCTGGTCCAGCAAGTTTAAACCCTGGCACAATTGGTGCATGGGGCTCCATGGAATCCCTCTCCCGATTGCAACCACTCAACAGCAACAGGTTCGGTGGCTTCCGTATCAATTGTTCTATCGTATAGCTTATTCTCAGGTAGAGTCTATTAAAGATATTCCAATCAAAAATTTAACTCAAGAAATAATTTGCACTCCAAAGGTATGGGATAAGCTAAGAATAGCCAATAGATAATTTGTCCTAAAAGTTGGGCAACTTTTATTCTTCTAAGTTGAAAGATAATTTTGCCATACAAAATATTAAAAATAAAAAATTACAATGATAAATTGAAAATTTCGATGGATAATTAGATCAGTGGAAGAACTAATTAAACCTATTTTTTTCAGTATAAGAATCATTATTTCTAGAGTTCAGGAGAAATCGACACAAATAAAATTAAGTTTAATCACGAAAACTCACTTCGCATCACCAACTGAATTCAATTTATCTTATTTCATTTTTTGCCTTTTAAACAAAGCAGTGGGAAACCACTATCATTTTATTACCATGATAATATACTAAGGCGGAAAGTCAGCTAGGCCAAACTAGGCCACACCTTATTCTGATCCTAACTTGAAACTTTTTTTAGACTTTGGACTAGGCTCGAGCTTGGCCTTAGGCCTAGACCCAAGTCAAATTCTAGTTGAACCGATTCACAACAATCCATATGAGTTAAAAATTGAACCAAAAAAATAATTTAGTTTTTAAATATTTGTACAAAAATGAATAATACTTAAAATAATTGCATCTAACTATGTTAAAAAATTATTATGATATAAAGAGTTAATTCTCACATAATTATTAGAAAATTTAGTATAAAAATTAAAATGTCTGCTACATTTTAGGGTTTTAGGTTATATTTTGGCCATTTAGGTCTAATTAGGAGCCAATGCTTTGGGATTTAGGTTATATTTCGGCTTGGACTTTGGGCTGGGTCAAGAAATGTGTCAAGCCCAGTCCAAAAAAATTTTGGGCTTTAATTTTAAGCTCAAATTGCTTTGAAGTATGGTTGGCTTAATGGGCTTTGAGTTAATCTAAGTCCACTTCCAACCCTTTGATATATATATATATATATATATATATATAAAAGAGAAGAAATACTACTGTAAGTTTTAAGAATAACGACGCTTAAAAGTAATTTATCAACGCTTTTTTAGCGTCGGAAACCAGTATTCTGACGCATCTTGAAGCGTCAAATAGAGTGGGGGTGGAAAAAAAATTTACCGACCCTTTATAAAGCATCGGAATATGGCTTCGCGCCGGCTCAGTTGGCATGGCTTTATTATTTAGCGTTGGCATCGGAAATATGGCTCAATCTCGGCTTGGGCTGGATTTTTTTTTTTTTTTTTAACGCCGTTCCTCCTTTCTTGGCTCCTTCTTGTTGCTTTCTTCCTATTGCTTCCTTCTCCAACACGTCGATCACCTCCAACGGCCTCCTGATGCTCACCAACAAGACCAAGCAGGTGAAGGGCCACGCCTTCCATCCATCCCCCCTTCCGAAATCCTAGCGATGGTAACATCTTCTCCTTCTCCGCTACTTTTGTCTTCGCAATAATCTCGGAGTATGCCGAGCTTAGCAGCCATGGAATTGCCTTCTTAGTCTCTCCTACCACAGGACCTCTCCAAAGCCTTGCCAAGCCAGTATTTAGGCCTCTTCAATTCAAACAATAACGGCAATTTGACCAATCATGTCTTTGCAGTTGAGCTAGAGATGATTCGTAGCACTGAGTTCAAAGATATCGATGACAACCATGTTGGAATTGATATCAATAGCTTAATATCTAACAATTCTCATACTGCTGGATATTATGCTGATGATACTGGTTCATTCAAGAACTTAACTCTCATCAGTTGCCAACCCATGCAAGTATGGGTAGACTACGATGGCAAGGAGATGCAACTTAATGTTACCATGGCTCCCATTAGGATTTCCAAACCCCGCCGGCCTCTCTTATCTTCCACCATCGATCTTTCAAGCGTGCTGGTAGATCCCATGTACGTCGGATTCTCTTCATCAACAGGCTCTGTTCTAACATCTCACTATGTCCTTGGATGGAGCTTTAAGATGAATGGAATAGCTCAAGCACTTGATTACTCGAAGCTACCTCGCCTCCCTCGCACAACACCGAAGGGCAGATCCAAGGCTCTGGACATTTCATTGCCTTCGGCTTCAGCTGCCTTCGTGCTGATGGTTGTTGGAACCGTGATATTTCTTGTGAGGAGGAGAATAAGGTATGCAGAGTTACTTGAAGATTGGGAGCGTGACTACGGGCCTCATCGGTTCTCATTCAAGGATTTGTTCACAGCTACCAAGGGATTCAAAGACAAGGAGCTACTTGGGATTAGAGGCTTCGGGAGGGTCTATAAAGGGGTGCTGCCCACTTCTAAGTTGGAGTTCGCAGTCAAAAGAGTCTCCCATGAATCAAGACAGGGTATGAAGGAGTTTGTAGCTGAGATTGTGAGCATTGGCAACCTCCGCCATCGGAACAATAGGACCAAAAAGGGCAAGTAGATGTAGAGGAGGGGGAGAACCAGATGGGACTTCCGGTATGGGACTAAAGAAGCACTAAGACGGAGCTAGCAATGCTGGCGACGATGAAGCCATGCATCTTCGTCGCCTTACTCATCGTCTTGTTCTCGGCAATCGCCAGTCTCCTGCTATTAGCTCCTCCAAACGCCGCCGGTTTCGAGCTTGGGTGGGAAGGCCAAAGGGCAGCATTAATCGCCTCTCCTCGCTTTAAAAAGCATTGAGAATTTCCAATAGCGACGCTTTATAAAGCGTCGACAAAACATGTAAAAAAACAAAAAATCTTCGATCTCGACGCTTTAAAAAGCATCGGAACAAAAAATTCCTGAGCAAAACAAAATCTCCGATCCAGATGCTTTATAAAGCGTTGGCAAAAAAAAATCTCCATTTTCGATGTCGACGCTTTCTAAAGCATCGACAAAAAAAAATCGTACTGATACCGATGTCATCGCTTTAAAAAGCATTGGCATCTGATTAAAGTAATATAAAATATGATACCGACGCTCTAAAAGCATCGGCATTTGTAAAATTATATCAAAAATTTCGATGCTTTTTAAAAATGTCGGCAATATGAAAAAATTTGTAACGCTTCACCAAAGCGTCGGAAAAAAAGAGTTGCTGCCGCTTCCTTTTGTTGTAGTGAAAGGAATCAGGTCAAATAGCTAACATTTAGGGATAAGCATCATAACCTAACCCATCGTCCCAGTTAACTACATGGCTTAATTGCATAATCCTAAACATAAAAGTTAAATAAGGCCTTCAATTCTAAACCAAAATTAAATAAGCAATTATAATGATAAATTAAAATATTTCATTAATAATTTAACAGTAAAAAATATAAGGTTCAAACAAATTCGATACAAGTCAATCTAAGCCTTTTTCCAACTACATGGGGTCGGCTAACTCAACTTCAAACACATTTGGTATTGGATAAAATACTAGCTATACTATCACTAAATTTTTTGAATAAAATCCTAAACCTAGATGTACTATGGTTATGAAAAAAATACAATAATGATAATACGAGCTAATATTTATATCATATATTTCCTCCAAGATACACTAGTGTGAAATAAAATATGCACACATATTATTTTATAATCACTAATAAGTCAATAATATTATCCTAATGTCAATTAATTCATGAGCTCATATCAAACAATGTAAATTTATAGATTCAATCAAATAGGAGGGTGCTCATAGTTATAACTTATAGCGTAGCTCATAATAACATCATAATGCCGCATATACTAAATTTTTTTATTCAAATAGTAACATCATTCCATAATAATTTTAAATTTATAATTTATGCATGTGTTAAATTTTAGGCTAAATCACTATAGTTTTAGACCAATTATTTATCATTATATGTTGGACTTAACATTTCAATATCTGAACTAGTCATGGTTATATTCTAGCCTGCGGCAAGCATGATACGCTGATAAGTGGTTGGCTACTCATAATATTACATACTAGACTACAACTGATAATCCCAATTAATACCATAATTTTACCTAGGTGACTACCACATGATGAGTCTAGATACGCTTTTTTCTTATTATATTTAATTAACACATCATGTTTTAGTAATAAACTAGCTATACTCATAATCCTGCCAATGGTAGGCTACAAAGAGAAAAATGCCATAATTTTGCTAGTGACTGATTATAGAAACCAAGAGGCTTATTATAGAAAGCAAGAAATCAATAAGAAAAATAACTTACCCCTGTCAACGGCGAGATATAAAGAAATGCCATGTATTTTCTTTTGGCATGGCTAGTTCAATTGTAGACATTTGAATTATATTTTTTTATCATTTATTAATTAATGACATGCATGCTTTATGGCCATAATCATCGCCATCATTTTAATAAGATTTCAAACTTCACAATAATATTACAATTTATGATAATAACACCTCATGACAATTATATAGTAATAAAAGATATGAATATATGTTTTAAGGGAAAGAATTTGAAGGAAGGAAGAAGAAAGAAAAAAAAAAAAAAAGAAAGGAAAAGAAGGAAGGAACGCGTCTAGCTTTCAGAAATTCATCACGGTGACAGTAGTACTTTCATTATATGAAACGATGAGTTTGCCTCATTTTTATCAATCCAAGCAAAGCCAATAAACAAATCAGATTATTTAACTCAATACAGTTTTTTGAGGGACTATCTTCGGCATGAGCAAAATGGTGCTTCTGACGTAGTGCTTCCCATCTGACCAAATCAATCTCCCAAAAAGACTTTCGGGGAGACGCACATCAGCAGATGCCGTTAAATTAAAAGTGACATTAAATGTCTTCTCCTGTCCAACTTTCTTAAATTCAAGCACTTTCGGCTCCACTGCAACGGAATACGCAAATGGTTTATTCACACGGACTCTGTATGTGCCTGGCGGTCCAACATTCTTCAATCTTCGTTCTACAGTGACTGGACCTGAGAATTGATACAGAGTGATCGAGGGGTAGTTAAAGTTCTTGAGGTCTAAAGGCACTAATGGGCACACGTAAGCTCTCCCGAGGAACAAGGCGAGTTCGGTGGTGGTGTAGCCGAGGGCACACAGGAAGTCCATGTGGTCCTCCGTGGTTAGAGGATAGACGAGGCCCGGATTCACGGCACGATTCGGTCGGATATGACCAGAGCCATAGCTAAATGGAGTGGCGTTCTGCAAGGTTTCATTGGTTAAAGGCTGCTTCAAGTTATCTCGAGTTCTAGCTGCACAAAGGGAAAAGACGATGAATTATATATTATTGTTGTTGCAATAGCGACCAAGTAGAAGCCATGCTGGTGCTTGAAATTAAACCAAATTAAAGATCGAACACAAGCTAATTAAGCTCTCACCAGTAGTCATGATAGCCGATTTGATCTCCGAGGGACTCCAGTGAGGGTGAGCGGCTTTGAGAAGGGCAACAACGCCGGCAACATGAGGGCAGGACATGGAGGTGCCGGACATTATGGTATAGGGAACACGGCGTCCATCGAAGGGCACATCAGTTGGTGGTACTGCTTTGGAGAATGCCGCGACGATATCAACCCCCGGCGCAGTGATGTCAGGCTGTGAAGCGAGAAAAAATAACCAGTTTCAATATTTGAAACAACTTGAATTGGAATAGAGAAAAAAAAAAAAAATGGACGTTGTTGTGAACCTTAAGCAGCTCAGGAGTGACAACATTCGGTCCCCGGGATGAGAAAGAAGCCACTTGAGGCGCAGGGTACGTGCCAAGATTCGTCGTCGGAGTTGAAATATAACCAAATGGTGATCTTAGAAGAAAAAAGGGCAAACGTTAGCATGAACAAATAAATGTTTAGAACCGAGAATTTTTCTCCAGCTAAACAGCAATAGGATTGTACAAAGTGTTACGCTCACCCGATATCATGTTATGGAGCTAATGAGAAATAGACCAATGCTAATAATTAAATAACCTTTCTTTTTACAATCACATTACTTTCAGGAAAAAAAATAATAAGAATGAGACTACGAAAGAGTTATAATAATCTTATATGGCTTTATAGAGTTTATTTAGATTGGAGAGAACCTATATACCTGGTAGAGTTGAGGTAGGAGAACAGAAAAGAGCCATCAGAATAGGAGATATGGGTGGCAGGAAGGACATGAGGTTCTGGAAAGACATCATCGCCGTAATCTTCACCGTTGACAAGGATCATTCCGACGCCTCCAGCCCTGCGAACCACCCCTCCCTTTTCAGCTCGGCCATTCACCCCTCGAAGGCATACAACTATCTTCCCTTTCACCTTTGCAGGGCTTAAACCTTCGTCAAGGCACAGCAGTCTGCAATATATATTCAAGAAGATGGATTCAGAAGAAAAAAAAAAAAAAGCTATAGAGTTATTGTATGTTTATCAGAAGCTTTGCATTGGTTCTCTCTTACGCGTCTTCGGCTGCTATACTGGCGTTCGCGGCTGTTGCACCGCTAACCAAGGGATACAATTTCTGGGTAGGGAGTCCAGGAGAAAGACTTTGTCCCTGAAAACCAAAACAAAGGAAAATAAATAAATAAGTGTACGTCAAAAGCATTGGTAAATCTAAGATTAAAGAAAACGATCAAGAAGCTTAAATCAGTGTGCCAATGAAGCAACAAACCTCTATTCTCTTCCCGTTTTTAAGATAAACATGGGAAGAAAACCGTCTATCCAAGGTGCTAGCCCCAACCGTGAGGATCCATGGAGCGACGTTCGACACCGTGCCCAACGTAGGACCGGAGTTGCCAGCGGAGCAGACCACGGTGATCCCACTCTTGAAGGCGTGAAACGCTCCAACTGCCAACGCGTCGTCGAGATAGAGAGCAGGTTCTCCGCCGAGGGAAACCGAGAGTACGTCCACCCCATCGTGGATCGCGGCGTCGAAGCCGGCTAAGATATCGACGTCGAAGCACTGGCCCTGGTCTACCGGCGGCCAGCAAACCTTGTAGGTGGCGACCCGTGCTTTGGGCGCGCCGCCCTTGGCCGTGCCCTTGCCGTGGCCGAAGGCGTTGGCGCCTGGAACGAATTGGCCGGCGGCCGTTGAGAGGGTGTGGGAGCCATGGCCTTCGGTGTCCCGAGGGGTTTCCAAATCTGGGCCGCTCAGGCCTGTAAAGGACTTGTACCCCTCGCTGAAGTACCTCGCACCGATCAACTTCCTGCGCGCGGCCGACACATATATGATCGATGAAGGCATTGCGTTGCTTAAATATGCTTTGTTTTTTTCAAGCAAAAGAGTGGCTGCTGTTGAATTTTCTTTAAAAAAAATTTTGCTTAAATATGTGGTGATGGCAACACATGAATCACATCCTAATAGCAGGCTAGAAAGGAATAATGGTGCAACATACACAGTTTTTTTTTCATACAATCCCAGTGAATTAATTTCTCATTGCAGTATGTTATTACTTACTGCACATATATAGTTCTTGTTTTATTATGTGCACATAGTTATTATGCAATGAAAAGAAAAAGATCAAAAATTAAAAAAACATTGATATAGTAAACCGAATGTAAGTGACTAATCAAAAGAGGTTAAACATTAAATTTCAATTCACTTAAAGACCAGGCAAATTTTTTTTTTTTTTTTTTGAACCATCTGAGATCAGTTTTTAACATAATTCTTGATTTTTTTTTTCCCCAAAATTTCTTGCTACATCTTCTTACAATCTCCAATCATGTGAGCTTAATCATTCCCTTTCTTTTCTTGCCATCTTTAATACAAATAAAAATATCTCTTTTTATTAAAACTTCCTTAAACATTCATTGTGCGTGTGATTTTTATCTTTAATTTATGCAACTTCTACAACTTATCTGTTCTATTCATTTTTTATTTATCCTTTCTAATTTTATCATGCACTTATCTCAACAATTGTATAAATTAGATGAAAGAATTATTAATGGAACAAGTTTTATATATTGTATGCAATGATTTGGAAAGTTTTTGAAATAATTATAATTGTTGTTAAAGTATTTTTATCAAGGAAAAAGGTATCATAATATTACATTCATTATCCTGAATTATTTTATTATATGAATACTTGCAAATGTTGACAGGGATGTTTATGGAGTCGTGAAAAGAAGGGACAAGGTTGTGGCATGGTTCATGACAAGGCTAGAAAGGAATAATGTATGCTTAAATATGCGGTGATGGTGCGCTGCAGTGTCTTCAAAGGAAGTTGTACTACAAAAGAGACAAACCTGTTGCAAGGAAATGACACATTTTTATCCTTCTGACATATTCCTCTCCACTTTGGTGGAATGGGCCCCAAGCCATCATCCTTGAAGCTCTCTGATTCCGGCCATACTCCTGTTGCAAAAACCAAGCAACGTCCAGAGAATTTTGTGGAGAATTGAGAAAGGAATAATGGTGAGAAAAGGCGGCACGAATTATTAGTCAGTACCAAATGGCCATCAGCAAGAGTACAACAGTGGTTCTATTCGGCAGATATGATGTTGGAGTCAATGGAATGATTAACAAAACTTTATTATCCGAAGAACATTCAACACATGATTAACAAAAACAGGAGAGAGTATAGTAAATTTTCTATAACTTTTATCTAAATTTAAGTTTCTGTAGGTTTACAGCTTCCAATGCCTTGAGACTTTTTCAGACAAACCTGATCTATAGAGCTTACAGCAGTGCCGAGGACTTAAGAAAAATTGAGATAAAAAAAAGCCACTGAAATCAATCGCATAGAAAAATCAAAATAGGAAAGAAAAAAATCAAAATGAGTGGACATTACTGGACACGAAGACAGGTCAAAAGAACCACAAAGATTCGAAACAAAGAAGGGTTATTTTCTCTAAAAGCAACAAATTTTTCAGCACTATGGAAGTGCGTCTACGCCCGAAGCATTCGATAAGGCAAACACCGTTCAAAAATATGTATCAAAAAATAGAGAACAGGAGGCATATCACAAAGCAGGAAGACAACCTGTGTCGAGGTGCGCGACGATGATATCTTCTCCAAAATTCGCTTTACTCCAAAGGGAATCCGCCGGAACTCTGCCTTTGCTCTCGAGTTTCATGAAATCCCATGAATGGGTTGTATGTAGTTTACGGGCTCTGTTTGGAAATACTGATACGACTCCAGGAAGCTCTACGAATGATAAAGAAAATAATATCAGAGAGTGAGCGATATATATATATATAGAGAGAGAGAGAGAGAGTAAAATGTCTCACTTGAGATTGATATTGCTTCTTCTTCCTCGAGATTAGCAGCGAAGCCATTAATGGATGCTGTATACGAATAAAAGATGGCATCTCGAGCCTTTTCCTCACTACATTATATATATGATAGGGAATTATAATTTTCACTAAAGCAGAGAGAAAAGGAGAGAGCTCTTTTTAGAACTTGCCTTCCCAAAAGTGAGCCAAGAAGCTGGTGATGGGAAGCTACAACACGCTCGTGGGTGAGCAAAGAAGCCTCCTCTAGGCTGTGAGTATGACTCCCAAGGTAAACAATATACGACTGCACCGAAATATGAGAAAAAACATGAACAAAAGTATCATCAAAAATGAATTTCGACCTTGCAAGTTTAAAAATGATTCAAACTTTTGAATAGAAAGCAAGGTATGATACGTGCTTGCCTTTTTGGCAGCAAAGGCAGGCCTTTGTAGTAGAAGAGCGAGGAGGAGTAGGAGAAGCGAATGAAAGCTCTTTCTTTCGATCTCCATTGCTTCGTTCGGAGTAGAGTTATGGGTTTTGCCAAATTTTATAGGCATCAAGCTTGCAAAGGGAAAATTTTGTAGCAAAAAGCGGTGGGAGGTTTTAGTTCAAAATCCGCTTTTTTGGGAAAGAATGGTAGGGCTATAGTTGGCAAAGCTTCTAATAAGCAATATGTCAAGAATTAAAGAGCTGGTTGATATAGAAATAAAAAGTTGAGGCAAAAAAAAAAAAAAAGAAAGAAAAATGAAGGAAACAATTTGAAATCAGAATATATAAAAATCTCATATAATAGCAAGATTTAAAATCTGATATACCGATTTAAGGTGATAGTGGATATACCTTTTAAGAAATAATATTTCTATGAGAACTCAGCTATCTTATAGCTGGTTGGCCAATATAAATAAGAAAGTTAAAACAAAGGAAGGAAAATAAAGAGTATCATAAATCAAAATAGCAAAATGTGATATCGCATTAAATTTCGACGTTAATTTAATTTTTTATTGTATTATTTCAATGAAAAATGTGCTGATCTTACTAGCATTTTGATCATTATCACTGCCTTATTTAAAAATTTTTGATTAATAATTTATGTTGTATTAAGTATTATCTTGAGAATTATCGGTCAACATTGGACAAGACATATAAGTGCCGAGTTGAAGTACTTTTAAGGGAATTTATGTCAAAAATAATTATTTAAGAATGGTAGGCAAAGAAAAAGAAAAAGAAAAAGATTTAAAATTTAATCAAAAAGAATTCTAATTTTAGGAAGATCTGAGAACAATTTAATATTATCCTTCGAATAAAAAATTTTCTTAGCACTTAAGAGATCCAGCCATCTCCATGGCTTGCTGAAATACATGTAGAAAGTTGAATAAATAAAAAGAAAAAGAAATAAGAAAGTATTCGGCCAGTATTAGACCCAAGAATGAAAATGTTAGTGAATATGATAATTCAAAATTAACTATAATATCAAATGATTGATTTGAATATTTACTAATTAAAAAGATTAATCGAAATTATTTCCTTTCTTTTTATTCCAATGGAACATGTACTAGTATTACAATTATTTTACTTATTATTTAAGATTTATTATGAAATTAATAATCGATTCATCAATGCAGGTCAAGTTGATCTAGCACACTAATGCGGTAATCAGAACCCAATTATCTCTTCTAAGAAGACAGCTGATTTCATCTTCTTTGATATAAATTTCTTTAAAAAAACTTGATGAATTATCCAATTTCGTTACATGAAATGTGATGGAAACAAAATACACTACTTAGGGCTAGAATTTCCTTTTCAAATGAGAAATACTTCTTTCAATCTATCACTTTCCAATCTAAAATAAGAAATCAGATGGAGCAAAAATTACCATAGAATTCATTTGCAAATGAAATGAAATGAAATTTTAATAAAATATGAATTATATAATTATAATAATTTTATAATTATATTACATTATAATTAATATAATATGAATTATATATTATAATAATTATTAATATCATAATAATTTATTACAATAATAATATCATAAATTATGTTATTTTTGGTCAAAAAACTATTGGCTTATGCATAGGGGCAACTTTGCCTGAAAAATTTTTGTTTCTGTCGTTCTGTAAAATTTATTTGCAAATCCTATCAAGATTGATAGGATTTGCAATAAGATAAATTAATTCCATAATTTAGTGGTTAAGATTTGAAAATGCAGAGTGGAGGAAGCAGATTTATATAGTCGACCCTATGTAGTTGGGAAAAGGCTTAGATGAGTTGAGTTGAGTTGAGTTGAGTTGTATTTGAAAACCATGATTTATTCTATTCCCAAACATATTAAATCATGTATTTGTAAATGTAATCTACAAAAATTGTAGGATTCATTTGTTTCAAATGGAGTGTAAAAGTAGTTTCAGCAAATTTTTTGTAATTTGATGTGTTCATCAGGTAAGGATTGAAGTTGGATCTTTGATTGAATGATAATATAGAGGTTGTTAATAATCAACAGATTCATTGGCTGCTGACCTTTTAATTGGAAGATTTAGCCAAACATATTTCTACTTCTTTACTGTTGCAAAATTAGAGAACATATGTGAACGAAACAAGAGAATCAAATTTCATTTTGTTGACCGATAAATGACAATAGCACCTTCACGCTCTGTTGTGTGTAAAAGATTTGTCACACTAGGCCTAGAGCTATGGTTACCCTTTGATAAACATAATCAACGAAAAGCATTAACTACCTGCTGTATTGATTTTGAATAAAAAAACATTACAAATATTCAAAATATCTAATTCAATAATTATAGAAAGAAATGAACATCAACCCAGGAAAAAACTACTCAAAACTAAGGAAACGTGAAAAAGGCAGTGTCCATGGGTCCAAATTCCTGCACCCTGATCCTCTCACTGCCATTCAAAAGATAACAAAAATACAAGCATGTCTGATTAAATATATTCAAAGTTGAATTCTATTTAGTTTCCCATTAGCAGTTCCAATCTTTAAAGCACTTATGGACTCATGTAATTATTGGACCTGACTATATCATGCATGTAATTCTGGACCTAGTTATATATATGGTAGAAAATTTTAACCAATTTTCAACAGCTCATCAAAAATGACAACTATAATGTAATAAACAATTTTTTTTAAAAAAAACATAAATTAGTACAATCAACAAAGGGAAGATGAAAAAGGCTCAAATTCACTATTAATGTAGCATTAGATCATTGACCTGAAGACCCCCCACATGCGAACCACAATGGCTATGTTTAATTGCCTGGCTACACAAGAGTGCCTTGCCATTAAAATCATTGTTGCATGGTTTGGTTTGTACCGTTCTGTGTTGTTGCTTTATGTTTCTAACAAAAACGATTGTTAATCCATGCCTTTATGGATGTGCGTTGTAGTCATATTTCCTGCCGAATACTTGTTCAATAATATATTTAGATTTAAGAATTGCTATTAGTTTTGATTGAAAATTTACCTTAGATTTTAATGAATGTGTTGTGCATGTAATTTTCACTAATGATTATATTGCCAAACGGGGCTCAGAGGATGGAAATTATCATCATAGCATTTAAAATCTGATATACCGATTTAAGGTGACAGTCCATATACCTTTTAAGAAACAATATTTCTATGAAACTCGGCTATCTTATAGCTGGCTGGCGAATATTAATATAGAAAGTTAAAACGATAGAAGGAAAATAAAGAGGAAGTATCAGAAATCAAAATAGTAAAATGTGATATCGCATTAAAATTTGATGCTAATTTAATTTTTATTATATTATTCAATGAAAAATGTGCTGATCCTACTGGCATCATTATAATTGCCTTATTTAAAATTTTTGATTAATAATTTATGTTGTATTAAGTATTATCTTGAGAATTGTCAACATTGGACAAGACATATAAGTGCCGAGTTGAAGTACTTTCAAGGGAATTTATGTCAAAAATAATTATTTAAGAATGGTAGGCAAAAAAAAAGGTAAAGATTTAAAATTTAATAAAATAGAATTCTAATTTTAGGAAAATCTCAGCACAATTTAATATTATCTTTCTAATAAAAATTTTCTTAGAACTTAAGAGATCCAGCCATCTCCAGTGGCTTGCTGAGATATGTATAGAAAGTTGAATAAATAAAAAAAAAAGAAATAAGAAAGTATTCGGCCATATTAGACCCAAGAATGAAAATGTTAGTGAATATGATAATTCAAAATCAACTATAATATCAAATGATTGATTTGAATATTTACTAATTAAAAAGATTAATCGAAATTGTTTCCTTATCTTTTTATTCCAATGAATATGTACTAGTGTTACAATTATTTTAGTTATTATTGAAGATTTATTATAATAATCGATTCATCGATGCAGATCAACCTGATCTAGCACACTAATATGGTAATCAGAACCCAATTAGCTTTCTAAGAAGACGCTGATTTCATCTTCTTTATATTAATTTTTTTAAAAAAAACTTGATGAATTATCCAATTTCATTACATGAAATGTGATGGAAACAAAATACACTACTTAGGGCAAGAATATTCCCTTTCAAATGAGAAATACTTCTTTCAATCTATCACTTTCCAATCTAAAGTAAGAAACCAGATGGAGCACAAATTACCATAGAATTCATTTGCAAATGAAATGAAATGAATTCCATAATAAAATTCATTAGTTATCAGCTTTCATGTTTGGCTCACTACACATAAAGCTATAGAATTATAACGAATTTTGAAACAAATAAAAAATTTAATTTAATGTTTCTTTTTCTAAATTATCCTTATGTAATAATTAGTTAAAAAATAATGACTTGAGAACTTGTTAATTATATTAAATGATAATTATCAATATAAATTAATTATATAGTTGTAATTTATAATTTTATAATTACATTACACCATAATTAATATAATATGAATTCTATATTATAATAATTATTAATATCATAATAATTTATTGCAATAATAATATCATAAATTATGTTTTTTTGGTCAAAAAAACTATTGACTATGCATAGGGGCAACTTTGCCTAAAAATATTTTGTTTTCATTCTGTAAAATTTGTTTGCAAATCTATCAAAATTGATAGGATTTGCAATAAGGTAAATCAATTCCATAATTTAGTGGTTAAGATTTAAAAAGTGGAGGAAGAGATTCATGTAGCCGACCCCATGTAGTTGGAAAAGGCTTAGATGAGTTGAGTTGAGTTGTATTTGAAAACCATGATTTATTCTATTCCCAAACATATTAAATCATGTATTTGTAAATGTAATCTACAAAATTGTAGGATTCATTTGTTTCAAATGGAGTGTAAAAGTAGTTTCAGCAATTTTTTTAATTTGATGTGTTCATCAGGTAGGATTGAAGTTGGATCTTTGATTGAATGATAATATAGAGGTTGTTAATAATTAACAGATTCATTGGCTGCTGACCTTTTAATTGGAAGATTTAGCCAAACACATTTCTACTTCTTTACTATTGCAAAATGAGAACATATGTGAAGGAAAGAAAGAATCAAATTTCATTTTGTTGACCGATAAATGACAATAGCACCTCACGCGCTGTTGTGTGGAAAAGATTTGTCACGCTAGGCCTAGAGCTATGGTTACCCTTTGATAAATATCAACGAAAAGCATTAACTACCTACTGTATTGATTTTGAATAAAAAACCATTACAAAAAAATTCAAAATATTTAATTCAATAATTATAGAAAGAAATGAACATCAAACCTGAAAAAACTACTCAAAACTAAGGAAACGTGAAAAAGGCCGTGTCATGGGTCCAAATTCCTCTCACTGCTATTCAAAAGATAACAAAATACGGCGGTTTGACTCACCTAATATGTGATTATATACAAAAAAAAATAACAAAAATATAAGCATGTATGATCAAATCTTAGTCAAAGTTGAATTCTATTTAGCAGTTCAATCTTTAAAGCACTTAAAGGACTCGTGTATTATTGGACCTGACTATATTATGCATGTAATTGACCTAGTTATATGGTAGAAAACTATTAACCAATTATCAACAGCTCATAAAAAATGACAACTATAATGTAATCAAAGTAAACAAATTTAAAAAAACATAAATTAGTACAATCAACAAAGGAAATAAAAATTACCTTAGATTTTTAATAATGTGTTGTGCATGTAATTTTCACTAATGATTATATTGCCAAACGGGGCTCAGAGGATGGAAAGTATCATCATAGCATTTCTTTATAATCTTAATATCTAACTAATAGATGTCAAGAATAGACATAAACAAATTTTTAGAAAAAGTAAAATTAGTAAAGTCATCAAATAGAAGGGGCCCGCATTCACTCTTTGTCATGCCCCTAAATCAATGCTTGGTCCGGGGTGTAATATGACATGGCTCTATACCCTTAGGGCGAACCCTAAAAATATATCAGACCTACTAAAATTAATAATCAAATAATATCACCATCTAAATCATATCCAAATAACATCATAGTAAAAGTAACACCAGTACATCCACAATCATCTAGATAGCAAGTTAAGTCTCCACAATATAAAGAGGCTTACAAAGTCATCCTTAGTGGAAAAACAGAAATGAAACAACTAATCCGTCACCAAATAAACCCTTTGATATCTAGGTCTCACTCCTTGTAACTAGTCCCAAATTAGGATCTGCCATGAAATTATCCTCCTTTGAGAACAAAAAGGTAAAAAATAATGAGCTAAATGCTCAGTAGGAACTTTACACATACAATGTTAATATGCTCTGAAAAACGAATGATAATATAACCATATCACATATGCTAAGATAAATGGTGTTGTAAATACCATGCATGAAAATAAATATCAGTACGAAATAGTTCTTTTCATCATCTTTTATCTTACCATAGAATTAGATTACATTACTGGATGCAATATCATTAGCTACACAGTCTTTTCAACATCAAGCATACAACTATATTAATACATTGGCACACTGATGATGCATGGTGACAAATCTCATACCAGTGGTCTGTATATCACTTTTGTGAGCGTCAGATGAGAGGAAGTCTTTGTGGGCCTCCAAAGGAATGATGGGGTCCTCTCCTCCACTCCGACACCTGCAAGAAAAGTTTCGGACCGATGGCTCCGGCAGGGACCCTCCGACGCCCAAGTTAGCGATTTGGGAACATGGGTTGTTGTTTCTGTTATGATCAGATTTTTTTTTTTTAACCTTTAGGGCTAGAGCCTCCTTTATACCTCCTTCGGGGATCCCTCTTACCTTCTTTCCCTCATGGTCAAATCCCTTTTGGGCAGTTGTTGATTACCAGTCTTCAACGTGCCGCAAAGGATGGGTAGTGGGACTAAACATAGGAGAACCACGTCTGCCGTTAGTGGCGCCAAGGGAAGGCACGTTCATTGCCCACGTTGCCGAACACGTTTGTGGTGAAGTGATTCGCTATTCTTGAGGGAAGTGGGCTACGTAGCTTGAACGTGGATGGTTGTCGCCGAGGTTGACATCGAGGCCGATGCCGAGGTCAATACTGAGATCGACGCCGAGGCCGACGCTGAGACCAGAATGGGCCGTGACCGATACGGAGGTCGAGACGGGCCGTGGATGACACGGAGGTCGAGATGGGCCGAGGCCGACACGGAGGTCAAGATGGGCCGAGGCCAACGCCGAGACCAGAATGGGCCATGACTGACACGGAGGTCGAGATGGGCCACGGACGACACGAAGGTTGAGATGGGCCGAGGCCGACGCCGAGGCCGACGTCAAGACCAGAATGGGCTGTGACCGACATAGAGGTCGTGATGGGCCACGAACGACATGGAGTTCGAGATGGGCTGCGGTCGACGCCGAGGCCGACACCGAGACTAGAATGGGCCGTGACCGATACGGAGGTCGAGATGGGCCGCGAATGATACAGAGGTCGAGATGGGCTGCAGCGAGCCTAATGCAAAGGGATTGAATCATCGCCAGACCACGTGACGCAGGGCTTGTGATCCCGACACCCTGCGAGCCCTCTAGACTGATCAGCCACACCAGATGCCCCCCCCCCCGCCCTTGAGCGGGTGCACCGTCTAAGTGAAAGGGGCATAGAATCGTTAGCGGCTAATCCCCATGTCGCACTAAAGGGTGTCCATACACGTGTCCTTGATAAGACAGCTCCCTCAAGGCGATAGGATCATGAGGCATCATCATCTTCGCCTCCTGACCGTCAAATTCGCCTCGAGGCTTGGAAGCAATCCAAGATCCCGAAATATCGGCGACCATCATTGAGCCGTCAAATCACTAGCACCGATGCATTCTCATTGGTTGGGAGTCTCGTCTACCTCTTCATCCTTTCATCATCAATCTCCTTGATAGATACGATTTGGTCCCTGCTCAGCTAGTTCCCAACTTAATCAGAGTCATCTGTGCCTTCTTAGTGCTAACCCGCCTTCAATGCCTCCCGAGTAATATTTCCCTCTTCCGCAACCTTTACACCATTCGGGCTCAATCTGGCTGGTGTTATTTGCCCCCCGGCCGGGTAGAGCCCTTAGGTTAGTTCTCCCTTCATCCATAAAGGGGTGAAAATCTCGATTCTTCTTCGCCGAGGTGGAGGGGGTAAGAAGGGAATGGGGCACGCCCAATACCGAGGCTAACAAGAACATCTCGGTAGTACCGAGAGATCAAGAAGCCTTTAATCTTCTTCTGGCGATTGAAATCCCATCATATCGAGAGCTATTGTCGGAGGACAACCTCCGGCATGCTGGCATCACTTCCGATGACGGTGAGAGCCTCCTTGAAATAACATTTTTCTTTCGATCCCCTGCCTTCTTTTTTTTTACGTTATCGAGGCTTAACTTCCCAAGCCGCTAGCCCATCGCGGTCTATGGGCGTATGTAGGAATTACACGGAATCAAACCAACCCAGCCAAAACAGGGCCACTTATATTCTAGGTAGGGACGTTTTGGGATCAGTATGCGTTGATCCTTGACCACCGACGTCAGGTTGCTGACGAGCCAAATAGTCTTGTGATTCTGATCCTTCGGCATCATTTTGTTGAGAGACCCTATGATGTAGCCCTGCCAGCATATTACGTGTGTCGTTCCGCCGACAGGCATTTGGAGTGGTACAGTAGGAGTGATCCGATACCGTGCCAGGGAGCCTCTTGGCCCCGAAGGGCGGCGACCCGAGGGTGTCACAACCAAGCTCAGGGTATAATTATCGGAACTTGGACTCCGTGCGGACGCAAGAGTCGGGCTTTGGTGCCGACACGGAAGTCAGGCTTTGGTGCCGACGCGGGAGTCGAGCTTTGGTGACGACGCAAGGTCGGGCTTTGGTGCCGACACGAGAGTCGGGCTTCGGTGCCGACACAGGAGTCGGGCTTCGGTGCCGACGCAAGGTCGGGCTTTGATGCCGACATGGGAGTCGGGCTTTGGTGCCAACATGGGAGTCAGGCTTCGGTGCCGACGTGGGAGTCGGGCATTGATGACATGATCGTAGGACAAAAAGGTAATGCAAAATGATGCATAAGAAATGCATTTTCATTTCAATAATATGGAGGAGTGGGGTATCCGAACCTACAACCATTCAGTTGAGCACGTCACTGGTAGTATCGGCGAAGGTTGTCGGAATTCCAAGTTCGTGGGAGCGGCCTCCCGCTGAGCTCTTCGAGTCAGTAAGCTCCTCGGTGAAGGGCCTCCGCGACCCGATAGGGCCCCTCCCAGTTAGGTGATAATTTTTCTCCCTCCGTTGGCTTTGAGATCTCGGCCTTCCGGAGAACCAAGTCTCCGGGATGGAACGTTCGGGGTCTAACACGAGCGTTGTAATACCTTGCCGCCCTCTGTCGATAAGCGGCCATCTTGATCCGTGCTTGGTCGCGCATCTTCTCGATGAGATCCAAACTGGCCCTCAGTTGGGCTAAGTTGTCTTCCTTATTGTAGGCTTCCACTCGAGGGCTGGGGACTCGATCTCCACTGGAATGACAGCCTCGGATCCGAAAACAAGACTGAACGGGGTTTCGCCAGTGGAATTTCTCGGAGTTGTATGATAGGCCCACAGGACATGGAGAAGTTCTTCAACCCATCTTCCTTTAAAGTCGTCGAGCCGTGTCCGAAGCCCCTGAAGAATAGTACGATTTGTTACTTCAGCCGCTCCATTGGTCTGTGGGTGTCTGACAGAGGTGAATCTCTGATTGATTCCTAACTCGCTACAAAATTCTCTGAAGGGGGCGTTATCGAACTGTCGGCCGTTGTCTGTGATGAGAGTGTTGGGAAGTCCAAAACGGCAGATTATGGACTTCCAGAAGAAAGCTCTCACTCTTGCTTGGGTTATTTTGGCTAGAGCCTCGGCCTCCACCCATTTGGTGAAGTGGTCAATGGCGACTAGCAAAAACCTCCGTTGACCGGAGGCAGGAGGAAATGGTCCCAAAATGTCTATCCCCCACTGGGCGAAGGGCCATGAGGCAGAGATGGGACTCAAGTGAGAAGTACGCTGCCGCTGGATGTTGGCGTGACGTTGGTAGCTGTCACATTTCCGCACCAATTCGGCTGCATCCTCCCGTATGGTGAGCCAATAATAGCCTTGACGAAGGGCTTTATATGCTAGTGCTCTGCCACCCAGATGGTACCCGCATGCACCTTCATGAATTTCACGGAGGATGTAGTCGGCCTCAGTAGGACCGACACACTTGAGGAGGGGATACGAGAAGGACCTCCGATACAAACGTCCATCCATTATCAGGAATTTGGAAGCTCGCCACTTGAGGAGTTTAGCCTTGGAAGGGTCATCGGGGAGGACACCATCTGTGAGATATTGGACATAGGCGTCCATCCAAGAAGGCCCCTGTTCAATTGGCAGGGCCTCCTCTGCCGCCTCGATGCTCAGGATTACCAAATGCTCCATGTAAGTCCTTCCCAAAGTCTCGTCGGCCGAGGTGGCTAAGCGGGACAACGCATCAGCCCGAGCATTCTCTTCCCGGGGAACATAGCTAACACAGAAACGAGCAAAGAGGAGGGACTCCGACTGGACCTTGTCCAAGTATCGGGACATGATAGGATCCCGAGCCTCATACTCCCCCGCGATTTGTCCAGAGACAAGTTGGGAGTCGGTATACACTATGAGATGCTCCACTTTAAGTTCTCTGGCGAGCCTCATCCCGGCCAACAAGGCTTCATACTCGGCTTGATTGTTCATGGCAAGAAAGAGGAAACGGAGGGCATACTCAATCGTTACACTGTCGGGACCGGCGAGAATGATCCTGGCACCGCTCTCTTGGGAGTTTGATGCCCCGTCCGCATGAAGGATCCAATCCTTCCTCGTATCCATGGTTGGTGCCTCCAGGGGTTTCATCGGAGCCCCCCTGGCCTGCTCATCAGTCCAGGTGCACTCAACCAGGAAATCCGCCAAGACTTGGGACTTCATACTCAACCTTGGTTCGAAGGTCAGGTCGAATTCTCCCAACTTGAGCGCCCACTTTGCCAGCCGACCGGAGGTATCAGGGCGGGATAAGATTGTCCTCAAGGGCTGGTCCGTTAGCACTACGATTGAGTGGGCTTGGAAATAAGGCCTGAGACGTTGAGCCAACACTATTAGCGCAAAAATAATTTTTTCGGTTTTGGTGTACCTGGTCTCAGCATCATGGAGCACTTTACTGGTGTAATACACCGGCTTCTGCGATCCCTCGGTGTCTATCCGGATGAGGATAGAACTGACAGCCTCCTGAGAGGCAGCCAGGTACAAAAAGAGGTTCTCTCCCTCTATCGGTTTCGACAGTAGTGGCGGAGTCGACAAGAAGTTCTTAAACTCCTCAAAGGCCTTTTGGCAGTCACCCGTCCACTCGAAGGTGTTGACCTTTCGTAAGGCCTTGAAGAAGGGGAGGCTCCTCAGCCGACCTGGATAGGAAACAGCTCAGAGCTGCTAGCCTTCCGGTCAGGCGCTGGACTTCCTTTTTATTCACCGACGGCCTCATATCTAGGATAGCTTGGATCTTATCGGGGTTTGCCTCTATCCCTCGTTGCGTCACCATGAATCCTAGGAATTTGCCCGCTGCGACTCCAAGACACATTTCCGAGGATTCAGCCTCATCTGGAACTGACGAAGATTGCTGAAGGTCTCCATTAGGTCAGATAGGTGGTCGCTAGTTCGGATGCTTTTGGTCAGCATGTTGTCTACATATACTTCCATGTTGCCCGATCTGGCCTTCAAAGACCTTATTCATCAATCTTTGATATGTAGCTCCGACATTTTTCAGTCCGAAAGGCATGACTTTATAGCAGTAGATCCCCTTTTCGGTCACGAAGGAGGTGGCCTCTTCATCTAAGGGCTCCATTCTGATCTGGTTGTACCCCGAGAAAGCATCCATGAAGCTGAGAGTCTCGTGACCAGAGGTGGCATCCACTAACTGATCGATCCTGGGGAGCGGGAAGCTGTCCTTGGGGCAGGCTTTGTTGAGATCAGTGAAATCGACACACATCCTCCAGCTTCCATTGGCTTTCCGCACCATCACTACATTAGCCAACCAGTTGGGATAATGGACCTCCCGAATGTGGCCTGCGGCGATCAGTTTGTGGACCTCCTCGTCAACGGCTTTCTGGCGCTCAGGAGTGAAGCTTCTCTTCTTTTGCCGAACCGCCCTACAGTTAGATTTAATGTTAAGTTTATGAGTAATTACTTCGGCTGGTATACCTGGCATGTCGGTTGGCGACCATGCAAAAATATCGGTGTTGGCTCGAGGAAACCGAGGAGCCGGCTCCTTTCCTCCTCGGGAGAGAGGCCCCGATTTGGACGGTTCTCATCGGGTCCTCTCCTAAGGGGAAAATCAATAGATGTCCCACCGGTTCCCCCCTCTTCTCGGCCTCTCTCGGGTCTGGCAATTCGGAAGTCAGCGAAGGGACTGCCGACTGAGGGCTAGGGGTCATGTGATAGCAGAGGGACATCGGACTTCTTTCCCCCCGCATTTCCCCGATCCCATGACGAGTGGGAAATCGGACCAATAGCCTCTTCATCGAGATAATGGCATCCAGCAGATTTAAACCTGGCCGGTCAAGAATAGCGTTGTATGCCAGAGGAACTCTCACTATCAGGAACTTTATGAAGATCGTGTTCTGGCAGGGTGAAGTTCCAGCCGTGACGGAGAGAGTAATTTCTCCTTCAACTTTCACCGCATCTCCGGTGAAGCCGATGAGAGGCGTCGTCTCTGGCCAAAGGGAATCCAAAAGCAAGTTCATACAAACAAATGCATCATACATCAGAATATCAGCCGAGCTTCCACTATCAACTAATATTCTCTTTACAAGATGTTTAGCAATCGTCATGGATACGACGACACTTTCATCATTTGGGTTATCTACCCCCTCTAAATTTCTTTCGGGGAAAGGAATTACAATGCTATCTCTCTCACCCCCCGAGGTCTTTTTGAATGCCCCCCGCTTCCAAGGAGATCATTGCAACCGTCTTCTCAGTCGGGGCATTGTCGACATTGGCTTGCTGAGCGGATGGCACCGAAGGGCCTGGTGCTGCTGGATTTCCTCTCCGGACAAACTGGCCAAGGTGGCCTTGCTGGATGAGCTCCTCTATGGCCTTCTTTAGCTGTCTGCAGTCTTCCGTGTCGTGGCCGTGATCCCGATGGAAATGGCATTATAGATTTTTGTTGCGAGGAATCCAGGCTTTAGGGGCACGGGGCGCTTGAGATAAGGTTCACCCTCGATCTCCATAAGGATGTGGGAGATCGGGGCTAACATAGGGGTATAACGTTCACCTACAGGGGCAAAAGTCCGTGGCCGATTATCCGCCCGACGAGGCGGCTCGGGCTTTTTGGTATGAGATCCGCCAAACTCTGATCAAACTTGCTTTTTATTGGGGCCTTCATCAGTTTCCTACCGAGAGGAGTCGGCCTCATCAGCGCGAATATATTTCTGAGCTCGACTCAGCAGCTCGCGTACGAGCTCGGGGGCTTCTTGTCTAATGAATATGCGAAGCGGGAAGGGTGGAGCCTACACTTCAAGGCCAAGGTGGCCACCGAGTCGTCAAGGTGGTAAACCTCCATTGCTGCCTCCTTGAAGCGGGCGACGAAGTCCCGAAGAGTCTCTCCATTCTTCTGTCGGATGGCAAAGAGGCTGTTATCCACCCAAGGGATCCATCGGCTCGCATCGAAGTGGGCAAGAAAAGCTTTCTCCAGCTGTCTGAATGAACTGATACTGCGAGGAGATAGACTGGAATACCAAGCCCTCACAGCCTTTCATAGGGTGGCAGGGAAAGCAATACATAGAAGAGCATCTGATGCCCCCTGGACCTGCATGTGCACCTTATAACTTTCCAGGTGGTCTAGGGGATCGGTAGTACCGTCGTAAGGATCTAACTGAGGAAGGTGAAATTGGGAAGGGACAGGTTCTTCCGTGATCCGCCTAGTCAGGGGGGGCGGATGTCATACTTCGCCTTCGATTGATTGGTCAGCTATCGGCCAAGCTCCTCCAAGCGCCGATAGCACTCTTCCCGATTCTCTGCGCGGAGATGAATCCTTTCGCCTGTGGACTCTTCTCTCGACGAGGTAGATAGGGGACGGGGGGACGGGTGATATCGACGGGCTACACCCTTTCATGGGGCCTTGTCCCGGGATCGTCGGGGAGAGGGACTGTCAGAGGATCTCCTTCCTGCGGGGACGTCCCGACGGCGGTAGCCTTCCATCGGGAATGTCTTCCGCGGGTGGATTGTTGGCTGGGCTGCGCCATAACTTCTTCCAAGGATTGGGGTGGCGGCAGAGGTTGAGCAGCCGCTGATTGTTGTTGGAGTTCCGGAATCACTGCAGCAAGGGACCGCACCTCCTGAGCGAGGGCGGTGACCCTATCACCTTGGCTGGTGGTGAAGGATGAACTGGCAGGAGGGCCTCCGGCTGCTCGACCCTCGCCTGCTGCTCCCCAGCTAGGTGGTGGAAGCTTCTTGAGCACGAGTTACCACCATCTCTTCTTCGGGTTAGGAGGGATTGAGAGCTTGCTTGTTCGCGTCGGTTACTTTCTTCCCTACACGCCTTGCTGCTCACGCCCCCTTCCTAGCGCGGCAATCTGTTGCCGCCAGATCACTTTTGTGAGCGTCAGATGAGAGGAAGTCTTCGCGGGCCTCCAAAGGAATGATGGGGTCCTCTCCTCCACTCCGACACCTGCAAGAAAAGTCCCGGACCGGTGGCTCCGGCAGGGACCCTCCGACGCCCAAGTTAGCAATTTGGGGAACAGGGGGGGTTGTTGTTTCTGTTATGATCAAATTTTTTTTTTTTACCTTTAGGGCTGGAGCCCCCTTTATACCTCCTTCGGGGATCCCTCTTACCTTCTTTCCCTCATGGTCGAATCCCTTTTGGGCAGTTGTTGATTACCAGTCTTCAACGTGCCGCAAAGGACGGGTAGTGGGACTAAACATGGGGTAACCACGTATGCCGTTAGTGGCGCCAAGGGGAGGCATGTTCATTGCCCACGTTGCCGAACACATTCGTGGTGAAGTGATCCGCCATTCTTGAGGGAAGTGGGCCACGTAGCTTGAACGTGGATGGCTGTCGCCGAGGTTGACACCGAGGCCGACGCCGAGGTCAATACAGAGATCGACGCCGAGGCTGACGCCGAGACCAGAATGGGCCGTGACCGACACGGAGGTCGAGACGGGTCGCGGACGATACGGAGGTCGAGATGGGCCGAGGCCGACGCCGAGACCAGAATGGGCTGTGACCGATACGGAGGTCGAGATCGGCCGTGGATGACACGGAGGTCGAGATGGGCTGAGGCCAACGCCGAGACCAGTATGGGTCGTGACTGACACGAAGGTCGAGATGGGCTGCAGACGACACGGAGGTCGAGATGGGCTGCGATTGACGCCGAGACCAGAATGGGCCGTGACCGATACGGAGGCCGAGATGGGCTGCGGCGAGCCCAATGCCAAGGGATTGAATCATCGCCAGACCATGTGAGGCTTGTGATCCCGACACCCTGCGGGCTCTCTGGTCTGATTAGCCACACCAGTATCTAATAACCTAATCTAGCGATACCTGCACATCTAGGTTGGTTCTCATACTAGTGCCATATGTAAATACCAATTGGTTTTGTTTTGAATCAGATCAAGATGGATATCTCTAAGTAATTTAACTTAATTTGAACCAGCTTGGGTTAAATTTTCAATTAATTCTGATTGAGTTGATTTGATTCTAATCTGGTTTGAATCATCTTAAATTGGTTAGCTCCACTTAAACTTGGCTAACATCTTAATTGGTTAAACCAGCTTGAACTGGTTGGGGTCTAGCTTAACCAGGATTAAACAATCTGGTTCACCGATTAAACGGCTCAAACTCTTCCGAATACCAGGCCTTCTTCCCAAGCTTCGAAACCCATGATCACCACCATGGCTATCCCCAACCAGCAATGCTAGGCCATGGTTGATCAACCAGCCGGCATTGGCGCTCGGCCGGCGTAACCTCCGGTATCGAGGAGGTTGCTCCGGTGAGCTGCCGGTCCACAAAGATCGGTAAAGAACAAGGCTACCGCCGATCCGAGTTCAGTTGCTTCTCCTCCGAGCAACCACTGGTCACCAGAAGCAATTTAAAGCCCCCTTCGACGGCATCCGGTTCACAGCAGTGGCATCCCTGCCCACCTTGGGTGGCGATTAGAGAGGCAAAGCAATGGCCGGCATCCTGGCCGATCGACCCGATCAAGCTGAGATCCAGCCCTTGGATCTCCTCTGATCACTAGCGATCGTGAACACCTGGCCAGAAAGCTTCCGGTGAAGCCCAAATCGCCGATCACAATGAGCAACACTCAACTATCAAGGCCTAAATCAAAATAAAAGAACAGAGAATCAGCCAACTTATGGGACTCATCCGTGGTTGTCCGGCTGGTGACAGCAACGTCCGACGATGGAAAAGATGAAGAGATCTCCGGTGAACTTCCACCGACCACCACTCCCTGGTCTTCAATCGATCGGATCCACAATCCTATCAGCCGGATAGAATGGACTTGAGTTAGAACAGCGGTACGGCTCCGATAGGGTCACACAGGGTAGGAGCAAGGAGAAGACCAGAGAGAGGAAGGAGAAGGACGGATTCGGCTCAATCCATCTGCAACCCAAGAGAGGTTTCGAAGGTGGTTAAGGTCGCACGAACGGTGGCTTCCAATGAACCGCTCAATGACTAGCTAGTTCATCCGGTTCACGGCTGAACCGGATGCACATGTCACATTATTGTAATGTTGCAATGAGGTATTCTTGCATTATGATGTATCCTTGCATGAGATAATCCACCAAATAAAGAAATCTTTGATGATTTATTCTTGCAATGAGGTAGCTTGGATATGTATTGTTATAGAGTATTATAGAGGTTATTTTATATGAGTAGTGTCCAGCACTTTCATGGTTCGCATGTTGCATGCACATGTTGTTTTGTACACAATGCATAAGTGCATTATTATATACATATTTTACTTTATCTATAGATAAGTTTTATTAATTGTCAAGTACATAAGTAAAAAAGCCTATCCACTAAATACCTGGAGGGAGACGGTAAATTTGACGAGAATAAGTTCTATCTTCAATGGCCCAAAAAGATGAAAAGAAATTTAAAGAAAAGAGATGTGAATAAGTATTACCACTATTATCAAGATTATGGTTGTAAAACTGAGAAATATGGGCAACTGAAGGAATTGAGAGATAGATATATAAACTCTTCAAGATCAAATTCATCAAAGAAGTAAACTATCCTAGATAGCTGGTTAATATGGTAATGGCAAAGAAAGTTAACATAATATGCACCAACTTTACTGACCTCAATAAGCCTTACTCAAAAAAAAAAAAAAAAGTTTCCTTAATCTCGAATAGATCAGCTCATTGATGCTATTTGAAGACATGAGTTGCTAACCTTCGTGTTGAATATCTAAGGGCCCATGTGCTCCATGGAAATGGTCCTCTTAAATGGAAATCAAAATCACAAATTCTAATTTTAAGGATTTGTTTAGATTGATATAGAATCTAATTTTGATTTTACCTAAAATTCAAATCATATGTTAGGTTGATTTAAGAGATAAGCCATCCATTGAAGATTATAAATCTATCAAGCCAACTATATTTTATCAAATGTGTTAGGTTCAAGGTTAGCAACTTGACTATTTCATTTTGATTGAATTATTTAATAAGCTAATTGATTGAAATGATTATGACCTGATAATAACACACCACCTAATAAATTTTTGTTTATGTAATACGTCAATTTTTGAGTAAGTAGGTAACCCATGAACCTAGAATAAAGAAAAAAAATGTCCATATCCAACAATAAAAAAATAAACAGAGGAGAAAAAAAGCTGAAAAAAAATCAAGATCAAAACCTATTTTGAGAAATTCAGCCCAACTTCGCTCAGCAAAAGACCAATTCAGGATTTAGGGGTACTTCCACTCTAAGATTGTCAAAGGATGTCAAAGGTTTCACGCTAGTGATTTTTAAAGAACTATTCATGATAAGACCGCTAAGAAAAATATCAAAAGACAGAAATAACTTATATACAAACATTTGATACAAGAAATACAAGTGTTGATGCTAGCCTAGGACTTAATTGTGCCATTTGATAATCAATTCTGGTTGGGGCTGTAATGTCAATAAATCTAATCTAGGCATTTCAGAGAGGAGGAATCAAGATAATTATGTATCAACTAAAGAAAGTTAGTGACTGTGATGCAAGAAGGAAGGATCCAACGGCTAGGGGTTGAGGGGAACAAAAGTAGGACGCTTGGTATTGGAAGGAATTAAAAGGAATGAAGGAGTTGAGGAGTGTCCAGTCTGGTGGCGTGGGAGGGAGAGGTTGCATGACTGGCGGGCTTGGGAAGAGATGGATGGCATGGAAGAAGGCCTTTGACTGAGTTATTTGGCTTTCATAATTGTTTTCCTTTCCCTCTTACCTTCATACGTAACACCATCTAACCTAGGTGGAAAGTTATCCCCACAGTTACGTACATTTGGATCAAAAGGATAGCCAAGAAATATCCCTAGGGATAGCCAAGAGCCTTACTTATCAATGGAAAAAAAAAAAAAAAAAAGAGCCTCTTAACCTTACAAGAAAACGAAATTCAAGAAGACTTCGTTGTCGCCAAATTGCTCATCAATTTACGGTTACATACGGCATTCAAGAGACTTTGTCGCCAGATGACCTCTCCCACATTCCTTGTGTCCTCATCTCTCTCTCTCTCTCTCTCTCTCATTCTTTTTTTTCTCTCATCTTTTCCTCACTCTCTTCCACGTCCCTCTCTTGCCCATTTGCTCCTTCCTCTCCTATCTCTTGTTCGCTCTTTCGGATCCTTATCTTGTCGGTCGCTAGAAAGGAGATACGAGAGGTAAAATTTCACTCTCCCTCTCCTCTCTCTCACTCACACCATGGAGAAGAAAGAAGATGATAAAGACCTTATTTCTTCTATCTTTTTTCATTATATCCACTGTTCTCGGCATATTGATATTTTGTTGCACTTAACAAATTTTATTATGTGAACAAATTTGTACATTATAAGTTCTTCTTGTAAATAATTAGTTTATAATATAGAAATTACCGATAAAGAATTTGATGAGGGGTAAAATTATCATCGCGCCAACGCTCGCGCACATTACAAAAAGGGTCGAGACCATCCTAGATTTCTGATCAGCCAGCTGCATACCCAGAGGGTAGCGGGGCTGAATCATCTTCGGCACAATCAAACCACCTCGGCAAACCGAACTATCCTCATACCTCGGTAAACCGAGCTATCCTCATGCCTTAACCAGACCGAGGCATTTGAGCATCACTACGGAGTCAAGCACGGGAGAGTTCAAATTCATGATAGTTAAACAAGATCTCGAATGAAAAATTATGCCAATAATACCGGAAGTGGCCTAAGGCCTATAGAAGTAGCCTGGAGCCTATAGAGGTAGCCTAGGGCCTATAGAATCGCTAAATCTCAAAGCATCAATCGACTCTCCTAGCCGTTGATTCTCTAACAACTAGATACAAATCCCACCAGCCCCATAACAAACTTGATTCGAATCCAATTCGAATCTGAACAGTTTTTGGAACCCCTATGACGTACCCAAAGAATCAGGTGATCATCTATAAATACCCTAGTCCTAAAGTCTCTCAGGTATGCTCTCACTGACACTCAGACTGAAAACTCCATTAAAGCTTGAGCAGAGCTCTGAGATCTCAAGAGGCCATTCATCTTGAGGAACTCTTCTGCGAGAGCCTTCTTCTCATATTTGCTTGCTGTGAATTTTCACTGACTTGGGCGTCAGAGGGTCTTCCGTAGAGGGGCACTCCAGATACTCTCTGCGCAAGGACTGTCTTGCAGGTTCCATTCGGGTGAGAGACCAGCGTCTAGATCCATAGTCAAGCTGCACCTAAGTCGGAGAACGGATTTTCACGACAACAGATTGGCGCTAGAGGAAGGGCCTCAAGTACCATAAACTTGTAATCCAGGAGACAATGTTCAAAACCAGAAGAAGAATCCTCTAATGGCTAATCGAAAGAGAGCCACATCCGATGCTCATGATCAGGCCGCCTCTTAAAGGCCTGATCCAATCAATGGTGTAGCGCCTCCGCTACCATCGCCGATTGAGACCCCTTCACCACCGGCGACAGCAGTGACACTGGACTAGTTTGCTACCCTGGTTCAACAAGTCCAGGCACTAACCCAGCTGGTCCAGGGACTCCAAGGAGTTTCCCGTCCAGCTACCCCTGTTTCACAGCTTCATGAGAAGATAGCCGCTCCCATACCACTAGCAATTTCTTCTTCTAATCTGCCTGAGGCTGTGGATCGCCTTCATTGACCCGCAAGGCCAAGCCAGTGCCACAACGGGCTGGAGAGAAGAGCCCACTTAAATTTCGACGAGCTCGTTCTCTTTCTTCGGTGTCTTCCCAAGATTCGACACCACTGCCATCTTCTCATCACCCAATCCCTCCTACCACTCTGGATGAAGGGATTAGGCAGCAAATGCAGGAGATGCATCAAGAGTGGCATCATGAGCTGACGCCGCCAGGCAAGCCCCTCCATCCTAGCCAAAAGCGGAGCAAAGCATCCCTTTCTCTGAGGGGATCATGCGTAAAGTGATCCCCCCTCACGTCAAGCTTCCCACCATCGAAACGTATCATGGATCTACTAATCCTGACGATTATCTGAGCAGTTTCGGATCCATCATGATGTTCCACGGAGCATCAGATGAGATCCTATGCCGAGCCTTTCCCTATACTCTTAGAGGATCTTCTAGAACATGGTTTAACAACCTGAAGCCAGGTTTCATTGATTCTTTTGATGAGGTGAGCCGCTTATTCATAAGCCAGTTCGTTAGCAGCCGCCGCCAACAATGGAGATCTAATTCCCTCTCCGAAGTCAAGCAGCGAGAGGGGGAATCTCTGAAGAACTACCTCGGCCGTTTCAACATAGACCTATTGGAGATCGATCATCTCAATCACGAGGTGGCCATGTCGGCTCTAGCGGGAGGAGTGTCGAAAGGAAGATGACTTCTACTTGGCTTTGGAAGTCAATTACCCAAAAAGCCTTTCTGATATGATGGTCTTGGCGGACAAGTATGCTAGGGTCGAGGAGTCACGAAGGATGGCTCGAGCCGAGCAATCGAAGAAGAAGGAGGTGAAAGGCTCGAAGAAGCATCGATCCTACCGCTATGCAACCTCACCTCGCCGCCAAAGAGCTCCTCCACCACCGTCTCAGGATCAAACCCGGAGCCCGGCTCGAAGGTTTGACTGCTACACTCCTCTCACTGCGTCAAGGGCGCAAATCTTGATGGAAGTCGAGTGCCAAATTCCCCGGCCTCCTCCTCTCCAAGGCAATGCAGCTCGGAGAGATATAACTAAATACTACCGCTTCCATTGAGATCATGGGCATGACATTGAGGAATGATGGCAGCTCCAAAATGAGATTGAGCAGCTCATCCGGTGGGGCAGACTGGACCGATTCAAGGGAGCCCCTAAGCTGAACAATGGAGGAGATCGTTAGCTTGAGCCTCGTCAACTTCCTCCACCGAACCCTCTAGTCATTGGCAATGTTAATATGATAGCGGCGATTGGCTCTCCATCATCCTAGCCAGGAGAGAAGGAGAATCCATCGAAGAGGATCCAAGTTGATGAGCTTTCTTTTTTGATGAGGATCTTCGGGAGGTACAGTACCCCCATGATGATGCCTTGGTTGTGTCCATGAATATGAACGGCTATGATGTACACCGCATTTTAATTGATAGTGGAAGCTCTGTTAATGTTCTGTATTTTGATACCTTTGTGAGATTGAAATTACGGATGGAGAGCCTCCGGGCCATAGAATCCACCCTAGTAGGTTTTACAAGCGACGCTATAGTCCCTGAGGGGGTTATTACTTTAACTGTTCGAGCAGGCACTTAGCCCAGTGTAGCCACTACACTCATGGATTTCCTCATGACCAAGCTCCGATCCCCTTACAATGCTATCCTCAACAGGCCAGGGCAAATATCTTTTAAATCTATCATTTACATTCCTCACCTTGCCATAAAGTTTTCACCGAATGGAGGGTGGGGGTTGTCCGAGGAAGTTAAATTGTGGCTCGGCACTACTTTGTAGCTGGTCTTCAGTCCAAGAAACCCAAAGTAGATGGGTTGGATGCATAGGAGGACTTTGCCGAGCAGCGAGGGGAGCTAGCCGAAGAATTGGAAGAAGTGTCGCTCTATGAAGCTCAGCCCGACCAAATCATAAGGATCGGGTCACAATTGAAGGGAAAGCCTCGGTAGGACTTGGTCGAGTTCCTTCGGAAGAATGATGACGTTTTCGCCTAGTCCGCATCAGATATGCCTGGAATTAACCCGGATGTCCTGGTCCACCATCTCAACATGGACGAAGCATTTCAGCTGATCAAGCAAAAGAAGAGAAGCTTCGCCCCTGAGCGTCAAAAGGCTATCGAGGAAGAGGTAGACAAGCTCATTAAAGCCAACTTCATTCGGAAAGTCAATTATCCCGACTGGCTGGCGAATGTGGTTATGGTGAAGAAATCAAATGGCAAATAGAGGATATGCATCGACTTCACCGACTTCAACAAAGCTTGCCCGAAGGACAGCTTCCCTCTCCCTCGGATCGATCAGCTTGTGGATTCAACTTCGGGCCACCAGATGCTGACCTTTATGGATGCTTATCGGGCTACAACCAAATTTAGATGACGCTCGAGGATGAAGAAAAGACTACCTTTATCACCGATCGAGGTATCTATTGTTATCGAGTTATGCCTTTCGGTTTAAAAAATGCAAGCGCAACCTACCAAAGGTTGATCAATAAAGTTTTTAAAAAGCAAATTGGTCAGAATATGGAAGTATATATTGCTGACATGCTGGTAAAGAGCAAGGAAGCATCCCGGCATATCGAAGATCTTACAGAAAGCTTTGCGACACTTCGGAAGTATCAGATGAAGCTTAACCCAACCAAATGTGCTTTCGGAGTTAACTCTGAAAAGTTCTTGGGTTTCATGCTCTTCCAATGAGGTATTGAGGCTAACCCACAGAAAATCCAAGCCCTACAACAAATGGCACCTCTGAGATCAATCAAAGAAATGCAACGTCTCACCTGGAGGATAGCGGCTCTCAATCGTTTCGTTGCTCGGTCGGCCGAAAGGTGCTTGCCCTTTTTCAAAGTGCTCGATCGGCCAAAATCTTTCAATGGACCCGGACTGTCAGAAATCCTTCGAAGATCTTAAAAATACCTCGGCTCACCACCTCTCCTCAGTAGTCGAAGCTGGGAGAAATGTTGTATCTATACCTGGCGGTCTCTGAAGGCGCTATTGGCTCTGTCTTGATCAAGAAGAAAACAAAGTTCAAAAGCTAGTATATTATGTTAGCAAATTGCTTCGAGATGCCAAAATGAGGTATACCCGGATCGAGAAGATGTGTTGGCTCTTATAACATCGGTTCGAAAGCTGCGGCCATACTTCCAAGCACACTGTGACGATTTTGACCGACCAACCCATCAAGTCGATTATCCATCATCCTCAGGAAGGATGACTAAATGGTACATTCAAGGCATGGTTTTTTTCTTTTTTTATGTAATTTATTAATGACCAATTAAGTGTTTCTTTTTTTCTTTTACTCATTTCTTACTTTAAATGCTAGGACATATAGACATAAAATCATACAATGTTTAGGCACTAATAGAAATAATAGTTATAAACTTATAAAATATTAAAATAATATAATTAAATTGTAATCTATAAAAATATACTTTAAAATTAAATCAATATCAAATTATTAATAAGGTTATAAAATAAAATAAGTAAATATTTGAAATGCGCTTAATACTATAAATAAGAAAAAGAGCAAAGTCATCTATAATCTATTTTTTCATCCTCTCTTCAAGGGTGTTTGAGGCTTTAATACCAATCTTTCAGTAACACTCAATTTAGAAAGGTATATTTTTAATTTCAATATTTATTGAGTCACATTAGTACCAACTATATTACATATATCAGAGAATATAAAATATTAAAATATTAATCATGTAAACAATTTAATTTATAATTCATAAAATTATATAATATCATCTAGAATTAAAATAGATGTCATCCCCATATCCAAACAACTAATTACAAGTGCTAATCAAAGCTTATACATTTTCTAATAAATATCATTTTTGGGTCATTTCAAGTTACCCATGATCCAGTCCGTCCTAAAATTTTTGAGTCAGTTTGGATTTGCCGTTTCATGTTCCAGATGCAAAGAGTAAAATATATTTTTTGGATCAGTTTGAATCAGGTTCATGGATCATGTCCGGTTTCTACCACATCTATCCTGTGAAGGTATCCATTACAAGCTCCAAGCTCTCTAATCCTCTCATCGGCTTTCCACCTTAATTTTCAATCTGATGGCTCACTACCCTATCCTAGTTTGAACTAAATATTAGCATCAGGACGAGGCATGCCTCTGAAGCATGCCTGGCATTAACTTGATCAAGCTCATCCATTTAGGCAAGGCTTAGTTAAAAAGGTTGGCAAGCAGGGCTCGACGAGGGCTTACATTGCTTACCAAATCTGGTTATCCCGGAACCGATTGTCTTTACTCAGGAGCCTACTCCGTCTTTCAGGGTTGTGCGGACTGCCTTGTCCTTATCTACTGAGTACACGTCCCATCGTCTAGTTTGTAATTTTGATAGCCCTGGCCTCTGGGATTCCCATGCTGCCTCGGCAGCGCACCGAGAACGGTCTTTATTTCTTGGGAACCCCCCTCCAGGGTTTATCAAAATCAACTTTGATGGGAGTGTTCGAGGCAGATCTGCCGGATCGGGTTATGTCATTCGGGGTTCTGACGGAACTATGATTGCTGCTGGGGATTTGGACACTTCGATTCGTCGGTGCCGCTTGCGGAGCTTTATGCTGCTTGGGCTGGAGTTTCCTTTGCTATTCGCATCTCGATGCCCGTATTATCCTTAAGGGTGATGCCCTCACGGTGATTCGGTGGCTTCGCCAGGATCATTGCGTACAGTCGCCTACCAACCCTTTGATCTCTGATATTCGTTCTCTCCTACAGGGGGTTCATAGCATACAGATCAGCCATATCTTCAGGGAAGCCAACTAGCGGCTGACTGGATTCGCCGCTAGAGTGGCTGATCATTCTGGATTCTGGTGCTGGAAGTCCAGTGATTGTGCCTCCTGGTCTGAACTTACTTTTGTATTCTGATAGTGTGGATTGAGTCACCCTAGAGTGGTGTGATTCCCGTTTGTACCAAAAAAAAAATTGAATAGGACACATCTTAGTTCATACAATAAATCATGTCAATCCCACTATATATTATGAAATGTGCTAGGTTCAAGGTTAGCAACTTGACTGCTTAATCTTGATCAAATCATTTAATAAGCTAATAGGTTCAAATGATTATGGCCTGATAATGACCCAGTGTGGCCCAATAAATATTTAATTTATGTAGCATGCCAATTTTGCACTTAAAAATATTATATAAAGCATGCTAATAAAATATAGATTAGTAGTAATTATTATATTCTCAATTTCTTTCTCACCTTCAAAGGTTACAGACATACAGTCACGGAACATCAGTTTAGCTTGACAAACAAAACGATGCATGAAAGGACTTCAACAAATCAGTCAAAAAAAGGCATCACATTGCAAGGTTGAAATAGTCTTTGGCAAAAGAAACTCTCTATCACCTACAAACTAACTCAAATTAACTCACTGTAGTAGAGTATGTTGTCAATCAGTCCATTCTAAAAATCAAATTAAATATTTATTAGATATTTTTTATTTTTCTAAAGAGAACTAATACCATATTTCTGGATGAGAACATTTTTTTTTTTTTTTACAAAAGTCATTGGCTGCCTTTTGCGCAATCAATATCCATAGAAACTAAAATCATTCTCAATCTATTTTAAATCACAACTCTTGAGCATGAGGCACTCTTCAAAATCTAATACCTCCTCTCTCTTTTTTAATTAAATAATCTCAAACTTCTTTAAATAGATGAGTGAGTGATATTTGCTATGGAAAAGCAAAAAAATCTATTGCTGAAATATATTACTGGTCTTAAATGATTAGAAAATTATCAAATACATATTATTAAACATATAGTTAGTGGATAAGTAAGATGAGGCTTCTCTTTCTTGTAGTTCTTTTTTCCTTCTTTCTTGTTCTCCTTTCCCTTCTTCCTTTTTTTTTTTTTCTTTTTAACTCTCAATCTTCATCTTTTTATGTATATATATTCTCATCTTCTAAATTTTTAAGAGATCATTGGTGGAGTCTCTGATTTTCATTTTTCCATTTAAAATAAATAAATGGCTAGGAGGTACCCCTTGAACCTAGAAAAAAAGAAAATAATGTCAACATCGAACAATAAAATAAATAGAGGAGAAAAAAAGTAGGAAAAAAAAATCAAGATCAAAACCTATTTTGAGAAATCCAGCCCAACTTCTTTCTAAAGACTTCACTCTAAGATTGCCGATGGATGTGGTTTCACAGAATTAATCACGATAAGACTGCCGAGACAAATCTCAAAAGATAGAAATAACTTATCTACAAACCTTTAATATAACAAATACAAGTGTTGATGCTAGCTTAGGACCTAGTTGTGCCATTTGATAATCAATTCTAGTTGGAACTATAATATCAATAATCAAGAAAATTACGTTTCCACTCAAGAAAGTTAGTGACTATAATGCAAAGGAAGGATCTCAATATCTAAGGCGGAGATGGGTTCCATTGAGGGGAACAAAAGTAGGATGCTTAGTCTTGGAAGGAATCAAAATGGAATGGAGGAGTTGAGGGGTGTGCAGCCTAGTGGCGTGAAAGGGATAGGGGTACAATTTGGGCCTCGTTTAATCTGAATTTGACCTTTATAGCAGTACTTGAACTTATATTTGTTCAATCCAAACCGAAGGACTTGGTTTTAACTCGAACCGATTTGCAATTAATCCGATCTCAAATTTTGATCAATCTAAACCGAGGTAACCCGACCCTAGGTCGGCCTTGAACCATTCGGGATAGCGGAACGAGGTCTCCGGCGACAAAGCTTATGAAGTGGTCGCCGGATTTCGCGTCCTCTGGGATGATGCGGACCTTGCCAGAGATGATGTAGACCTGCTTATCGACGTGCCAGTCCCAGGGAGGCAGCAGCGGCCGGTCTTCCACTTCGACCACCGGTCGACGGCCCAACTCCTCTAGCCGCTCCTTGGACACCCCGCGCTCCACCCGCACGTTGTACACCTCCTTCAGCGGCCGCTCGAACCGGTCGTAGATCCCCTTCTGCACCGGATTCGTGGCAGCATCATAGACGTGGAGAGAGGCTGAAGGGAAGTGGAGAAGCCGATGATGGCGGTTGCCATATGCTCGTTTTTTGTCATTTGGTCGGCTATCTTCTGAAACCCTTATCCCCTCCCGCTCGCTTGTGTCAACGAACGGAGAAATAAGAAAAGTGAACTCGACGACTCAAAATTAGTATTTTAAGACTTATCATTTAAAAAAATTAAATATATTTCTTACAATATATTTTTATTTATAAATTTTTTAAAATTTATTTTTATCTATAAAATTTTAATTGTTATGATATAATATTTAATTGTTAGGGTATAATCCTTTACCTCCTAAAAATGTTGCGCATTACTGAATTTTTCTAGCATCTATAAGTTTGTAGAACAAAATAAATTTAAAATAAAAATTTAAAAATTAAAATATTTTTATTTCCAAAAATATAATATTTTTAATATTTATTATATTATTATTATTATAATACTTCCGGCTGAAGATGTTATAAATAATTAAAAATAATTATAGCCTAAGAATATTCAGATGGTGCCATAAATAGTAAAAAATATAAAAAATACTAAGTAAAGATTAAAAGGTATTAAATGATGGATTCTACAATGGGATTGAAGCATGGGTATATATATTATATATATATATATATATAAAGTATAATACTCGGACGCTTCGTTCGGACCTTTTATCAAATATCAAGCATCCCAATCCATTTGCTCTCGCGCTTTTCATGGCCACGTCTAGAAAGCTGAAGTCCTGCTAGCTGCTTTTTGTTTTTATTAGATGTACTTTAGATTAAGCAGCCAATTGTTTCTTATTGACGGTGGAATAGCTACGATTTTATTAATTATTTTATAGAATGATGCCTAGTGTTGATGTTTGATCACCAGAAAGATAGAAAAATTTTCTTTATGCAAGATCTCCAGCGGAAGGAAGAATGAAAAGATCTCCCCTCTTCCTGAATTCAAGCCCCTTTTATACTTCTCGAATTTCCGAAGAAAAGATTGCTCCCCGGCTTTCGTCATCGTGCCATCAGCTTCAAGTTATATTTCCCTTTCTTTTTCTTTTTCCTTATCGAATGAGATTAATGTGCAAGATTAGTGTATAAGATTAGTGGTCAGCCACAGCGAGGGCTTGCCACGTGATAGTTTACTATTAATCAACACCAGAGGAATTAAGGAACTTTCCCTGGAAGTCAAGGATCGTCATGATGGGTTTCGATCTTCCTCAGGGAATGTCAGAGTTAGTGGAAAGTTATCTGACTCTAAAGTAGGTGCTCAGTATCTCCTTTATTTGAGCTTTTTGATGAATGGTGACGTTCTAGCATTTGTCTTATCCAAGCCATTTAAAGCGCTATGATGTTTGATAATTCTTGGGTTCTGTTCCAGACATGACAGCTTGTAGCGTTAAGTGCTCCCGATACGGAAATAGTTAGAGAGTCAGGGCGCATAGCCCAAAGCAGGGGGACATCCAGGACCGGGAGGTCGCTCAGGACCTGGGGGACCATCTTTAACGGGAGGCCGCCCAGATCCTGGAGGATGCCCGGAGCTCGGCACCGTCCAGGGCTTGGGGGCCGTCCAGGACCTAGGGGCCGCCTAGACCCTAGAGGCCGTCCAGGACCTGGGGGCCGCCCAGGACCTGGGGGCTACCCAGGACTGGGAGGCCGCCCAGACCCTGGAGGCCGCCCAGAAGTCGGGGACCGTCCAGACCTCGGGGGCGTCCAGGACTTAGGGGCTGTCCACCTTGGAGGCCGCCCAGGTGTCGGGGGACCGTCCAGACCTCGGGGGCCGTCCAGGACTTAGGGCCGCCTAGGACCGGGAGGCCACCCAGACCTGGAGGCTGCCCAGAGCTCGGGGACCGTCCAGGACTTAGGCCGCCCAGGACCAGGAGGCCGCCCAGACCTGGAGGCTCCCAGAGCTCGGGGATCGTCCAGAGCTCGGGGCCGTCCAGGACTTAGGGGCCGCCCAGACCCTGGAGGCCGCCCAGGTGTGGGGACCATCCAGACCTCGGGGGCCGTCCAGGACTTAGGGCCGCCAGGACCAGAGCTTAGGGGCCGCCCAGACCCTGGGGGCCGCCCAGGACCTTGGGGGCCACCCAGGACCGGGAGGCCGCCCAGAACCTGGAGGCCGCCCAGAAGTCGGGGACCGCCCAGAGCTTAGGGGCCGTCCAGACCTGGGCCATCCAGGACCTGAGGCCCCCAGACCCTGGAGGCCGCCCAAATTCAGGGACCGCCAGAGCTTAGGGGTCCCCAACCTGGGGCCGTCCAGGACCTGGAGGCCGCCCGAAAGTCGGGGACCGCCCAGAGCTTAGGGGCCGCCTAGACCTTGGGGGCCGTCCAGGACCTGGAGGCCGCCAGAGCTCATGGGCCACCCTTGACCAGGGTCCTGTGTCGAGGGTTCCAACGTATTCCCCGCAGACCGACTGTGTCTCGACCCGTATTTCGTTTCTCGACCATATCATATGCCCCCTCGCCCTGTCCCTTGTGCTCAGCGCATCGCACGTGCAGAAGGGGGAGGGGTGGAAAACCAAATTTGAATTTGTAAATACCACAGATTGACGTTTCGAAAAAAGAAAACGAAGGCGTATCCCTAAGAGGATAGCGCCTTTTCGTCTGTCCGGCTCCACTCAAGGGTCGCCGCGTGGTTTTTTGGCGCTCGAGGGGTTATGTTCAAAAATATATAAAAAAGGGGTCTGTCCTCTCTACCTCCTCGCCCTTATTCTTGTCACGTCTCCTGTATCTTCATTCTTTCAAGCCCAGGTTAGTCGACCTTTCTTTCTCCTTTTTCTTCTTCATGGATCCTCGTCGAGACGGGAAAGGCAAGAGCCCTCTGATCGAGCCTCCTGCGAGGAGATTATCCAGGCACGCCGCCAAGCTCTCGGAGGCGTGACCATTCAAGGGGATCAACCAGCCCCGCGGCTAGCGTCTAGGGCATTACCCCAATCCCCTAGGGTTTCCTCTTGTCCACCAGCCATGAGGTAGGTCTTTCGGTAGCCATCCCTAAGTCCGCCGGTCCAACGGAGATTGCTTCAATCACGTCCCCTCAGGATCTTAGGAATCTTAGGGCCCGATTTGAGATCCCTAGCAATATTCGCCTTTCGTTCCCCTCCCCGAGGATAGGGTCACTCTCACGCAACGGGGAAGGTCGCGATGTATGAAGAGTTTTTCAAATGTGGCCTTCGACTGCCTTTGCATCCCTTCTTCGTAAATTTGTTAAATAGATACCATCTCATCCCGGCACAGCTTACCCCTAACTCCATCCGCATCGTCTTTTCATTTTTAGTGCTTTGTCACTTCCATGGGGCTCCCGCCCGGCTCTCCCTATTTAGGGCTTTGTATAGGATTCGGAATCCCATAAGGGACGGGTGGTGGAGTTTTGCGTCTAGGCCCAGGAGAGTCCTAGGGCTCAACCTCCCTTCCAAAATAAAGGGGTGGAAGTGCAGTTTTTTTATGCTCATCTAGAGGGGGTGGATGTGAACTGGGGCGTTCCTGATACCAGCTCTAATCAGAACTCGACTATCGAGGAGAGAGATCAGGAGTTGTTTAATACTATGGTATCCACCGTCGTGCCCCCTAGTAAGGAACTATTATCGAAGGATAACCTTCGGGAGATTGCGTCTATGCCGTGTCACTGCCTACAGCGCCCGGTGAGCTTCGAAGAGTTTTATTTTGTTATCACTATCTTTCCCCCTTCCTTTTTTCTATTTCTTTCTTCTTCTTCTTTTTTTTGGGTATTTCGTACTCGAGTACGTGTATGAGATGGATTTTAGCACGCACCTTTTACTTACATGTGGCATCTCTAGGGCACTTTTTTGATTAACTTTGGATTTTGATTTTGCAGCGATGAAGTTCTCTCAGGATGCAATAATATCAAGCCTTCGGAAGAGGAAAGGAAATGCCCATGGTGCGATTAGGGCGGGCCAAAAAGGCCCTGCCAGAGGGAGCCGGGCACTCGACCCAGCCTCCGGCGAGTCTCCTGAGGCGATATTGGTGGAGGAGGATGAGGGAGAGGAGAACCTCCCCGCCGGGATACCTATTAGGGGTCTCCCTGAGGAGGGCCCATTGGGGCCGCCTCCTCTCCCGCCAAAGATATTGGGGAGCCCTCCGGGAGCAAAGGGTTGGCCGAGACCTGTCCGCCAGTCCCGCAGTCGCCAGAAGGAGCAGGTGTTTCCGCTCCTCCGGACATCTCGAAAGATCCGACCCAACCCTCGGAGATGCCCAGTCAGGGCATGGCGTATAGGAGCCGTTTATCGGAAACGGTTCTTAAACTCTTGGTTTTGCCCCGGTTTCAAGCCAAAATGAGGGGCTTGCCCCTAGAGGAATCTTTTGATACGATGTTCACAACTGCGCTTCAGGTAAAATCATGGTCTCCCTCCTTTCTTTCTTTTCCGATTTCTCCTTTTTCTCGATTACAGAATTCCCACACTCATCAATTATTTTTTAATTTTTAATAATAATTTTTTTCTAATGTAGTTATCCAACGGCTTTTCGTACTCCGCGAGGATCTAGTGAACGCCAAGTCCAACAACGAGGGCCTGAAGAAAGAATTATCGGAAGTAAAGGCCCGAGAGTTGAAGGCGTCGCTTGACCTTCAGGCCGTTCGGGAGGACAACCGCGCGTGGTGGGAGAGGGCCGAGAGGGAGCTGCAGACCCTGGACGCGAAGCTATCCGAAACAGGGCGAAGCTGCTACCGGCTGAGGAAAAATTGAAAGAAGCCATTCTCAAATTAGAATATACCGAAAACCGGGCCGACAACGCGGAGGCGGGCCCTTGATGCCGCAGAGAAGTTGGCCTTGGCCGAGAAGGAAACGAAGGAAGCCTGGATAAGATGGCTATAACAGAGACAAAGGCTCAAGAGAGGGTGACCGGCCGAGGCTAGGGTTCGGAGGCCATCGAGGAATACAAAAGTTCCCCCAATTTCGCCTCGAATTTTGTGAGGCTGTTATGGACGCCTTTGTCCAAGGCTTCGAGAGGTGCAAAAGGAGGTTGTCCCGACATTTCAAACTAGAAGACCTTGATCGTTTCCAGCCTGCCGACGATGAAGAAGATTCCGATGCTGAGGCTGAAGACACCGCCGATGAAGCAGTGATAGCGGAAGAATCTGCTGCCCAGCGACTGCAGTTGAAGAGTCGAATGCTGAGCCGGCTACTAGGGATGAGCGTTCCAGGAATCAATAGGAACGCGGCCATGTCAGACTGTATCTCTTCTCCTGTTTCCTCTCTCTTTTTTTTGGTGTCCTCGACGGACTCTTTTTGGTAAGCCGGCCAATGCCAGCTTGTAGGGATTTTTTTGAAGTTTTGTAATAGTTTCACTTTTAAATGAATGAATGTCGATTCTTCGTTCCTGTTTGTTTGTTACTGCAGTCGATTGGCTTATGATATTTAACCATCATACATATAAGAAGTAAAGGGACTCATCTCCCCCTCCGGCCCTTCGAGGTTTAATCCATAGATCAGCATTATACGTCCCTAGGATCGTGGAGCGCCGAGTTCTTTTCCAAGAACCATCACGGGGGTAGTCGGATACTAGCCCGAGAGTTCGACTCGAGGCCGCCTAGGCCTTGGACTTGAACCTCCTCAGGGGCGTGCAACACCGGCCTGGGGGTGTCCTTAGGACCTTGGGGCGTCGAATTCCTTTTGAAGAATTGTCTCGGGGGTAGTCGGATACTAGCCCGAGAGTTCGACTCGAGGCCGCCTAGGCCTTGGACTTGAACCTCCTCAGGGGTGTGCAACACCGGCCTGGGGGTGTCCTTAGGACCGTGGGGCCGTCGAGTTCCTTTTGAAGAATTGTCTCGGGGGTAGTCGGATACTAGCCCGAGAGTTCGACTCGAGGCCGCCTAGGCCTTGGACTTGAACCTCCTCAGGGGTGTGCAACACCGGCCTGGGGGTGTCCTTAGGACCGTGGGGCCGTCGAGTTCCTTTTGAAGAATTGTCTCGGGGGTAGTCGGATACTAGCCCGAGAGTTCGACTCGAGGCCGCCTAGGCCTTGGACTTGAACCTCCTCAGGGGTGTGCAACACCGGCCTGGGGGTGTCCTTAGGACCGTGGGGCCGTCGAGTTCCTTTTGAAGAATTGTCTCGGGGGTAGTCGGATACTAGCCCGAGAGTTCGACTCGAGGCCGCCTAGGCCTTGGACTTGAACCTCCTCAGGGGTGTGCAACACCGGCCTGGGGGTGTCCTTAGGACCGTGGGGCCGTCGAGTTCCTTTTGAAGAATTGTCTCGGGGGTAGTCGGATACTAGCCCGAGAGTTCGACTCGAGGCCGCCTAGGCCTTGGACTTGAACCTCCTCAGGGGTGTGCAACACCGGCCTGGGGGTGTCCTTAGGACCGTGGGGCCGTCGAGTTCCTTTTGAAGAATTGTCTCGGGGGTAGTCGGATACTAGCCCGAGAGTTCGACTCGAGGCCGCCTAGGCCTTGGACTTGAACCTCCTCAGGGGTGTGCAACACCGGCCTGGGGGTGTCCTTAGGACCGTGGGGCCGTCGAGTTCCTTTTGAAGAATTGTCTCGGGGGTAGTCGGATACTAGCCCGAGAGTTCGACTCGAGGCCGCCTAGGCCTTGGACTTGAACCTCCTCAGGGGTGTGCAACACCGGCCTGGGGGTGTCCTTAGGACCGTGGGGCCGTCGAGTTCCTTTTGAAGAATTGTCTCGGGGGTAGTCGGATACTAGCCCGAGAGTTGACTCGAGGCCGCCTAGGCCTTGGACTTGAACCTCCTCAGGGGTGTGCAACACCGGCCTGGGGGTGTCCTTAGGACCGTGGGGCCATCGAGTTCCTTTAGAAGAATTGTCTCGGGGTAGTCGGATACTANAGCAGTTTGACTTTTAAATGAATGAATGTCGATTCTTCGTTCCTGTTTGTTTGTTACTGCAGTCGATTGGCTTATGATATTTAACCATCATACATATAAGAAGTAAAGGGACTCATCTCCCCCTCCGGCCCTTCGAGGTTTAATGAATAGATCGGCGTTATACACGTCCCTAGGATCGTGAAGCCGCCGAGTTCTTTTCCAAGAACCATCACCGGGTAGTCGGATACTAGCCTGAGAGTTCGACCCGAGGCCGCCTAGGCCTTGGACTTGAACTTACTCAGGGGCATGCAACACCGGCCTGGGGTGTCCTTAGGACCGTGGGGCCGTCGAATTCTTTTTGAAGAATTGTCTCGGGGGTAGTCGGATACTAGCCCGAGAGTTCGACTCGAGGCCGCCTAGGCCTTGGACTTGAACCTCCTCAGGGGTGTGCAACACCGGCCTGGGGGTGTCCTTAGGACCGTGGGGCCGTCGAGTTCCTTTTGAAGAATTGTCTCGGGGGTAGTCGGATACTAGCCCGAGAGTTCGACTCGAGGCCGCATAGGCCTTGGACTTGAACCTCCTCAGGATGTGCAACACCGGCCTGGGGGTGTCCTTAGGACCGTGGGGTCGTCAAGTTCCTTTTGAAGAATTGTCTCGGGGGTAGTCGGATACTAGCCCGAGAGTTCGACTCGAGGCCGCCTAGGCCTTGGACTTGAACCTCCTCAGGGGTGTGCAACACCAGCCTGGGGGTGTCCTTAGGACCGTGGGGCCATCGAGTTCCTTTAGAAGAATTGTCTCGAGGGTAGTTGGATACTAGCCCGAGAGTTTGACTCGAGGCCGCCTAGGCCTTGGACTTCAACCTCCTCAGGGGTGTGCAACACGGCCTAGGGGTGTCCTTAGGACCGTGGGGCCGTCGAGTTCCTTTTGAAGAATTGTCTCGGGGGTAGTCGGATACTAGCCCGAGAGTTCGACTCAAGGCCGCCTAGGCCTTGGACTTGAACCTCCTCAGGGGTTTGCAACATCGGCCTGGGGGTGTCCTTAGGACCGTGGGGCCGTCGAGTTCCTTTTGAAAAATTATCTCGAGGGTAGTCGGATACTAGCCCGAGAGTTTGACTCGAGGCCGCCTAGGCCTTGGACTTGAACCTCCTCAGGGGTGTGCAACACCGGCCTGGGGGTGTCCTTAGGACCGTGGGGCCGTCGAGTTCCTTTAGAAGAATTGTCTCGGGGGTAGTCGGATACTAGCCCGAGAGTTCGACTCGAGGCCGCCTAGGCCTTGGACTTGAACCTCCTCAGGGGTGTGCAACACCGGCCTGGGGGTGTCCTTAGGACCGTGGGGCCATCGAGTTTCTTTAGAAGAATTGTCTCGGGGTAGTCAGATACTAGCCCGAGAGTTCGACTCGAGGCCGCCTAGGCCTTGGACTTGAACCTCCTCAGGGTGTGCAACACCGGCCTGGAGGTGTCCTTAGGACCATGGGGCCGTCGAGTTCCTTTTGAAGAATTATCTACAAGGAATCTTCGAGTACATTTATTGAGCTCGGGGACCGTCCAAGGCTTGGGGGCCATCCAGGACCTAGGGGCCACCCAGACCCTGGGGGCCATCCAGGACCTGGGGGCCGCCCAGGACCTGGGGGCTACCCAGGTCCGGGAGGCCGCCCAGACCCTGGAGGCTGCCCAGAAGTCGGGGACCGTCCAGACCTCGGGGGCCATCCAGGACTTAGGGGCTGTCTAGACCCTAGAGGCCGCCCAGGTGTCGGAGGACCGTCCAGACCTGGGGGGCCGTCCAGGACTTGGGGCCACCCAGGACCGAAAGGCCGCCCAGACCTGGAGGCTGCCCAGAGCTCGGGGACCGTCCAGACCTCGGGGGCCATCCAGGACTTAGGGCCGCCCAGGACCGGGAGGCCACCCAGACCTGGAGGCTGCCCAGAGCTCAGGGACCGTCCAGACCTCGGGGGCCGTCAAGGACTTAGGGGCTGCCCAAACCCTGGAGGCCGCGCAGGTGTCGGGGGACCGTCCAGACCTCGGGGGCCATCCAGTACTTAGGGCCGCCCAGGACCGGGAGGCTGCCCAGAGCTTTGGGGCCGCCCAGACCCTGGGGTCATCCAGGACCTTGGGGGCCACTCAGGACTGGGAGGCCGCCCAGAACCTGGAGGCCGCCCAGAAGTCGGGGACCTCCCAGAGCTTAGGGGCCGTCCAGACCCTAGGGGCCGTTCAGGACCTGGAGGCCGCCCAGATCCTGGAGGCCGTCCGGAAGTCAGGGACCGCCCAGAGCTTAGGTGTCGCCCAGACCCTGAAGGCCGTCTAGGACCTGGAGGCCGCCCGAAAGTCGGGGACCGCCCAGAGCTTAGGGGTCGCCTAGACCCTGGGGTCGTCTAGGACCTGGAGGCCACCTAGAGCTCGTGGGCCACCCTTGACCAAGGTCCTGTGTCGAGAGTTCCAACGTATTCCCCATGGACCGACTGTGTCTCGACCCATATTTCATTTCTCGACCATATCACCCAGTGCATGCACTAATGTCATAATAGTTAATTGGGTGATAGATCAAAACTTTTCAACTAGTTTTTGTTACTCTTGCTTAAGCATACAATAAATTCTAAATCATGTTCTATTTTTTAATTAGAAATTAGAAACCATGCATTAGAAAATGTTGTTTGGTGCCAACTTTTGAAACTCATTGAAGCTATATTTGTTTAGTAATAATATTTTCAACACCTTTATTTACTAAAATTATTCTTTTATATTGATTCTGCAATTACCAAAAGATTGTATTTTTGTCATCTTGGTTTAGTGTTATATAAAAGATGTATATTTTTAGACGTACAATTTGGAATGTGAAGCTTGTTTATTTCAAACTTCAGCTTATTTGTGCAATGCGAAGCTTATTTGTTTCAAACTTTAGCTTATTTATACAATATTAAGTTTATTTGTTTTAATTTTTTTTTTATCAATTTAAATTTTAATTTAAAATTTAATTTAAATTTAATTTTTAAAATAAAGTTAGAATTGAGGTTTTACAAATAGAATTAGAATTAGAGTTAGATTTGATATTTTACAAATAGAATTAGTATTAGAGTTTAAAAAAATTTAAGTTTTGTGAGGTTGGATGACGTATCGGCCGCTTGGGAAACCACACTCGCAGGTCATTACCGTGGACCTTTAAAAAAATAAAAATAAAGAAAAAAAACTGTACCAAAAAAGAAAAAACATCCCCGACGTGGACTTAAAAAAAAATTAAGAAAAAAAACTGTACCAAAAAAGAAAAACCTCCCCGACGTAACCTTTGTTGCCGGTTATTTATTGCTCATCAATCATTCCCACTCTCTCTGTATCTCCTCTCTCTCTCTCTCTCTCTCTCTCTTCTCTCCTTCTTTCTCTCTCTTTCCTTGTTTTCTTCCGATCCCTCCTTCCTCATCTTTTCGGTTGCTAGAAAGGAGATACTAGAGAAAATTTTTTTCTCCCCCTCCTCCTCCTCCTCCTCCTCTCTTCTTCTTCTTCTCTTTCTTACACATAGTGAGGAAAAAAAAGAGATAATAAAACCTTATTTTTTTTTTTTTCTTTTTTATTGGATTCATGCAGCTCTTCATCCAAACCAAGGAAGAAAAAAAAATAGGTGAGTAAACTGACCTTTGGGATGGTATTTCTTGCTTTAGATGATGGTTATTTAGAAAACAAATTTTAGAGAATTTTAGAAAATTATTTAAAAATATTATCCTGATGAATACCTTCATGCTTTTGGATTATTGTTCCCTTAATTTTTTAAAGAATCAATATATTGTGATGAGGGGTAAAATTATCATCGCATTAATGTTTGTGCGCACCGACAATTGAGTCGAGACTAATCTCAACATCCCTCAACATTCCGTCAGCCAGCTATCATATCCATAAGATAGCGAAGCCGAATCGCCTTCAGCAAAATCGAGTCGCCCCAGCGAACCGAGCCATTCCTATACCTCGGCAGACTGAGCCATTCTATACCTCGGCAGATCGAGCTATCCTCATGTCTCGACAGACCGAGCCATCCTATACCTCGGCAAACCGAACCATCCTCATGTCTCAGCTAGACCGAGCCACTCTCATCCCTCGGCGAGCCGGGCCACCCCACGCCTCGGCGAACTGAGCTGTCCTATGCCTCGGCGGATTGAGGTACTCGAGCACCTCTGTAGGATCAAGCATGGGAAAGTTCAAATTCATGATAGCTACACAAGATTCCAAATGAAAAATCATAACAATGATACCAGAAGTGGCCTAAGGGCCATAAAAGTGAACTAGGGCCTACATAATCGCTGAATCTCAAGGCATGAACCAACTCTCCTGGCCGTCGATCCTCTAACTAACAAGATACGGATCCTACCGGCTCGTAACAAACTTGATTTGAATCCGTTTCGAATCCTAACAGTTTTCAGACCCCCTATGACGCGCCCAAGGAATCAGGTGATCACCTATAAATACCACAGTCCGAAGCCTCCCAGGTACGCATTCACTAACTCTCATATAGGAAAACTCATTAAAGCTTGAGCAGAGCTCTGAGTTCTTGAAAGAACACCCATCTAGAGGAACTCTTCTGTGAGAGCCTTCTTTTCATATCTGCATGCTATGAATTTCCACTGACTTGGGCGTTGGAGGGTCTTCCGCAGAGGGCCACCCCCGAAACACCCTCTGCGTGAGGACTGTCTTGCAGGTTCTACCCCGAGCGAGAGACCAGCGTTCGGACCAGGGTGCACCTAAGTCGGAGAGCGGATTTTCGTGGCAACAGATTGGTGCTAGAGGAAGGGCCTCAAGTCCCGTAAACTTATAATCCAGGAGACGAGGTTCAAAACCAGAAGAAGCATCCTCTAATGGCCAATCGGAAGAGAGCCACGTCGATGCTCAAGACCAGGCCGCCTCTCAAAGGCCTGATCCGGTTAGCGGTATAGCTCCTCCGCTACCACCGCCAGTTGAGACTCCTTCACCATCGGCAACGACGGTGACGCTGGACCAGTTCGCTACCCTGGTCCAGCAAGTTTAGACACTGACACAGCTGATCTAGGGACTCCAAGGGATTCCCTGCCCAGCTGTTCCTGCTCCATAGCTTCATGAAGAACTAGCTGCCCCTGTCCCACCAGCAATCTCTTCTTCTAATCGGCTTGAGGCAGCAGGCTATCTTCCCGACCGCGAAGGCAAAGCCAGTGCCGCAGCGGGCTGGAGGAAAGAGCCCACTTAGGTCTCGACGGGCTCACTCTCTTCTCTAGTGTCTTCTCAAGATTCGACACCGCTGCCATCTTCCCGTCGCCCAATCCCTCCTACCACTTTGGATGAAGGGATTAGGCAACAGATGCAGGAGATGCATCGAGAATGCATCAGGAGTTGGACGCCGTCAGACAAGCCCTTCCGTCCCAACCAAAGGCGGAGTAGGGCATTCCCTTCTCTAAAAGGATCATAAGGGAAGTGATTCCCCCTTATGTCAAGCTTCCCACCATCGAGCCATACCACATATCTACTGATCCCGACAACCATCTATGCAGCTTTAGATCCATCATGATGTTCTACGGAGCATCAGATGTGATCCTGTGCCGAGCTTTCCCTCTACTCTTAGGGATTTGTCCGAACCTGGTTTAATAGCTTAAAGCTAGGTTCCATTGATTCTTTTGACGAGCTGAGTTGTTTGTTCATCAGCAGTTCATCAGTAGTCGTCGCCAACGATGGAGATCTGATTTCCTCTCTGAAGTCAAGCAGAGAGAGGGGGAATCTTTGAAGAATTACCTTGGCTGTTTCAATACGGCCCTCCTAGAGGTCGACCATTTCAACTACGAGGTAGCCATATCTGCCTTGGCTAGATGAGTATCGAAGGAAGGGGATTTCTACTTGGCTCTGGAGGTTAACTACCCAAAGAGCCTTTCAGATGTGATGTCCCTGGCGGATAAGTATGCCAGGTTGAAGAATCGCGAAGATCAGCTCGAGCCGAGCAACTGAAGAAGAAGGAGGCAAAGGGCTCGGACAAGTATCAAGCCTACCGCCATGCAAGCCCGCCTCGCGCCAAAGAGCTCCTCCACCACTACCTTGAGACCGAACCCGGAGCCGGCTCGAAGGTTCAACCGCTACACTCCTCTCACTGTGCCAAGAGTGCAAATCCTAATAAAATTGAGCGCCAGATTCCTTGGCCTCCTCCTCTCCGAGGCAATGCAACTCGGAGGGACATAACAAGTACTATCGCTTCCATCAGGATCATGGGCATGACACTGAGGAATGTTGGCAGCTCCGGAATGAGATCGAGCGGCTGATCCAACGGGGCAGACTGAACCAATTCACAGGACCCCCTAAGCCAAACAATGAAGTGGATCGCCAGCTCCCTCTGCCAAATCCCCCGGCCATTGGTAATGTTAACATGATAGTGGCGGCTGGTTCCCCGTCATCTCGGCCAGGCGAGGAAGAAAATCTGCCAAAGAAGGCTCGGGTTGATGAGCTCTCTTTTTCTAATGAAGATCTTCGGGAGGTACAGTACCCCCATGATGATGCTCTAGTTGTATCCCTAAACATGAACAACTATGATGTACACCGCATTTTAATTGATAGTGGAAGCTCCGTTAATGTTTTGTATTTTGATGCCTTTGTAAGATTGAAATTTTGAATGGAAAACCTCTGGGCTGTAGAATCCACCCTAGTAGGTTTTACGGGCGACTCCATAATCTCCGAGGGAGTTATTACTTTAACAGTCCGAGCCGGTAGTTTGCCCCGCGTAGCTACTACGCTCATGATTTTCTTGTAACCAAGCTTCGGTCTCCTTATAATGCCATCCTCGATAGGCCAGGACAAGTATTTCTCAAAGCCATCATTTCCATTCCCCATCTCGCCATGAAGTTCCCCACCGAATGGGGAGTGGGAGTCGTTCGGGAAGTCAAATTATAGCTCGACATTGCTTGTCACTGACCTTCAATCCAGGAAGCCCAAGGTTGATGGGCTGAATGCTCGGAAGATTTTGTCGAGCAACGAGGAGAGCCAGCCGAAGAATTAGAGGAAGTGCCACTCGACAAAGATCGGCCCGACCGAACCATAAAGGTCGGGTTATAATTGAAGGGAAAGCTTCGGCAAGACTTGGTCATTTCCTTTGGAAGAATGATGATGTATTTGTCTGGTCCGCGTCGGACATGCCCAAGATCAACCCGGATGTCCTGGTCCATCGCCTCAGCGTGGACGAGGCATTTCGGTCATTAAGCAGAAGAAAAGAAGCTTCGCCCCCGGGCACCAAAAGGCTATCGAAGAGGAGGTGGACAAACTCATTAAAGCCAACTTCATCCGGAAGTCAATTACCCCGACTGGCTGGCAAATGTAGTTATAGTGAAAAAATCAAATGGCAAATGAAGGATCTGCATCGACTTCACCGACCTCAACATGGCTTGCCCAAAAGATAGCTTCCTTCTTTCTCGAATCGATCAGCTTGTAGATTCAACTTCGGGCCACCAAATGTTGACTTTTATGGACACCTATTCAGGCTACAACCAGATTCGGATGGCGCCCAAGGATGAGGAAAAAACTGCCTTCATCATCGACCGAGGTATTTATTGTTACCGAGTCATGCCTTTTGGTTTAAAAAATGTAGGTGCAACCTACCAAAGGCTGGTCAATAAAGTCTTCAAGGAGCAAATCGATCAGAACATGGAGGTGTATGTTGATGATATACTGGTGAAGAGCAAGGAGGCATCCCGACATGTTGAGGATCTTACAGAAAGCTTTGCAACCCTCCAAAAGTACCAGATGAAGCTCAACCCAACCAAATGTGCTTTCGGGATTAGCTCCGAAAAGTTCTTAGGCTTCATGGTCTCTCAGTGAGGCATTGAAGCAAATCCACAGAAGATCCAAGCCTTGCGGCAATGGCCCCTCCGGGATCAATCAAAAAAGTGCAACATCTTACCGGAGGACAGCGGCCCTCAACCGCTTCGTTGCTCGGTCAGCCGAAAGGTTCCTTCCTTCTTCAAAGCACTTCGGTCGGCCAAAAATTTTCAATGGACCCCAGATTGTCAAAAGTCCTTTGAAGATCTCAAAAAATACCTCGGCTCGCCACCTCTCCTCAACAGTCCGAAGCTAGGGGAAACATGAGTCTAAACTTGGCGGTCTCTGAGAGTGCTGTTGGCTCTGTGCTGATAGGAGAACAAAGTTCAAAAGCCAGTTTAATATGTCCGCAAATTGCTCAAAGACGCCGAAACGAGGTATACTCGAGTCGAGAAGATAGTTCTGGCTCTAGTAACATCGGTCCGAAAGTTGCGATCGTATTTCCAAGCACACACTGTAGCAGTCTTGACCGACCAACCCATCAAGTCAATTATCCATCGTCCAGAAGCATCGGAAAGAATGACCAAATGGGCCGTTGAGTTGAGTTAACATGACATTCATATCAGCCTCATCCAGCCATTAAAGCCCAGGTTCTGGCGGATTTTCTCCTTGAATGCACCATACCCGAAGATGGTTCTACTTCGGATGCCCCTGAACAACCAAAGCCCAGTGCCCCATGGTTGCTCCATGCCGACGGATCCTCCAGCACGAGTGGTTCTGGCGCCGGTCTAGTCCTCACTAGTCCGAAGGGGGAACTTTGAATATGGCATTTGCTTCTCCTTCCTGGCCTCAAACAATGAAGCAGAGTATGAAGCCCTGCTCGTCGGACTCCGCATTGCCCGCAAGCTCAAAGTCGAAAAGCTAAATGCCTATATGACTCTCAGTTAGTGGCAGGCCAGGTGTAAGGAGAATTTAAAGCTCGAGAGCCAAATATGATTTGGTATCTTCAAAAGGTGCACGATCTATCATCCTACTTTGCTGAATTTAAGATTATTCAAGTCCCAAGGGCTAAAAATGTGCACGCCGACCTTTTGTCCTGCTGGCGACTACGGACTCGATGGACCTTGAGCGGAGGTTCACTTGGAAGTCCTGAAGAAATCCAGCATTGCCGATGCTGATCAGATGATGCAGGTCGATATCGAACCATCTTGGATAGATCCCATACACAAATATCTCAAAGAAGGGCTGCTACCTGCTGACAGAAAAGAAGCAAGTAAACTAAAAATACAATCATCTCATTATGTTTTAATTGATGATCGGTTGTATAAGTGATACTTCTCTATGTCGTTACTCAAATGCCTCTGACCGTCAGAGGCTGATTATGCTCTTCGGGAGGTTCATGAAGGCATCTGCGGTAACCATCTTGGCGGCTGAGCTTTGTGCCACAAAGTGCTGCGCCAAGGGTATTATTAACCAACTATGCAGAGAGATGTTGATGACCTTGTCCGAGCTTGTGATTCGTGCCAATGACATTCAAATGTCCAAAGGCTCCCCTTTGCTCACCTAACTCCTGTATCATCCCCCTGGCCTTTCGCCAAATGGGGAATGGATATCCTCGGTCCTTTCTCCCTCGCAACAGGGCAAAGGAAGTTATTGTTTATCACAATTGATTATTTCACCAAGTGGGTCGAAGTCGAGCCAGTCGCCTAGATAACCGAAGCTTGGGCTAAGGACTTCATATGGAGGTCTATCATTTGCCATTTCGGCCTTTCCCACACCATCATCACCGACAATGGAAAATAATTCGATAATCCTAAGTTCCGAGAATTCTGCGAGGATCACAACATTCTTCATCGCCTGACATCAGTTGAACATCCTCAAGCCAATGGAGAGGCCAAGGTAACCAACCAAACTCTTCTGCAAGGAATTAAAGCTTGGCTCAACCGAGCACGAGGCAGTTGGGCAGAAGAGCTCCACAATGTGTTGTGGGCCTACCGAACTACTGAAAGGATACCCAAAGGCCAAACTCCATTTAAGATGGCTTTTGGTATGGAAGCTGTCATTCCTGTGGAGATTGGGCTCTCCTCCACTCGCGTGGAAAGCTATTCGGAGGAATCCAATGACGAGCAACTCCGAACTAATCTTGATTTAATAGAAGAAGTCAGAGAGAAGGCCCGAATCCGAATGGCCACCTATCAACAAAGGATAGCCCGCTATCACTCCACTAGAGTCAAAGGAAAGTCTTTCCTCCCAGGCGATCTGGTACTTCGGAAGGCATCCATGTCAAAGCCACTAGAGCAAGGGAAACTATCCCCAAATTGGGAGGGTCCCTATCAAGTTGCAGAGGTAATTAGGCCCGGCACCTACAAACTCCAAGATCTGAATGAAAAATCTATCCCCGGACATGGAACTCGGATAATCTTCGCATCTATCATCAGTAACAGTACGCCCTCACAAACTTACTCTATTCATTACATCAATTTTAACTTTCAAAGGTTCGCAAAGTTTTTGTTTCGATTACTTTTCCCCTGAAAGCTGCAATAAGAAGCAGGTCTTGCTAAATAATCTTTTTCAAGCCTCGGCAGGACTGAGTGATCTCCGTACCTTGGCCGTGCCAAGTAAAATATACTTTGCAAACCTCGGCAGGACCAGTGATCTTTGTACCTTGGCCATGCCAAGTAAAATATAATCCTTTTCAAGCCTCGGCAGGGCCGAGTGATCTCCGTACCTTGGCCACGCCAAGTAAAATATACTTTGCAAACCTCGGCAAGGCCAAGTGATCTTCGTACCTTGGCTATGCCAAGTAAAATATAATCTTTTTAATCCTCGGCAGGGCCGAGTGATCTCCGTACCTTGGCCATACCAAGTAAAATATACTTTGCAAACCTCAGCAGGGCCGAGTGATCTTCGTACCTTGGCTGTGCCAAGTAAAATATAATCTTTTTCAAGCCTGGTAGGATCGAGTATCTCCGTACCTTGGCCGTGCCAAGTAAAATATACCTTGCAAACCTCGGCAGGGCTGAGTGATCTTTGTACCTTGGCCGCGCAAATAAAATATATCTTTTTCAAGCCTCGACATGGCCAAGTGATCTCCATACCTTGGCCGTGCCAAGTAAAATATACTTTGCAAACCTCAGCAGGGCCGAGTGATCTTCGTACCTTGGCCGCGTCAAGTAAAATATAATCTTTTTCAAGCCTCGGCATGGGCAAGTGATCTCCGTACCTTGGCCGCGCCAAGTAAAATATACTTTACAAACCTCAGCAGGGCCGAGTGATCTTCGTACCTTGACCGCACCAAGTAAAATATAATCTTTTGCAAACCTCGGCAGGGTCGAGTGATCTTTGTACCTTGGCCGTGCCAAGTTTAATCTTTTCAAGCCTTGACAGGCCGAGTGATCTCCGTACCTTGGGCACGCCAAGTAAAATAAATCTTTTGCAAACCTTGGCAGGCCGAGTGATCTTCGTACCTTGGCCGTGCCAAGTAAAATATAATCTTTTCCAAGCCTGGCAGGGCCGAGTATGTCCGTACCTTGACCGTGCCAAGTAAAATATACTTTACAAACCTCGGCAGGGCTGAGTGATCTTCGTACCTTAGCCGCGCCAAGTAAAATATAATCTTTTTCAAGCCTCGGCAGGGCCGAGTGATATTCGTACCTTGGCCGCCAAGTAAAATATAATCTTTTTCAAGCTTCGGCAGGGCCGAGTGATCTCCATACATTGGCCATGCCAAGTAAAATATACTTTGCAAACCTCGGCAGGGCCGAGTGATCTTCGTACCTTGGCCGCGCCAAGTAAAATAGAATGTTTTGAAGCCTCGGCCAAGCCGAGTGATATCTCGAATAATATCTCAAGCCTCGGCAAAGCCGAGTGATATCTTTAAATAATATCTCAAGTTCTAACGTGAGTGGATGACTCCTTCAGAGTGCCAGCAAAGCCGATTGATTTCTCAAACGCTCTAACATGACTAAAACATCCTATCATGCTTCGATGGAGGTAAGTAACCTCTTTCTCTACACACCAGCAAGATTAAGTGAGTCATTTCTCTTTAATGAAAAACCTACTCCGTCCCTCGAGTAAGGTCATGTCTACATTACAAATTAGTAAGGCCGCCCAGGCCTTCCTCTGACCTAAACAAAGATGAATGCTTCCTCTTTAGAGCTGAGCATTGCCAAAATGCCTAACGAAGGCAAAGTGACTAAAGCACTGCCGGTGATTGTAAACTACGCTATGATTCGGAAAGCGCAATACAAACAGAACGACCCCACGATCGAACAACACAATCGCATTGGAAAAGAAACAAGTATTTGAAGAAGAAAGAGTAGGAGCTTTCTTTATTGATAATGAAAAATTACAACCTCCTGAGAGGCATTACAAGTGCATCATAGCATAGAAATAGAGCCAAATAAAATAAAATAAAAGCTTGGGCAAGCAGCTTCGTTCAATGACGTTGTTTTTGCATCTGACCCAAGAAATCAGACGGCTCCGTTGAGTCACTGGTCAGTGCCAAAGAGCAAAGTAGGCCATCCATGGATCCCCTTGTTGAATTAAGGGACCCAAACTGGGCTAAAGACCCATGGATGCCGATGCTGAGGTCCCCCCTGAGTGGTATGCTGGGCTGCTAGTCGCTGCCCAACAACATAGACAGGAACCCGGCACTACTTACCTCCCTCCTCGTTGAGAAGGATCCCTCGGGCGGATGAACAAAGAGATCCAAGCTGAGGGGGAGGGAAGTCCATGTAAGCCTTAGGCCCCTGGATATTTGCATTTTCAGTGGTTTGTAGGGCCCCATGGCATATCAAAAAGGCCATACAAGGAGTATGCGCTCCCGTATGACCCCTGTAACCGCCCCCATGCACTCTCCGTATGACTCCCGGGACTCCTCCCTTGACTACTTGCTCTTCAGCAACTCCTCCATCACCCCAGCTATTTGGGGCGAGCCAACCTTCAAAAGGGAAGCTCGACCTCTCCACCCTCGACCTCAGTAAGACAGGAGCCATGAGAACTTCTCTGACTCAAAGAAGAAAGGGCTTTAGGAAGTGCTCAGACACAATCTGCTCTCCTCTTTTTATAGGTAACAAACCGGGAGCAGCCATTAAGGAAGAGGACCCCAGAATTCGAAATGCCATGGTCACACTGCCACATGATGCACTAAGAAAAGAGGGCGCATCCCAATGCGCATCGAGCATGCCTCCTAGACCATAACGAAAGGCAGAAGATCTCCTTCTGATCTCGAATCAAGAGCCTTAAATGCAAAAAATCGTCTGCACGTCCTTGAGATATGGACGGACCTGAGAAATCTCCCTTCAAAAACGATGTGTCCAACGACGATTGAATACTTAATGCATACGCAAAATGGACTTACGTTAGAAAAGGCCAATGGGATAAATGCCTTAAGGAAAAATGAGGTATTCTTTGGCAAATCGTGAGCCGTTTCATCTACCTCGGCAGGAAGCGAACCAACTTCTTGCTTCGGATAGACCGAACTATCTACCTTACCTCGGCCCCAACTGAAGTACTTCTCCTGTTTTGGCCATTTCGAACTATTTGTCTTACTTCAGGCGAGGCCGGGATAATATTCCTCGGCAAAACCGAGCAGTTTCATACATCGGGAAACCTAGCTAACTTGGCTTCGATTAAACAGAGCATTCAGTTCGAAACTGTTAAAAGCCATCCCATCGTGAAGTATGATTCATTTGCGATAAGCTACAAGCAAGAAAAAACTTCTGACAAACAAAAAGATTGCTTGAAAAATGATGAACAAAATAATAGGACGCACAGAAGAAGATAAAAGATTCATTCATTAAATTTTGATTGAATTACAAGTAGAAGAAGCAAAGATATATGGGAAACCCTCAAGAGTTAGGGTTTAAATTGGTTCCAGGGGCCCCCTCAGTAACATTTGAAGGAATTTGACTTGGTTCGCCCACTTCGAATACAGTTGGAGGGGGGACCTTAGGTTCCTCGGCATCGGGTTGAGGTCATTCCTCTGGAGTCGCGGCTTCATCAGGGCCTAGGATGGTCTCAAGATCAATGTCTGAAATCTCCTTATATTCGGCTTCTTCGGTTCCTGGGGTACGAGTATCATAAAATTTAGCCTCTAGAAAAGATAGATCCAGCTGAGGATATACCCAAGAGATCTTTGCTCGTATCTCCTCTTTGCCGAACCAAAATGCATCGGTGCAAGCCGCTTTGTGCTCATCGGTAAATTGGGCAGAACTCTTGTACTCTTCCATGGCCGAAGAGACTCGTCTGTTAGCTTCGGCCAATTGGCCCCCTAATTTGGAATTTATTCGGTGGCTCGAAGCCAATTCCTCTCTCAAAGCTTTGAACTGATCCTGAACCTCGAGCCCGATTCTGCCGATATGCAAACACAGGATCGTTTGAGGCTATGGCCGAAAGAAAAGGCACTAAAAATAAGTAAGAGCACATTATACCTCTTCTTTTCGCGGAGCCATTTTTTGTTTAACTCATGAACCTTTTCAAGAGCTTTCATTTTGGCCACTTTATTCTGCTGGAGGCCCTCCTTGAGGTCATTAATCCTAGAATGTTTTCTTCGATCTCCCACCGAGATTGATCAAGGTCAGTGGTGAGTTTGGAGACTTGATCATGCTGCCATTTCAGTCGGTCTTTCCTATCAGCGAGCTTCCTATTCAGGCTGGCGAGCTAATCTTATTGTCGCCGATACTGTGCTCCTCTTCATCAAGCCTCTTATTCCAATTATTCTTCTCCTCGGCGAAACTGTCCTTCAATTTGCCCCATCTTTAGCTGAAACGTTGTTGCATAGCCCTTATTTCTTCGGCATGCTTGGACTTAATTTGTGACAGCTCTAGGCAGGCCCTATCAGATTGTTCACAAAAACCATGGACTCCTTGACTTGAATCTCAACCTGAGAGGCTCTCTCAGTGCTGGCTTGATAAGACTTGCCCACCTTTTTGAGATCCCTCTGAATAGATACCAAAGCCTTGGAAAGTTTGCTGGTTGATTCTACTCTTTCCTGAAGACCGGCGGCCTCCTTCCTGGCCTGAGCACAGGCCCCCAAGGCCAAGTTTAGGTGCCAACTCAGTGCCCTCATGATTAAGGCATTCTGTAGAAAAGATGCGTGTGAGAAGACAACTGAGCCAATTGACTAAAACTTGTTACCTCGATGTAACAACATACTCGAGAGGTGTAGTTTGTGGTGATCTTCATAAGGGTAGGGCTATCGATCTCGGGTAGGAGATAAACATCCTTCGGCACCCCGAGCCATCCGAGCCGTCCGAAGGCTGCCTCGACGATATCCTCCACGGTAGGCTCATCCACTGAGGAACTTTCTCCTGTGCACAGCACGGACCACATCAAAGTGGCGAATATCTTCTACCCTGGATTGTGAGTAAGGAAATTCACAGCTGAAGATCGACCTGAGAGGCTTCGGCCTGAGGAACTGTCATCCATCTGGCCTCCTTTGTTAAGACTTTAACTTGCAAAGCCTCGGATACTTCGGCTTCGGCTGGGGGAATTTCGACTCGAACATCCCCTACACTCGTAGTTCTTCTTCTTCTTCTTTCTTTTCTTCTTCGAGCACCTCCTCCTCGTCCCCGATAGGCTCCATCGAAGCCTCAGCTTCCTCCGCAACTTCTCCCAATACTTCAGAAGAAAGTCCTCCAACGGAGAATCTTTCACAGGCTCCACTTGCCGATCCAATTTCCCCTTCAACTTCCGCCGGCTCCCCCTTGGGTAGCTCCACTTGAGCTTCAGCGGCCGCAACTACCTCTTTTGCCTCCTCAATTAAAACAGAGGCTTCTCCTGCATCCATACGTAGTATCTTAGGGCCGCCAACGTCTGATAAATGAGGCCCACTAGCCTCAGGCGGGGGAATCGCCGGATGGACTGGTGACATCCCCTCTGAATCGTCTGATACAACAATGATCTAGAGGGGAGGAATTTCAACAGCTTCCTCCCAACTTCCCCGACTGTTGGTTCCTCCTCCGCTACCATACCTCCTTCCGATAGGGAGGGCTCATCCGCTGTGGCCGTTGCACCTATTTTCCCCTTCTTCGGAGTGGAGGAATGGCGGTCGATGCTGTCCTTCCTAGGCTCCTTTGAGTGGGAGCTGAAAAGGTGGGACCTTTTCTCAGACTTGTGCTTGTCACCAGAGATGGATCCCCTATGTCGTTTGCCCAACTCCTTCTTCAATTGACCCACAAATACTGACCTCTCGGCTGAAAGCATAGCAAAAGGTCAGTTAAATCGTAATAAAACTGTTTAGGCATATCGATTGCAAGAAAAAGGGAGAAAAAACTCACCCTGAGGATCAATAGAACTCAGTCCAGCGGCAAAAAGGGCATCATCTGACAATAGGGCACTAGCCGATAACATTCGACTACTATGAAGGGTTACCAAATCTCTCTTCTCCTACTCGGACAACTCCGGGCATGCTTTGAATCTTTCACATAGCTCACCCATGTCCAAGAAAAATTCGAGCCAATGTTTTCCTCGACAATGAAGAACCAGGACTTCCACTCCTTTATCGATGATGGATTGTTTGAAATTATTTTGATTGATTTCCGAGGATCAATGTAAGGCCACTCAGAGTTCCTTTCGGAAACCAGGTTGTAACAGACTCGAATATGGGGAGGGTTGCGGTCATCCCAATGCGGCTGCACATCGAGATGAACCCGATAAGGTTGCGCCAGCTGTTCGTAGCCACCATTATCGAGCATATGTTGTAAAACCTCATCACCTTCTGTACCAGCGGGTGGAGAGGAAATTGGAGACCTGCTCTTAAGCTTTCCTCATAGAAGAATACTCCGTGGCTTAGCTCCATCGAAACCCTATGCTTAGCCCTTGGAAGCCATAGGGCAACATCCCGAGGGACCCTGTAACGGCAGTGTATCTTGTCCAAATCCTCAAGGGTTATCTTAGAGGCTACGTCATTCGGGCCCTTCATGTTGCCGAGTTGAGAGATGAGGCACAGACGAGTTCGCGAGAGTTTTTGGGAAGAAAGAAAAAAGTTTGAGAAAAAAATAAGGTGTTGCAGAAGGGACGCCGCCTTAGCCCCTTTTCCTCTTTAAATAGCACTTCAGAAGAAAAGCCTGAAACGCTAAAACTTCCGATATGGATGCCATAAACATAGGAGTCTCGCCACGTGGGACTCCCACAATCGCTACCTACTAGAAACGAGGTGTTTTCTCCTCGTGCAATGATAAAAAAATGATGACGAAACAGCGGCCTGTCATTTACGAGACCATCATTGTACACCTCTTCGGATTCCCTCAAATGAGATTATTCTAAAACTCTACTCCCTACATCCAAATTTATATTTCGGACTAGGGAGTGGGGAGCATGTGATGAGGGGTAAAAAGTATCATCACATTAATGTTTATGCGCACCGACAATTGAGTTGAGATCAATCTCAACATCCCGTTAGCCAGCTGTCATATCCGTAAGACAGCGAAGCCGAATTGCCTTCAGCAAAATTGAGTTGCCCCGGCGAACCGAGCCATTCCTATACCTCGACAGACCGAGCCATCCTATACCTCGGCAAACCGAGCCATCCTCATGTCTCGGCAGACCGAGCCATCCTATACCTCGGCAAACCGAACCATCCTTATGTCTCGGCCAAACTGAGCCACTCCCATCCCTTGGCAAGCTGGGCCACCCTATGCCTCAGCGAACCGAGCTGTCCTACGCCTCGGCCGAACCGAGGTACTTGAGCACCTCTGCAGGATCAAGCGCGAGAGAGTTTAAATTCATGATAGCTGAGCAAGATTCCAAACAGAAAATCATGCCAATGATACCAAAAGTAGCCTAAGGGCCATAAAAGTGGCCTAGGGCCTACATAATCACTGAATCTTAAGGCATCAATCAACTCTCATGGCCGTCGATCCTCTAACTAGCAAGATACGGATCCTACTAGCCTCATAACAAACTTGATTCGAATCTGTTTCGAATCTTAACAGTTTTTAGACCCCCTATGATGCGCCCAAGGAATCAGGTGATTACTTATAAATACCACAGTCCTGAAGCCTCCTAGGTATGCATTCACTAACTCTCATATAGGAAAACTCTATTAAAGCTTGAGCAGAGCTCTGAGTTCTCGGAAGAACATCCATCTAGAGAAACTCTTCTGCGAGAGCCTTCTCCTCATATCTGCTTGCTGTGAATTTTCACTGACTTGGGCGTCAAAGGGTCTTTTATAGAGGGCCACCCCCGAAACACCCTCTGCATGAGGACTATCTTGCAGGTTCCACCCCGGGCGAGAGACCAGCGTCCGGACCCGCAGTTAGGGTGCACCCGAGTCTGAGAGCGGATTTCTGCGGTAACATATTGTATACCTAATTATTGTTCATATAAATTGGATATTCAAATGAAATTATCCTTGTAATATTTATGACTAAAATTATTACTTTAAATTGAGATAGAGTTTTAGTTTGGAATTGATATCTTAATTGTGCTATGAATCTATTCTTATATCATTGTTGATTGGTATGATTATGTTAAGCTGGTAATAACATGGGCATGTTTATTGATAACTAGCTTCATTAAATGCTCTATTATTTGATAAAAAAATATACATAAGATGTTGCTCCATCATATGCTAGAATGTGACAAAAGAGACCTTTTTCATGAGATGAAACATGATAGCCTAGTCATGAGGTAGGCACCATTGATAGCAAAATAGATTTTATATTGCAAAAAGTAAAATGGTTGAATTAAAATTGAATAAAATTTTGTGGTCAATTAATTGTTTACAGTTAGATTGATAATGTGTATGTGATTGTATTATTGGAAACTTTAGACATTTATGAAATTTACTATGTTTCTTTATATAATTGGATTTAAATTAACTTATGGATAGGTATATTAATACTTGCTAGGCATTTGTGCTTATTCAATTATTTTTCTTATTTTTACAAATATGATGACTTAGAGGATGATGGGTTGACATTTTGGGCAAATGTGCTTTAAGGAAAAGGCTTTTGATCATAAAAGAGTTTGTAAATTAGAGTGATTGTAAATTAATATAGTTGCTCGTAATAATCGATAGTTTGATCTAGAATGAAAGTTATGGTAACCTAATGTTATTTAGATAGTTATGCATATGGGATTTTTTTTTATTGAGAAGTTGAAGTGCTATCTTTTAATTCAATGCTTAGAAAAAATTTAGTGGTGGTTTTGATGACATTTACGGTTGGTAAATTTTGAGGTTAATATATATCTTTATAAAATGCATCCATATGAATTGGTTATAGGTATTTTTGAATGCCTTGTACATTACAAGAAATTCACCCATAAGGATTATTAGCTGTGTCATATTCCTGATTTATGACTAGGATTGTGGCATGATAGATAAAATGAAACATATTACATCTAATATGTCAAAAGCATCCAAGGAACAAAAGTTCAATGAGAAAAACAAAAGAGTAAAACTAAACAAAAAAGCAAACATAGAGAGATTTACATGCTTGGACCCACTAGGCTATGTCCATGAATGAAGGAAGAGTAGAAAATTCTACTATCGAAATATTTAGAGATTACAAGGATTGTTTTTCACTAAACTATAGAATTATGAGGATCACTTCATCAAAGACTCTCTCACAAATCCTTAGATCCTCTAACATCCAATAGGACTCCCTCTAGAACTCTTATAATAATTCTCTGAGTTATTCAGGATACCCTAAAAGCCAGAGTTACATGTGCTCATAAAGAAGAGGGATATATAGTATACTACATGGATTAGGACTAGAGTTTCATAAGGATATGAAAACATGTCCTTTATCTTCTGAATTTTAAGACTACATGTAATAGGACTGAAGTCCTACATAGATATGAAAAGCATATCCTTTTTAAGCTTGTGAATTTCAAAACAAACTCTAAGAAATCTCCATATTGGCTTAAATTTATAAGTGATACTAAAAGGATAGTTGAGATCTCTCTTGACCTTCTTCACATACCTCTAATGAAGTGTATCTCTTGTGCTGTATATGGCAATCAAATGTAAGCAATCCTTGAACTTGACTATCAAAAGAGACTTATCAAAATCAATTGTTTCTTATATTGTTATCAAAGCATAAGGTACCAAGTCTTTATAGTCATATTTTTGTGATGGCCTTATTTCTTTTCTTGGCCTATCCCTACTAATACTAAACTACTCAACCATAGAAGTACCTAGAGTTTTAACTAAAGAAGTGTGCTGCAATGAATCTAACATGAAAGACGAGGATACAGTTAGGAATGGCAATTCATGTTTTCATATTGTGTTCGTATTATATTAAAGCTAAGGTATAATAGTATATGAGTCGATACAAACATGACACAATTAATTAATCATATCAAAAATTTAAATACAAATAGAACATAATTATTACACAAGTAATATGACATGACACGCATGACTCATTCAATAAACAAATTATATTGGATTGGTACAACATGACTCACTCAACATGAATAGATACGACTTGACCCACTTAATATGTCATCAACTAGATAGTTCCTAAACTGATCACTTTTAAGTTGGTGGGTTAATCTGTGACATGACACAATGATTTCGTGACATAATTGTGTTGGCACATTTGTGATATGAACCACTTAAGATCAACTCGAACTCACTTACTTTGTGTTGGGTTTGAGTTGTATTCACATGTCATGTTCAATTCTATCACCCCTAGATACAGTACCCATAATGGTAGAACCCTACAACACATATAGCTTCTTGGACTACTTGACTTTCATCATAATAAGAGTATACATGCTGGTTTTCATAGTTTTATTCTCAACCAAATATATAAATTCTTGTTAAGATTCAAAACATGCCAAACATCTAACAAAGTTTTAACTATTCAATCAAATATCTTAATTCAAATTGTTGCAATTCCAACAATAGGGCATTTGGTATTATTGCCCACCAGCACAACTTTGCCTTAAATGGACTTATATGTGGAGAACCAATCCCTATTAATATATCTATCATCAGAACAAGCCAAATCCATAATTTAGTCATCCTTTAATTTAGCTTCTCTAGTCATAGAGAGAACATGATCAAAATCATCGCAATATCTTTCTACCAAACTAGCCTTGGTACTCTTATTAGCTTTCTTCTGACCCTAATTATCACTATTCTACTACTTATTCTTTAGCTTATAATAGTCATCCATAATGTGCCCTTTCATCTTACAATAGTTGTAGGTCAAATTTCCATGCTTTGACTTTGATTTGGACTTGTCTCCACCATTAGTTCCTTTTATTCGATCATTCTTTGACTAGCAAGCCTTGTCCCTAGCTATCACTTACATTACCCATTATCCGCCTCTCAATTAAGTCTTTAGAGAACAAGGCTACTTTAACCTCTTCTACAAAGAGAAAATTTTTTAATAAAGCAAGGCACCTCTGAAATATCTATATGATTGAAGAGTGCTTCATCTTCCTCCTCCACTTTAACATAAATTGATCACAAATCCATGATAATTGAATTAAATTCATTCAGATGAGACTTAATAGATGCACTTTTGGCCATGCCTAATGTGAACAACCAAAGCTTCAGATATAATTTCTTTAGTAGAGTTTTTTTCAAATATAGTTGTTGGCCCAGATGGCAACCCAAGAGGGGGGGGTGAATTGGGTTCTTAAAAATTTAAGACTTTTTAACTTTAATTGATTAGTTAGCAAGATGTGCAAGTGAGAGGCTAACTAATAAGCAATGCACAAGCAAATAAAGAGAGATAGAGATAGAGAAAATATGGCACGGCAAACACAAGATAATTTTATAGTGGTTCGGCGCAACCAGCACCTACGTCCACTCCCAAGATTCACTTGGGTCCACACTATAATCTCTCTAGATTACAGCCGAGTTGTTTTCCAAGCTCACAACTCAAACTTGTTGTTTTACCGGGTGCACAACGAACCCAGCTGGTTTTAACTCGGGCTTACCAGCACAAAACCCTACACGTTGTTTTTCGGGCTCACAACTAACCCAACACAAGCACTCCGGCTTGCAACGAGGTATACCAACCTCCACTGATTCAATCCACTGATTGAATCAGCAAACAAATAATGATAATAGTGTTTGAACAATAAAGTGCTCCCCTTGAGCAAATATACAAATGAAGTACAAAATATTAAAAGGTTAGAAAAGCCTGATAGTATTGCAGATGGTAGATGCTTGGGCTTTCTCCCTTCTTCTCTTTAACTCCTCTAGAAGTGTTGAATCACGCCTCAGCTAGATTCTTGACCGTTGAAGACTTTGGAGTTGAGATGAAGCTTTTTCCTCTTTTGAAAATCCTCCGATTTGACCTTTGAAATGCACTTGGATTTTCTTCTGACTTTGTGGAATGATGAAAGGAGCAGACGAAACTTCCTCTTGGATTTCACTCCTTTTGAATCACTCTCCTTTGAGCTAAATGATTTTTCAATATGCTCTGTTTTTCCCTCTTTTCAAATGATATCTTTTCTCTCTTTTTGATTTTCTCTGGGTTGTTTTGATTTGAAAAGAGCTCCTCTATTTATAGAATCTGCAAAAATATATCCGTTAGAGACAAGGAAAAATAGCCGTTATTCAAAAATCTTACCGTTGGGGCTGATGTGTCATCGTTAAAAATCGCGCCCAGAATTTCGCGGAGTCGACTCGAGCTCTGAGGGAGTCGGCTCGAAGTCGATTACCAAAAATAGAAACATTTTAAAACATTGAAGGGTCGACTCGCGAAAACAAAGTGTCGGCTCCTGAAAGTCGGGAGTCGACTCGAGGAAAATGGGGAGTCGACTCGAGAAGTGCTCAAAAAACATGGGTTCTGTTGTTTGAGCGGAGTCGGCTCGCACAGACAGAGTCGGCTCGCAAGAAGTCAGGGGTCGACTCTTGAAAAGCCAAGGGTCGACTCGAGAAAATCAGGCAAACTGGGGAGTCGACTCGGAAACCCTTGAGTCGGCTCGGGACCGATACAAAAATCAGAAAAATGTTCTGATTGACTTTAAAACTTGTCCCAATTAAATTTAAAATATAAATTTGACTTGAATACATTAAATATGACGTTTATCATGGATTCAAGACATGTTTCAAGAATTCATCGATTGAATTATAATGTATAAAAATTCCTTTTTGAAATTTTTAAGCATAGAACTTGAAACTTCTTTTTCTAATAGATTCAAAACTCATTTGATAGTTCATTCTTTTCAATTTGAATAAGCTCAAGGTTTTTGATAAATAAACACATTGTTTTCTTTAAGGTACTCATGGCTTTTGGAAATCATCAAAATCAATAAAGTTGGGGCAATTATGTTTCAATAATTTCTCAACAATCTCCCCCTTTTTGATGATGACAAAAACATTGAGTATATGCATTATAACATTGAAAAAATTTGTGATTCCAAAATCAACTATTGTGTTCATGGAAAGGCTCCCCCTCAATGAGGTAGCTCCCCCTATGAACCTTAATTTTATAAATCATTCAAAATTTTTCAAAATCAGAAACTTAAGCATTTCTTTATGAAATTCAATTTATCTCTTCTCCCCCTTATGCTCTTCCTCTTTCAAAATTAAACTTTGATTGAATTGAAGGCAAGGCATATACGATTGAATAAAAAAACTCTCCCCCTTTTTTGTAATCAACAAAAAGGTTAGGAAGTTTAATATCAATAATATTCTTTATCTTTTTCTATTAAACTTATCAATTGAATATAATCATTCAAAGTATTCAAGGAGATTATAATTGAAATAGACAAAAGTAATGCATCAAACTTTCTCATTACTTCAAAATGAAAGTACATGAAAATGTAAACTTGCTCATTGCATTGAAAGTAAACTTGATTACATCAAAAAGAGATTACATCAAAAACACATTAAAAATTTCTTCTAGTAATTCTATTCAAGTGATCTACAATCTGCTTCATCCCTTCACATTGAAGTCTAACATAGTCTTTGAGTTTTTGTCAACAAAAGTACAAGCAGATGTAATTTTTTCTTGAAGCTCTGCGTTGCATTGGGAGTATGTCTCCGAGTCACCGCAGATGTCCTTAAGTTCTCCAAAGATATTCTTTAAGTCTTCACTTAAGGAACCGGTAGATGAACTGAGAGTAGACTCAATCGATGCAACTCGATCACTGAGAGAATATAAGGCTTCTTTTAAATTCATATACTTTTCATTAAATTCTTCTTTCAATCTGTTTTCATGCTCACTTAGACTTGAATAATGATCGAAGCTGATCTAACTGTGTATCAGAAAAACTACAGATGAAACTGTAGAAGACTGAGCAGGAGCAACAGTAGGAGCAGGGGTAGAATCAGAAGCAGGAGCTGGAAGACTCTGGAACAGACGAGCACTGAGGAGGCTCAGGTGATGAATGTCTCAAGAAGGTCTGGGGGCCTCTGCTCTATCTCTGTCCTCAGTAACATTCTTTCTCTCCCAACTTCCATTTTTCTTAACAAACCCCATGCGATGAATGGTAGCCAAAGTATAATAATCTGTATGTCTTAACTCCTTCTTTGGCTCACAATCACAAAAACAATCCCTTGGCTTGAAATAATTTAGTCAAAACCATGCCATAGGGTAAGCTCGATTTCTTTTTCCCGCTACAATCTGCAATATACCAAATTATCATCCTAGGTAGATTGATGGGCTTCCCAGAACAACAGCATCCATAACAAAAATATCTCGCTCAGAAACATAGTCAAACCTGCCGGTCTTGGGAAATAAAATCCTGCTGCAAATGTTGTGGAGAAGTCTTAATTCCAAAGGCAGTTGACTAGCAAAGACTTCTTCAAATCCTTCAAAATTTCGGTTCAGTAGCCTAGTGAGGGCTGGAGATCTATCTTCAGGGGCAAATGTAGAAGGTCCAGACAAGGGTAACTTCAATAATCTAGATAGAATAGAGGATGTAATGTTCAAACCAATGCCTCTAACCTTGCTTACCAAGCCATCATCTCCTCTGGATAAATTCTTGTAAAACTCTTTACAAGAGCAGGGTAGGTAGGACAGTCCAATGAACAAATATACTCAAATCCCATCTCGATTAGTTGTCTACCAATGATGAATCCTTCATTCTCAAACAATTCAAAATCAACCTTCCTTCCTGTGGTACAATCCTACTGGCTAGAAGATCTACCTGAGGGGTAGGAGCTGGAGCAGGAGGATCACTAGCAGAAGGGGTGGAGGAAGAATCCGTAGACGGCTCGCGGACGGGTCGTCGAACGGTCCTCTTTCTCTTCAAACCGGCGCCACTCGAGCTTGCTCCTCGGGTTTTGGGTGCCATTGATCTTGAAGGATGGTTAATCAGAGGTTATTTGAGGTTTGGAGGGTTTTGGAAAGGTTTTGGAGAGGATTTGGAAAGATTTGGAAGATGAAATGTCCGTGGGTCGACTCGTGCCCTAAATAAATCGACTGGGACCACGTCGAGTCGACTCGCGCAAAGTGTGGAGTCGGCTCGCGACTAGTCACAGAGCACGGACACGATCTCGAGTCGACTCGCTCAGAGGAGGGGTCGACTCCTGAGTTTCAGCAGAAACTCGAGTCGACTCCGATACTCTCGAGTCGGCTCCCAGACAATTTCAGAGAAAAAATAGATTAAGATTCAGAGAATCCGAATTAAGTCCGAAATTTGATCTTTGAGTATGATTAAAAATCATGGACTTTGAGAGATCAAATTGATATGAGTTCTAGATAAATTTCCTTAAGATTTTGAGAATTTGAAAGAATTCTAGATATATTTCCTTAGAGGTTTCAAAATTTATTCAAAAGGATTACAAATTCCTAATTCTCCTCTAAGATAACAAAATCTTTCTTCATTTAAAGGTTTAGTGAATATGTCAGCTAATTGTTCTTCAGTGTTTACATAATCTAAACAAATTTCATCATTAGCTACATGTTCCCTTATAAAATGATATCTAATTTCTATGTGTTTTGTTCTTGAGTGTTGAATTGGATTTTTAGTTAAGTTGATTGCGCTAGTGTTATCACATCTTATGGGAGTTTTATTAAGTGTGATACCATAGTCTTCAAGTTGTCGCTTAATCCATAGGATTTGCGCACAGCAACTTCCAGCTGCTACATATTCAGCTTCAGTAGTTGATAATGCAACTGAATTTTGCTTTTTGCTAAACCATGTGATTAAGTTACTACCTAAGAATTGGCATGCACCACTTGTGCTTTTTCTATCTAATTTACATCCAGCATAATCAGAATCTGAATATGCAATTAGGTTTAATGTGGAATCTCTAGAATACCATAAACCTACATTTTTAGTTCCATTTAGATATCTTAATTCTTTTAACAGCTATTAAATGTGATTCTTTAGGTTCAGATTGAAATCTAGCACATAAACATACTGAAAACATAATATCTGGTCTACTTGCTGTTAAATAAAGAAGGGATCCGATTATACCTCGATAATACTTTTGGTCAACCTTTTTACCTTCTTCATCTTTGTCCAGCTTGCATGAAGGACTCATTGGAGTTCCGAGGGGTTTCATTGTTTCCATACCAAACTTTTTGAGTAGTTCTCTTGTGTATTTGGTTTGGTTGATAAAGATTCCCTCTTTGCTTTGTTTGATCTGGAGTCCAAGGAAGAAGTTGAGTTCTCCCATCATGCTCATCTCGAATTCTCCCTGCATCAACTTTGCAAATTCTTGACAAAGAGAATCGTTAGTAGCACCAAAAATAATGTCATCTACGTATATTTGTACTACAAGTAAATCTTTACCTTTTCTTTTCAAAAACAAAGTTTTATCAACATTTCCTCTTGTAAAATCATTTTCTATTAAGAATTTACTTAACCTATCATACCAAGCTCTAGGTGCTTGTTTCAAACCATATAAAGCTTTGTGCAATTTAAAAACGTGATTTGAAAATTCGTGATCTTCAAAACCTGGTGGTTGTTCTACATAAACTTCTTCATTAATAAATCCATTTAAAAATGCGCTTTTTACATCCATTTGAAATAAGTTAATGTTCATATGACATGCAAATGCAAGTAATAGCCTAATGGCTTCTAATCTAGCTACTGGTGCAAAGGTTTCATCAAAATCAATACCTTCTTCTTGATTATATCCTTTAGCAACCAATCTAGCTTTGTTTCTAATTACAATGCCATTTTCATCTAGTTTATTTCTAAAAACCCATTTTGATCCTATTACTGAATGATTTTTAGGTCTTTCAACTAAGGTCCAAACATTATTTCTTGTAAATTGATTTAGTTCTTCTTGCATAGCTAACATCCAATTATTATCTTTTTCAGCTTCTTCTATAGTTTTAGGTTCAATTTGTGATACAAATGCAAGATGATTACTAATATTTCTCATGTATGATCTAGTCCTTATTCCTTGAGATGGATCGCCTATAATCAATTCCTTAGGATGACTATGAGCATATCTCCAGTCTCTTGGAAGATCTACATCATTATGATCAATATTGACATCATCGTCCTTATGTGAATCATCATCTTTAGCCTCTTGTTCATGATCAGAAGATACTTCAATATTAAGTTTTTCAAGATCTTTTTCAATTATGTTTGTATCTTCCTCATCATCAATCTTTTCAGATCCAGTTGCTAAAGATTCATCAAAAACTACATGAATGGATTCTTCAACTACTAAGGTTTTCTTGTTAAAGATTCTATATGCCTTACTAGTTGTTGAATAACCTAGAAAAATTCCTTCATCAGATTTAGCATCAAATTTTCCTAAGTTGTTTTTACCATTATTATGAATGAAACATTTACATCCAAATGCATGAAAGTATTTTATATTTGGTTTTCTTTCATTCCATAATTCATAAGGTGTTTTCTTTAATATTGGTCTTATTAAAGCTCTATTTAAGATGTAACATGCTGTGTTAATTGCTTCCGCCCAAAAATACTTTGGTAAGTTGCTTTCACATAGCATGGTACGGGCCATGTCTTCTAGAGTCCTATTTTTTCTTTCAACTACACCATTTTGTTGTGGAGTCCTAGGGGCTGAAAAATTATGATTAATTCCATTTTCAGTGCAGAAATTTTCAAATAGGTGATTTTCAAATTCTGTTCCATGATCACTTCTTAGAGATACTATAGTAGTGTTTTTCTCATTTGTGACTTTCTTAAAGAATTTCAGGAAAATCGAGAAAGTCTCATCTTTGTGAGCTAAAAACATTACCCAAGTATATCTAGAATAATCATCTACAATCACTAGACCATATTTCTTTCCTCCTAGACTTGTGGTTCTAGTTGGTCCGAAAAGATCCATGTGAAGTAGCTCTAGTGCCCTAGAAGTTGAAACAATGTTTTTAGATTTAAAAGAACTTCTAGTTTGTTTTCCAAATTGACATGCATCACATATTTTATTATTTTCAAAATCTAGTTTAGGTAATCCTTTAACTAAATCCATTTTAATTAGTTTTGAAATAAGGTGTGTGCTTGCATGACCTAATCTACGATGCCACAACCAACTAATTTCATTTATGTTAGCATTGTCAGCAATTAAGCAATGATCACTCAAAGATAATTTTTCTAAGTCAACTAAGTAAACATTGCCATGTCTATAACCAGTAAATACAATGCTATCATCAATAGAATTAGTTACAGTGCATAAGAAGATTTAAATGAAACATTAAAATTTTTATCACATAATTGACTTATACTTATTAGATTATGCTTCAAACCATTAACATAAAGTACATTATCAATAACTATAGATGGAGTTATGCGAACTTTACCAAGGCCCATAATTTGACCTTTACCGTTGTCGCCAAACGTCACAACTCCACCTTTCTTTTCTTCCAGGGTGATGAATTCATCTTTGTCACCCGTCATATGTCTTGAGCAGCCACTATCAAGGTACCACTTTTTCTTTGATCTTTTGGCTACAAGACATTCCTGCAATATAATCAAACTTTATGCTTAGGTACCCAAGCTTTCTTGGGTCCTTCATGGTTAGCAGCAATAAAAATTGTTCCTTTCGGAACCCATATTTTCTTAGCTTTAATATTTAACTTGTTGTTGTTTAACGTTTTGCATTCAAAGGATTTGTGACCTTTTTCATTACATTTAAACAAGTTATATTACTTTGGTTGGCTTTTATAAAAATATTCTTTAGAGATTTCTGTTTCTTAATGTGTTATATCCTAAACCAGCTTTGTCAAAAACAGCTTTTTGACTATCTAGGATCATGTTAAGTTTAGTTGAACTTAAGTGAATTTCTCAACAATGTCTTTATATTTTTTAACATCTTTCTTAAGAGAGTCAATTTCTTTAGCTTGCTGTTCTTTATCTAAAGCTAAAGTTTCTATTTGATCTTTTAAATCTTTAGTTGAGTTTTTAGTTTCAGATTTTAATAAATCTTTTCTTGATTAAGATTATCTCTTTCTTTCCTAAGTTCTTCTTTTTCATTAGTTAAGTTCTTAACTTCTAAAGCTAATTCATTTTTACTTTTAGCTAAACTAATATTGTCATTTTTCAAAAACTTATACTTTTTCTTTAAGGATTTAAAATCAATCATAAGTTCATTGAAAGCCTCAAACATTTCATCAAATGTAAAGTCATCATTTGAGTTTTCAGAACTTACCTCATTGTCGTTGTCGTCGTCGTTGGCCATGAAACAAATATTGGCAACTTCCTTTTGCTCATCTTCTTCCGACGAGGAAGATTCATCAGACCATGTTGCCATGTATGCTTTCTTCTTTTTCTTGTAGGCCTTTTTCAGTAAAGGACAATCATACTTAAAGTGCCCTGGCTTTTTGCACTCATAACATACTAAGGGCTCTTTTTCTTTTTCTTTCTCCTTGTCCTTTTTCTTATCCTTTTCTCCTTCAAATCTTGCTCCAAATTTCTTTTTATGAAAGGCCTTTTTCTCATAAACTTTCTGAATTTTTTGGCCAAGAGAGCAGTTTCCTCATCATCTTCATCATTACTTTCACTGCTGCTCTCTTCCATTTCTGCAGTCTTGAGGGCAAGAGTTTTCCTTCTTTTTGTTTCCTCCTCAACATGCTGCTTCATTGTTAACTCGTGGGTCATTAAGGATCCTAGAAGCTCCTCTAAAGGTAGTGCATTGAGGTCCTTTGCTTCTTGGATGGCAGTGACTTTGCTTCCCACGATCTTGGTAGTGACCTAAGAATTTTACGCACAAGATCAGCATTAGAATAAATTCTACCAAGACTTTTCAGACCATTCACAATATCAGTAAATCTAGTGAACATGCATGTGATGGTTTCAGTTTGTTCCATAGTAAATAATTCATATTTATGAACCAAAATATTTATCTTTGATTCCTTTACTTGGTTTGTTCCTTCATGAGTAATTTCCAACCTATCCCAAATTTCTTTTGCGGAATTACAAGTTGAGATTCGGTTGAATTCATTTGAGTCTAAGGAACAATATAAATATTAATGGCCTTAGCATTTAGTTGTGCCATTCTCCTATCATTATCATTCCAATCCCTTTCGGGTTTAGGAACAATAGTGCCATCAATAAGGTGTGTGGGTGTACTAGGTCCATTATTATTACTCCCCACAATTCATAGTCCGAAGCTTGAATGAATATTCTCATTCTAGCTTTCCAATATGAATAGTTGGTTCCATTAAATAAAGGAGGTCGATTCGTAGAATGACCTTCAGCAAAACTTGAACCAATTTGTGTTGCCATATGGATCTTTAGCCCTTGATCGTGAGATCAAATTCTAAATGAGCACTTGCTCTGATACCAATTGTTGGCCCAGATGGCAACCCAAGAGGGGGGGGGGTGAATTGGGTTCTTAAAAATTTAAGACTTTTTAACTTTAATTGATTAGTTAGCAAGATGTGCAAGTGAGAGGCTAACTAATAAGCAATGCACAAGCAAATAAAAGAGATAGAGATAGAGAAAATAGGCACGGCAAACACAAGATAATTTTATAGTGGTTCGGCGCAACCAGCACCTACGTCCACTCCCAAGATTCACTTGGGTCCACACTATAATCTCTCTAGATTACAGCCGAGTTGTTTTCCAAGCTCACAACTCAAACTTGTTGTTTTACCGGGTGCACAACGAACCCAGCTGGTTTTAACTCGGGCTTACCAGCACAAAACCCTACACGTTGTTTTTCACGGGCTCACAACTAACCCAACACAAGCACTCCGGCTTGCAACGAGGTATACCAACCTCCACTGATTCAATCCACTGATTGAATCAGCAAACAAATAATGATAGTGTTTGAACAATAAAGTGCTCCCCTTGAGCAAATATACAAATGAAGTACAAAATATTAAAAGGTTAGAAAAGCCTGATAGTATTGCAGATGGTAGATGCTTGGGCTTTCTCCCTTCTTCTCTTTAACTCCTCTAGAAGTGTTGAATCACGCCTCAGCTAGATTCTTGACCGTTGAAGACTTTGGAGTTGAGATGAAGCTTTTTCCTCTTTTGAAAATCCTTCGATTTGACCTTTGAAACGCACTTGGATTTTCTTCTGACTGTTGTGGAATGATGGAAAGGAGCAGACGAAACTTCCTCTTGGATTTCTCTCCTTTTGAATCACTCTCCTTTGAGCTAAATGATTTTTCCAATATGCTCTGTTTTTCCCTCTTTTCAAACGATACTCTTTTCTCTCTTTTTGATTTTCTCTGGGTTGTTTTGATTTGAAAAGAGCTCCTCTATTTATAGAATCTGCAAAAATATATCCGTTAGAGACAAGGAAAAATAGCCGTTATTCAAAAATCTTACCGTTGGGGCTGATGTGTCATCGTTAAAAATCGCGCCCAGATTTCGTGGAGTCGACTCGAGCTCTGAGGGAGTCGGCTCGAAGTCGATTACCAAAATAGAAACATTTTAAAACATTGAAGGGTCGACTCGCGAAAACTAAAGTGTCGGCTCCTGAAAGTCGGGAGTCGACTCGAGGAAAATGGGGAGTCGACTCGAGAAGTGCTCAAAAAATATGGGTTCTGTTGTTTGAGCGGAGTCGGCTCGCACAGACAAGAGTCGGCTCGGAAGAAGTCAGGGTCGACTCTTGAAAAGCCAAGGGTCGACTCGAGAAAACAGGCAAACTGGGGAGTCGACTCGGAAACTCTTGAGTCAGCTCGGGACCGATACAAAAATCAGAAAAATGTTCTGATTGACTTTAAAACTTGTCCCAATTAAATTTAAAATATAAATTTGACTTGAATACATTAAATATGACGTTTATCATGGATTCAAGACATGTTTCAAGAATTCATCGATTGAATTATAATGTATAAAAATTCCTTTTTGAAATCCTTTTAAGCATAGAACTTGAAACTTCTTTTTCTAATAGATTCAAAACTCATTTGATAGTTCATTCTTTCAATTTGAATAAGCTCAAGGTTTTTGATAATAAACACATTGTTTTCTTTAAGGTACTCATGGCTTTTGGAAATCATCAAAATCAATAAAGTTGGGGCAATTATGTTTCAATAATTCTCAACAATAGTGACTCTATTTTTGCCATAATGAAGCAATCGTCTTCTCATCCATAACTTTGTGCAATAGTTAATTGGATAAGTATAATTGTATTGCAGTTAAAGCCTTAGCATCCATCTCTTCCTTCTTTTGCTTCTTTAGTTTAGGAGGTATACATTTCTTTAAGAGTAGCACCTATTGCAATTTTTATTGCATCAAGATAGCATGTATCTTAACTTGTCATAAGCTAAAGCTATTAGTACGATCAAACTTCTTAATCTTAAATTTTTTCATTATCTCTAACGAAGAACCAAGTCTTCATCAAAATAATTGGAGAATTTCTAAGTTCACCAAATAAGTCTTTCAATCAACTAAACTTTACCAAAAAAGTCTTACAACTAATTGAGCTCACCAAATAGGCTTTTGAAATAATTAAACTCATCAAATAAGGCTCTAAACTGATCAAATAAACTTTCAACTAACTGAGCTCACTAAATTGGCCTCTTAACCAAATAGGTTTCCAAATAAGTCTCTCAACCAACTGGGCTTTCCAAATAAGCCTTTCAACTAACTGGATACCCACCAAATCAATTGAGATCACCAAAATAGCCTTTCTGAAATGATTACTTTTCTTATTTCAAAGTTATTCTAACCCTATCCCATGCTTATTCCAAAATTATTGAAGCTGGAATAGCACACTTTTTCCAACAAAATGGGACCAAAAAGCTCTTTTTTTTCCCTTCTTCCTCACCCCCTAAAGTAGCACATCAATAATGACTAACAATGTCTCACTAATGCCTGATAGTCTCATGTCGATGCTCTTCTCTCTAACTTGAGCATGGTTGCCTATGACGAAGCCACCATCGATCCTCCTCCTATGGTCACTACCGAGGGAACCAAGTTGAAGGCTTACTCAAAAGCTCATGGATGAATTATGGTAGGGGAAGAAACACCCCTGTTTCGATTGAAAAAATAAGGGATTAGAGAGGGGCTGATCGAAACTCCATTGGCCACCACAGAGGGCACTGCAGGCCACCTTTGCTGCTCCTGTTTGAATACTAGCACTCTATTGGCATGATGAAGGAGAGATCATGACATGCTCTCCCCTTCATCGAGGCCACAAGCGGCCTTTGGTCTCGCCAGAAATGAGATCACCTTGAAGCTGCAATGGCCAGGATGTGATGGACCTTACACGGCCACCTATGACCTTTTTCTCTTCCAATGACACCTAGCACCAGCAAGACATGAAGATCCAACAATCAAATTTGTTGGTCATAAGGCAACAACTATGATTCTGCCTTATCACGTGGTTGCAAAGCCGTCTTTTTTTATGACCTCCAACCCTTGAGTCCTTGTGATTCCTCTCTTCCCACCATTGAAAAAAAGGGTCTCTATCATTAACGCCAAGACTCCAGCTAAGATCATTGATGTCCCTATTAGATCTTAACTTAATTGGGTGCTGGATCCGTAACGGGCTGAACCCAGATTTGAGGCCTTTTGGTGGCTTCAACTGATGGAGTGAGAATGATGTTGACTCCTCCATCACCCATCAGCTTCCTCTATTGCTTAGCTTTCGTCATTCACTTGTGTCGAATTCCCTTGGCAGTCCGAAAGGAGTCCCTAGGAGAACCTCAATGCCTCCTTACCTTCGCCTTCATTGATGATTGTTGGTTGAATTTGAGGTAGGCCCCTATTTGTGGGCAATGAACCAGATTACGGATAAAGTATGCTAAGATTTGTGCTAATCTTAGATTTGTGCTGCTTCAAGCTTAGTGAAGCCTCATAATTCATGCAAATCAACTGCACTCCTTAAAGATCCATATTATAACTATCTACCAAGGGTCAATTCCCCAGCACATGCTCTAAAATCGAGCTCTGATAACACTTATTATGATAAAGGCATGCAAGGAACGAAAGATCAGCAAGGAAGATAAGAGAGTAAAACCAAACAAAAGAGTAAACACATAAATATTTATTTGGTTTTGGCCTATTAGCCTACATTACGAGTGAAGGAGAGTAGTAAATTCTACTATCAAAAATTTTAAAAATTCTGAAATTATAAGGATTGTTTCCCTACTAGAAACTCTATTTGACAAATCCCTAATATTGCTCATGCCTAATAGGACTCTTAAACTCTTACAATAACTCTCTAAGTTATCTAAGAAGCCCTGAAACTAAGGCTTGATGCACTTATATAGAAAAGAGATATATAATGCATTATATGAACTAAGACTAAAGTTATATAAGGACATGAATATATGTTCTTTTTTGTGTTCTGAATTCTAAGATTACACGGAGTAGGCTTAATATATGGATATGAAAAAAATATCATTCTTGAGCTTGTGGATTCTAAAACAAACTCTAACAATATCTTTATTGAGTCAAACCATGGATGGTGCCAACTTCTAAATGTGATACAAAACGTTGGGTGATGGAATGTTTAGATACAATTTTAGCTTAATATTGCTCTCACTATGATGAAGATAAACTTTATTTTACTCAATGTAATGAGGCAAAAAGAAAGATCCTTCTCAAATCAGGATGGCACATAAAAATTGTGGAAGGAATCTGATGACGCCAAGTCACCTCCCTCAAACATCGGGGAAGACGGGCGTCCTTCTCCTCGAAGTCCTGCAAGAAAAGTCCCCGGAGACCGGTGGCGCCGGTGGGGACCCTCCGACGATCAAGTTAGTCACTTGGGCTCAGACAGAGAACCGCTCCAGCGAAGAAGAGCTGAGGCGGTTAGGGTTTTTGCTGGGAGGAAGAAAGCTCAGAAAAACCAGAGTTCAAGGATCTTACTTACAGCGCGAGCCCGTGCCTTTATACCTGTCCGAATACCTTAGCTTACAACTCCGGAGATCACCATCGTACCATTGCTGCGCGTGATATCATACGTGTCCAGTAGCGGTGAAGGCATTCAGTGCACGCCGCTGGTTGATATGATCGGGCACCATTGCCAGCGGTAGCAAATCGTACGCCGTAGCGAGGCATGGTGATGCACAGGGACATGCAACACGCCAAACACCGTTATGAGGCATGGCCCTCCGTAACGGGGCGCAATCACGGGAGTACCGAATCGTACACTGTGGCGAGGCGTGGCCATGCACAGGGACATGCAACATGCCAAACACCGTTATGAGGCATGGTCCTCCGTAACGAGGCGCAATCACGGGAGTACCGAATCGTATACCGTGGCAAGGCATGGCCAAGCACTGAAAATCATGTGCGAGCATCGTGCAACCTGGTAGTTGTCATTTTCCTTGGCAGTTGAGTTGCATGCTGATCGCTGATGACCCCCCACCTGGAACCGGAGGGGGTCCCAAGGGCGGGAGAACGCTGGCGCACCCCGAGGTCGGAGAGGGTCCCGGGGTCAAGGACTGATGGCCCACCCAACGACCCCGAGGGGGTCCCGGGGGTGGGGGAATGCCGATGCACCCCGACCCCGAGGGGGTCTCCGGGGTGGGGGAATGCCGATGCACCCCGACCCGAGAGGGTCCCGGGGTCAAGGACTGATGGCCCACCCAGCGACCCCGAGGGGGTCCCGGGGGTGGGGGAATGCTGATGCACCCCGACCCTGAGAGGGTCCCGGGGTCAAGGACTGATGGCCCACCCAGCGACCCCGAGGGGGTCCCGGGAGTGGGGGAATGCCGATGCACCCCGACCCCGAGAGGGTCCCGGGGTCAAGGACTGATGGCCCACCCAGCAACCCCGAGGGGGTCTCGGAGGTGGGGGAATGCCGATGCACCCCGACCCCGAGAGGGTCCCGAGGTCAAGGACTGATGGCCCACCCAGCGACCCCGAGGGGGTCCCGGGGGTGGGGGAATGCTGATGCACCCCGACCCCGAGAGGATCCCGGGGTCAAGGACTGATGGCCCACCCAGCGACCCCGAGGGGGTCCCGGGGGTGGGGGAATGCCGATGCACCCCGACCCCGAGAGGATCCCAGGGTGAATAGCTGTCGTTACCTTCTATTTTGACGACGTGGGATCAGTCATATCAGACGTGGGATCAGTCATATCAAATGCCCCCTCGCCCCTGGGGCGAAGCGGGTCCTACCGCTGAGGCTCAAGAGGCATTCTCCACGTGGCTGATCCCCGTCCTTGTCTTTTATGCGGACAGTGCGGGGAATGTAAGGAGGCGGCCTTCCGTACACTACCTGCCATGATCGCCCTCAAAAGCGAGGACTGGCTCTTCGGGACTCGCGCGAAAAGCCGCATCATCATTTCCTTTCATTATGGCGACGTCAGCGGGGTCCCACCACTGGCTGGGGGCGTGCCGCACCACGCGCCGGGGCATCCCTCAAGGTGAGCCAGCGTATGGCGAGGAGCCACGTGGCCGACGAGACGTGGCGGGACGTTTTGAAAACTCGATAAAGCTAGGTGAGAGGGGGAGGGAACCGACGCCATACCGCCTTTGCCATTGTCTTCTTCCTCGCTTGCTCCCCAATTTCCTCTGCAACCTACGGGCCCGCGCCTGGTCTTTCTCCTCCCAGGTCAGCTTTCCCCACCTTAGGCTTACCTCTTCACTTATGAGTTCCCCCTCTTGGACCTCGGAGGACAGTTCTGAAAATCGTCCTCCCTCTGTGAGCCGTCGTCCTTCTCCTACCCCCTCTCCCCCAATTGAGTGGTCCTCTGATTCAGAGGACCGCATCCCTTTGGCCCGGCGACGGGTCACCGGTGGAGCCCCATCGAGGGGCCGCCGGCTGGAGGCCAGTGCCTCCTCGAGGGCGGAGGAGTCCCCAGAGGGGACAGCCTCCACAATGACACGGTTGGACCTGATCCGGGCCCGCTATGGGATCCCTCGGGAGATCAAGTTATTCCCGCCAACCCCCGACGACAGGGTCATCTCCTCCCGACCTGGTCGGGTGGCTCTTTACGAGATCTGCTTACAGGCGGGTCTCCGCCCTCCCTTTCCCCCTTTCTTCGTCAATCTTCTTGACTTATATTCCTTGACCCCCTCCCAGTTGGTTCCAAACTCTTATCGTGTCGTTAGTGCTTTCGTCATTCTCTGTCACCACCTAAACGTCACCCCCCAAATCAGTCTGTTCCGATCTTTTTACTCCCTCCGAGCCCAAAAGGGTTGGTGGCTGTTTCAGCCCCGACCCAATAGGGTCCTAAAGCTTCTTCTCCCTTCGTCGATTAAGGGATGGAAGTCCCGCTTCTTCTTTGCCAATGTCGATCAAGTCCGGCCCCAGTGGGGAGACCCCGACCTCCGGGGGAATGTCGTTGCGATCCAGCCTGGGGACCGGGAGGCATTGGGATTACTGCTAGCCACCGAGATTCCCCGATACACTCTGCTGCTATCGGAGGACAGATTGGAGTCGGCGGGCCTCATCTCCCACCGGGGTAAGCCTTCTCTACCCTTAGCCAAAACTCCACTCCTTTGTTCCCCTCCTCCTTGTTTCTCCCTTCTTTTCTCTTCTCTTTTTTTTTTTTTTAAATTTTTGTTCTGAAAATCCAACTTATATCATACAGCGATGAAGATACCGGCGGCAAAGCTGTTGAGAGCCGCCTCCAAGAAAAGGGCCTGGGAAGGGCCATCCAGAGGTCAGCAGGCCCCAGCCTCGAAGCGCCCGATGGCTCGTGCCTCCCCTCCGGCACAAGTCTCCCCACCCCCGTCTCCGCAAAATGTCCCAATTATCCCGGAGGTTGACCTCACAGTCGACACTCCACCAGAGGTGGGAACGACCGCAGGAGTTGCCGTTGAAGAGCCAATCGTGAGGGAGTCCATACCGGCCGAAGAGCTCCCGGCCCCTGGGGGATCGACCCCACCAGACGCCGCCAGGGACTGGGGTGAGGGACCGTCTGGCCCCATGGGTCCACCCTCCGCAGGGTCTCCCAGAGGTGGCCCGCGCAAGGAACTGGGGACAGCCGAGACGTCGGAGGGAGGCGAGGACGAGCCTGGGTCGCCCCAAAACTCCCTGGATGACGGCTACTGGGCTGAGCGAGCCTTGGGCCCAGTCTTTGATCCTAGGATCATTGAGGACCTCAGCCACCAGAGAGCGGGCGCGTTCTTTCGGGACTCCTACGCCGCCGTCGTCAGGGTAAGCGCTCTTCTTGCCCCTTACCTTTTGTCTTACATACGTATACATTTTATTTTGCTGACCTGGGGCTTACCTGTGCAGATCGCACACTCCCTGAAGGCCGCCAGGGAGGTAATTCACGGAGGGAAGATTCTTCTGCGGGAGACGCAGAAAGAAGTTGAGGAGCTCGATGCCGTGCAGAGGCGGCCGAGAAGGCACTGGAGTCTGTCAAAGACACCTGCGCGAGCGAGGTGAGGGCCGCGGAGAGCCGGGCGGAGATTGAAGCCGACCATGCGCGCGCAGCGCTCTCCCAAATGATGGAGGCTGAGAGTGCTGTCATGGCCAGAGACATGCACATCTCTGAGTTAACTTCAGCTCTCCGGGAGGCTGAAAGTCGAGCGGGCGCGGTGGCGGAAGAGGCAAGAGCAGCGAGGGAGGAAACCTGCCGGTACGTGGAGGAGGTAAGCCACGCTCGGGAGGCTGAAAGGACAGCGGCGGAAGCCCTCGCCACAGAGAAAACCCGAGCCGCTGGGCTCATAGAGGAATACAAGGCGTCCGGGCGCTTCGCAGACGACCTGGCCGAAGCTTCGGCAGCTATATTTCTTGACGGGTTCCAGCACGGCAAAGAGAAGGTGGCCAGAGACCTGAACTTCCCTCGAGCCCTGGAGGTTGAATTGGAGCGGTTATCTGACTTGGCCCCTTCTGATGATGAGCCCGCACCGGCAGAGCCGTGAGCTCGCACTTGTAATTTTGCCCCTTTTTTTTTTGTAAGCCTGACAATATCGGCATTTTGTAGTCTCTTTCAATCAATGAAAATACTCTTCAAAATGCCTTCTGAATTGTCACTGACTTCATCGATTGATATGTAGCCTTATCGCCCCCTTAGTTCTGATAGTATCGGAGGGTGACTCCCCACCCGAGCCAGTCCGCCCCAGCTGTTTAAACCCGAAAGTTAGAGTCAGGGATGGTAGAGTTCTCGGAGCAGAAACGCCGCCGGTCAGAAGTTAGGTAGGTAGGCTCCTTGGGGCTATCGGCGCAACGCCCTGTCATGTATCAGACCTTGTATTAAGTTGGCGTGTGGCTTTTGATGCCTACGGGAGTCGGCTTTTATCTGGCCAGTGGGACTGTGCTGTCGGGTGTCGGGTCTTGGTTGTGAAGAGCCGATGGTGCACCGCTCCGCCAGTGGCTCACTGGGCTTTATGCCTAGCTAGTGCAGGGCTTTGAGTGCCGGCGGGGTGCCGAGCTTTTGTTGTTGAGAGCCAGTGGCACACTGCTCTGCCAGTGGTACACTGGGCTTTGTGCCTGGCTAGTGCAGGGCTTTGAGTGCCGGCGGGGTGCCGGGCTTTTGTTGTTGAGAGCCAGTAGCACACTGCTCTGCCAATGGTACACTGGGCTTTGTGCCTGGCTAGTGCAGGGCTTTGAGTGCCGCGGGGTGCCGGGCTTTTGTTGTTGAGAGCCAGTGGCACACTGCTCTGCTAGTGGTACACTGGGCTTTATGCCTAGCTAGTGCAGGGCTTTGACTGCCGGTGGGGTGCCGGGCTTTTGTTGTTGAGAGCCAGTGGCACACTGCTCTGCCAGTGGTACACTGGGCTTTGTGCCTGGCTAGTGCAGGGCTTTGAGTGTCGGCGGGGTGCCGGGCTTTTGTTGTTGAGAGCCAGTGGCACACTGCTCTGCCAGTGGTACACTGGGCTTTGTGCCTGGCTAGTGCAGGGCTTTGAGTGCCGGCGGGGTGCCGAGCTTTTGTTGTTGAGAGCCAGTGGCACACTGCTCTGCCAGTGGTACACTAGGCTTTGTGCCTGGCTAGTGCAGGGCTTTGAGTGCCGACGGGGTGCCGGGCTTTTGTTGTTGAGAGCTAGTGGCACACTGCTCTGCCAGTGGTACACTGGGCTTTGTGCCCGGCTAGTGCAGGGCATTGAGTGCCGGTGGGGTGCCGAGCTTTTGTTGTTGAGAGCCAGTGGCACACTGCTCTGCCAGTGGTACACTGGACTTTGTGCCTGGCTAGTGCATGGCTTTGAGTGCCGGAGGGGTGCCGGGCTTTTGTTGTTGAGAGCCACTGGCACACTGCTCTGCCAGTGGTACACTGGGCTTTGTGCCTGGCTAGTGCAGGGCTTTGAGTGCTGACGAGGTGCCGAGCTTTTGTTGTTGAGAGCCAGTGGCACACTGCTCTGCCAGTGGTACACTGGGCTTTGTGCCTGGCTAGTGCAGGGCTTTGAGTGCCGGCGGGGTGCCAAGCTTTTGTTGTTGAGAGCCAGTGGCACACTGCTCTGCCAGTGGTACACTGGGCTTTGCGCCTGGCTAGTGCAGGGCTTTGAGTGCCGGCAGGGTGCCGGGCTTTTGTTGTTGAGAGCCAGTGGCACACTGCTCTGCCAGTGGTACACTGGGCTTTGTGCCTCGCTAGTGCAGGGCTTTGAGTGCCGGCGGGGTGCCGGGCTTTTGTTGTTGAGAGCCAGTGGCACACTGCTCTGCTAGTGGTACACTGGGCTTTGTGCCTGGCTAGTGCAGGGCTTTGAGTGCTGGCGGGGTGCCGGGCTTTTGTTGTTGAGAGCCAGTGGCACACTGCTCTGCTAGTGGTACACTGGGCTTTGTGCCTAGCTAGTGCAGGGCTTTGAGTGCCGGCGGGGTGTCGGGCTTTTGTTGTTGAGAGCCAGTGGCACACTGCTCTGCCAGTGGTACACTGGGCTTTGTGCCTGGCTAGTGCAGGGCTTTGAGTGCCGGCGGGTGCCGGGCTTTTGTTGTTGAGAGCCAGTGGCACACTGCTCTGCCAATGGTACACTGGGCTTTGTGCTTGGCTAGTGCAGGGCTTTGAGTGCCGGCGAGGTGCCGGGCTTTTGTTGTTGAGAGCCAGTGGCACACTGCTCTGCCAGTGGTACACTGGGCTTTGTGCCTGGCTAGTGCAGGGCTTTGAGTGCCGGCGGGGTACCGGGCTTTTGTTGTTGAGAGCCAGTGGCACACTGCTCTGCCAGTGGTACACTGGGCTTTGTGCCTGGCTAGTGCAGGGCTTTGAGTGCCGGCGGGGTGCCGGGCTTTTGTTGTTGAGAGCCAGTGGCACACTGCTCTGCCAGTGGTACACTGGGCTTTGTGCCTGGCTAGTGCAGGGCTTTGAGTGCCGACGAGGGCTGGGCTTTTGTTGTTGAGAGCCAGTGGCACACTGCTCTGCCAGTGGTACACTGGGCTTTGTGCCTGACTAGTGCAGGGCTTTGAGTGCCGACGGGGTGCCGGGCTTTTCTGTGAAGATTTAAGTAGCTAAAATCGAATCTTGTTAATATTGAACAAGGGGCGAAAACCCAAATAAATACAGGGGTGATATTAATCATGAAAGGAGGAATACATTACTGATAATACCGACGGAGGTTATCCGCATTCCACGTCCTAGGGAGTGGTGTCCCATCAAGTTCTTCAATTTTATAAGCCCCGTGGCGGAGCGTCTCGGCGATCCGGTAAGGCCCCTCCCAGTTTGGGGCTAACTTGCCTCCCTCAGCTGGCTTCGAGACCTCGGCCCGTCGAAGGACCAGGTCTCCCGGCAGGAACGTCCGGGGGCGCACGCGAGCGTTGTAGTATTTCGCGGCCCATTGTCGGTAGGCTGCCATTCGAAGCGCGCCCGATCTCGCACCTCCTCCACTAGGTCGAGGTTGGCTCGCAGTTGGTCAGGGTTACCTTCCTCGCTATAGGCTTCCACCCGGGGGCTGGGCGCACCGATCTCCACAGGGATAACAGCTTCAGAGCCAAAGACTAAGCTGAATGGCGTTTCACCAGTGGGGGCTCGCGGCGTTGTATGATAGGCCCATAGCACGTTGGGGAGCTCCTCCACCCATCGCCCCTTGCAGCCATCTAATCGAGATCTCAGCCCCTGGAGAATGATCCGGTTAGTCACTTCAGCTGCCCCGTTGGTTTGAGGATGCCCGACGGAAGTGAACCTCTGACAGATACCCAGCTCGGAGCAGAACTCCCGGAAAGGCGCATTGTCAAACTGCCGGCCATTATCAGTGACTAGTGTGCGCGGTAGTCCGAACCGACATATAATTGACTTCCAGAAGAAAGATCTCACTTTGCTTTCGGTAATCTTGGCCAGAGCCTCGGCTTCAACCCACTTGGTGAAGTGATCCACCGCCACCAAGAGGAACTTCCGCTGCCGGAGGCCGGGGGAAATGGCCCTAAGATATCCATGCCCCACTGGGCGAAGGGCCAAGGTGCTACCAAGGGGGTCAGGTGAGACGTCGGCTGTCGCTGGATATTGGCGTGACGTTGGCAGCTATCACATTTCTTGACAAGCTCGGCCGCATCTTCCTTCATCGTCAACCAAAAGTACCCTTGGCGCAGGGCCTTGTAGGCTAGGGCTCTGCCCCCCAGGTGACTCCCGCATACACCTTCGTGGATCTCCCTGAGGATGTAATCTGATTCAGTTGGCCCCACACACCTGAGAACTGGGTATGAGAAGGATCTCCGATAAAGCTTCCCGTCCATCATCAAGAATCTCGGGGCCCTTCGCCTGAGCAGCTTGGCCTCAGCGGGGTTCTCCGGGAGAGTACCGTCGGTCAAGTACCGGATGTAGGTGTCCATCCAGGAGGGCTCCTGCTCCACTGGCAATGCTTCATCCGCGGCCTCAGTGCTTGGGACTTGTAGGTGTTCCACATATGTCCTTCCCAACGTCCCGTCGACCGAAGTGGCCAAACGGGACAACGCGTCAGCCCTGGCATTCTCCGCTCTGGGGATATAGCTGACGCGGAAGTAAGAAAAACGAGACGCCTGGGACTGCACCTTGCTCAAGTAGCGGGACATGGTTGGGTCCCTAGCCTCGTACTCCCCGGTGATTTGTCCAGAAATGAGTTGAGAGTCCGTGAAGGCCCTCAGGCGCCCCGCGCCTAGCTCCTCAGCTAATCTCATCCCCGCCAGCAAGGCTTCGTACTCCGCCTGATTATTAGTTGCTGGGAACTGGAATCTGAGAGCGTACTCCACTACGTCTCCCTCCGGGCTCGCGAGAATAAGTCCAGCTCCGCTCCCTTGAGAGTTCGCCGCCCCATCCACATGCAGGATCCAGTCCTCCGCCTCCTCAGATGAGGGAGAGTCCACACGCTCCTCCGGTCGCGCCTCCTCCATGTCCTTCTCGGTCCAGGAACACTCGACCAGGAAATCCGCCAACACCTGGGACTTCATGGCTGACCTTGGCCGGATGGACAGGTCGAACTCACTTAGCTTAATGGCCCACTTGGCCAAACGGCCGGAGGTGTCGGGGCGAGACAAGATAGCTCGTAGGGGCTGGTCCGTAAGCACCACGATGGGATGGGCTTGAAAGTAAGGCCGAAGGCGCTGAGTAGAGACCACCAAGGCGAAGATAATCTTCTCGGTTTTCGAATACCTGGTCTCAGCGTCATGGAGTACTTTGCTGGTATAATAGATTGGCTTCTGGGCTCCGTCAGCATCCATGCGCACAAGTACGGAGCTAACAGCCTCGGGGGAAGCGGCCAGATATAAGAAGAGCTCTTCTCCATTTTCAGGCTTGGACAACAGCGGAGGAGTGGAGAGAAACTGCTTCAATTCTTCAAAGGAGCCCTGACACTCTTTCGTCCACTCGAAGCCGTTGATCTTGCGCAGCGCCTTGAAGAAGGGCAGGCACCTCTCCGCCGACCTTGACATGAAACGACTCAAGGCCGCCACCCTCCCCGTCAGGCGTTGCACCTCCTTCTTGCTGGCTGGAGGCCGCATCTCCAGGATAGCTCTAATCTTGTCGGGTTGGCTTCGATCCCTCGCTGGGTCACCATGAAACCCAGGAACTTGCCTGCTGCTACTCCAAAGGCGCATTTGTGGGGGTTGAGCTTCATCCGGTACCGGCGCAGATTGTTGAAAGTCTCCTCGAGGTCAGCTACATGGTCTTCTGGTACTCTTGGTCAGCATGTCATCCACATACACCTCCATGTTGCGCCCCAGCTGATCCTCAAAGACCTTGTTCATTAATCTTTGATAAGTGGCCCCGGCATTTTTCAATCCAAAGGGCATCACCCTGTAACAGTAGATCCCTTTCTCCGTGACAAAGGAGGTCGCTTCTTCATCAGCTGGGCTCATCTTGATTTGGTTATACCCGAGAACGCATCCATGAAACTGAGCGTCTCGTGCCCGGAGGTGGCGTCTACCAGCTGGTCGATTCGGGCAGCGGGAAGCTGTCTTTGGGACACGCCTTATTGAGGTCGGTGAAATCCACGCACATTCTCCAGCTTCCACTGGCCTTGCGAACCATCACGACGTTCGCCAACCAGTCGGGGTAGCGCACCTCGCGGATGTGACCAGCCGCCAGCAGCTTCCGCACCTCCTCATCAACAGCCTTCTGCCGGTCCGGGGCAAAACTCCTTTTCTTCTGTCTGACGGGCCGGCACTCCGGTCGAATATTGAGCTGGTGTGTAATCACCTCCTCTGGAATCCCGGGCATGTCGGACGCAGACCATGCGAAGACGTCGGCGTTGGCCCGCAGAAAGGTAAGGAGCCGGTCACGAGCTCCTCCGGAAGTAAGGCTCCAACTCGAACCGTCTGCACGGGGTCCTCCCCGAGGGGGAAAGTGAGCAGCCGCTCGGCCGGTTCCCCCCTCCTCTCCAAGTCTCGCGGGTCAAGGGCCTCAGGTGCCGGTGCAGATGGCGGTGCAGGCCGCCTCCTGGGGACTAGGGGCCAAGTGATAGCAAAGTGCCGGTAGGCCCTGCTCTCCTCGCATCTCGCCGACCCCTCTGCTGGTTGGGAACCTCACAAGGAGCCGCTTGGTGGATATGATGGCATCCAAGAGGTTGAGCCCGGGCCTCCCAAGAATCGCATTGTACGCCAGGGGCACACGGACCACCAAAAATTTTATAAGGACAGTGCTTTGGCACGGAGCCGTACCAGCCGTTACGGGGAGAGTAATTTCCCCCTCGACCCTTACGGAATCTCCTGTGAATCCCATCAAAGGCGTGGCGACAGGTTGAAGTAGATCATGCGACAGGTTCATGCGAACAAAGGCATCGTAGTTCAAAACATCTACGGAGCTTCCACTGTCGACTAGGATTCTTTTTACAGGGTGTTTAGCAATCGTCATGGATACGACGACGCTATCATCATCTTATTTACAACCCCTTCCAAGTCCTTTTCGAAAAAAGGAATTACAGTTTCGCTCCCCCCTCCCCCCTTGGTCTCTTCGACGGGCCTCCTGCCCCCCAGGAAATCATCGCCACCGTCTTCTCCGTCGGGGCGTTATCGATCACTGGCGGCGCGGGCGCTGATGGGCCGGGAGCTCCCGGGTTGCCCCTCTGGACGAACTTTCCCAGGTGGCCCCGTTGAATAAGGTCTTCAATGGCCTTCTTCAGCTGCCGGCAGTCGTCGGTGTTGTGGCCATGGTCCCGGTGGTAGCGGCAGTAGAGGTTCTTGTTCCGGGGGATCTTCGGGTTGATGGGAGGAGGGCGTTGCAGATAAGGCTCCCCTTCAATCTCGAGCAGGATCTGAGATATTGGGGCAAGCAGCGGGTGTAAGGCCCGTCTCTCGGTGCAGGAGGTCGAGGACGGTTGTCTGGTCGGCGAGGAGGCTCAGGCCTCCTGGGGCGGGCTTCTGCAGGTTCTGGCTGGTTCGGCTTCCTGGGGATATTCCCACCAGCTTCACGCCGGGAAAAGTCGGCTTCGTCCGCCCGGATGTACTTCTGGGCACGGATCAAAAGTTCGGAGTAGGAGCCCGGCGGCTTTTTGTCAAGAGAGTACGCGAAGCGAGAAGGGCGAAGCCCCCGCTTCAGAGCCAGGGTAGCCACCGAGTCTTCCAGGTTGTAGACCTCCAGGGCGGCCTCTTTGAACCGGGCAACATAATCCCGCAGAGGCTCGCCATTCTTCTGCTGAACGGCAAACAAACTGTCCGCCACCCTCGGGATCTTCCGGCAGGCGTCAAAGTGGGCCAGAAAGCCCTCTCCAACTGGCGGAAGGAGTCGATGCTTCGTGGCAGGCGAGAATACCAAGCCCGGGCAGCCTTTTTCAGAGTAGCCGGGAAAGCAACACACATAAGTGAGTCAGTGGCCCCCTGAACTTGCATGAGTACCTTGTAGCTCTCCAAATGGTCCAGGGGGTCCGTAGTCCGTCGTATGGGTCCAGTTGAGGAAGGCGGAACCTGGTGGAGATGGGCTCCTCCATGATGCGGCGAGACAGGGGAGGCCGACTGTCGTAATCTCTCTGGCAGGTGGGTGATCCGACGGCTAAGCTCCTCCAGCTTCTGATTACACTCCTCGAGTCGACGCTCAGCTCGACGAGGCATTCGGCCATCAAAGGAGCCCTCCCCGAAGATTCAGAAGAAGAGCGAGGGCGGCGATGCCGGCGCGGGCGCTCCGCCTCCTTTCCGTGCCGCCGTTTAGGAGAAACGCTGGCGTGGCGAGAGGGAGACCGGAGCCTTTTGGATGCTTCACGGTGATGTGGCTTGGCCGGGGATCGGCGGCGATGATCTGCAGGAACTGGCGATCTCCGGCGGGAGGAATGCTGGCTAGGCTGCATCACCCCCGGGATAGACGGATTCGGCTCCGGCTGCTGCAAGGCCGCTTGCTGGTGCTGCAGGCCCTGAACCATCGCCGCCAACGACTGGACCTGCGTGGCCAGGGCAGTGAATCGATCCTCCTGGAGTTGTGCGGAGCAGACGCAGGAACGTCATTCTGTGGAGCAGAAGGCCCTGCCCCCGGAGATTCAGAGGCTCCGGAAGACTGGATGCGAGAGCCGGGGGGGCCTCCGCGGGTGGACCAGCCCCGCAGCGCTGCCCCCCAGCGCGACCGGCTGAAACTCCTTTCGTTCGAGTCGTCACCATGGCTTTGAGAGCTCGAAGACAGGAGAAGAAGAAAGCTGCTGGTTCGACGTCTTTCTTACACTCCCCCTACCTGGCGCGCCAATCTGATGACGCCAAGTCACCTTCCTCAAACGTCGGGGAAGACGGACGTCCTTCTCCTCGAAGTCCTGCAAGAAAAGTCCCCGGAGACCGGTGGCGCCGGTGGGGACCCTCCGACGATCAAGTCAGTCACTTGGGCTCAGACAGAACCGCTCCAGCGAAGAAGAGCTGAGGCGGTTAGGGTTTTTGCTGGGAGGAAGAAAGCTCAGAAAAACCAGAGTTCAGATCCCTACTTACAGCGCGAGCACGTGCCTTTATACCTGTCCGAATACCTTAGCTTACAGCTCTGGGAGATCACCATCGTACCATTGCTGCACGTGATATCATACGTGTCCAGTAGCGGTGAAGGCGTTCAGTGCACGCCGCGGTTGATATGACCGGGCACCATTGCAGTGGTAGCGAATCGTACGCCGTAGCGAGGCATGGTGATGCACAGGGACATGCAACGCACCAAACACCGTTATGAGGCATGGCCCTCCGTAACGGGGTGCAATCACGGGAGTACCGAATCGTACACTGTGGCAAGGCGTGGCCATGCACAGGGACATGCAACGCGCCAAACACCGTTATGAGGCATGGTCCTCCATAACGGGGCGCAATCACGGGAGTACCGAATCGTATACCATGGCGAGGCATGGCCAAGCACTGAAAATCATGTGCGAGCACCGTGCAACCTGGTAGTTGTCGTTTTTCTTGGCAGTTGAGTTGCATGCTGATCGCTGATGACCCCCCACCCTGGAGCCGGAGGGGGTCCCAAGGGTGGGAGAACGCTGGCGCACCCCGAGGTCGGAGAGGCCCGGGGTCAAGGACTGATGGCCCACCCAACGACCCCGAGGGGGTCCCGGGGGTGGGGGAATGCCGATGCACCCCGACCCCGAGGGGGTCCCAGGATCCCGGGGTGAATAGCTGCCGTTACCTTCTATTTTGACGACATGGGATCAGTCATATCAGACGTGGGATCAGTCATATCAGAATCAATATGGCCTAATTTGCTTGGGTTAACTCTTATGACATTTTAAAGCTTTACAATAGTAGAGCTCACAAAATAAAAGAGTTCAAGAAACAAGCAAATTGGTTTTATTTGGCTATTCTATTTGCACATATATCAGGCAAAGCTTTTGAAGGCAAATTTAAAGGAGAAAGTTGAAAAAAAAGAGAAAAAAACCAGCATAGTCATAGTTAATATGGCTGAATAAAGGGTTGAGCCTACAACCTAATAACTTTGTATAAGAAAGTTTGTATATATAATTCTTGTGTATTGTTTGATGATGGTAAATTTTATAATTGATAGTAAGTAATAAATTTTGTGACTTCATGTCAAAATGTGTATTTATTGATTATAAATTTTAAAGCATTCTCTCCAAACAACCCTATTTTTGTTCTTCTCTAACTCAGTTTATATGTAATCTTATGGGAGTCTTGGCTACTATGTCAGAAAGTGCCGATAACATGGTTGATGAATTGCAACAATCCAGAGCCTCATTCAAACAGGCTAAGCAGAAAAGTTATTATTCAAGCTCCTTTATGCTATATAAGTATATAAGATTTTTGCAGTACATATCCGATATAGAACTAAACAATCCAATATAAGCTAAACAATCGCTAGCATGAGTTCTCACACAGGCATTTGGATATTACAAATATGTTTTAAATACTCCTAATAGAATATTGCACTAAATCTAGTTTGATAACAAGTGCCGGGCAACTCTAATAGCATTTGGATATTATAGCCTACTAATGAGTTGTTTAAATCATGACTTGGCATTATTAGTGCTTTATATTTACTGACTTTTTAAGTTATCCACAGATCAACACCAGGTAAAATTCAATCAACAGATGTGGTTGCCCTTCCATGTTTTCTATGGTAATGCCACTGGCCAAGATTTTCTGTACTGAGTAACTGATTAACTTCAGTGGATCGGGACATTGTAGCTACCAAAAGTGTAGGGTCCTTCAGCCCTATACATAAACTTGCGAGGTTTCTTTGCATGTCAAATTGAGCAATCTATTCTCTGGGAAGCCAAAGATACCCCCTTGTTTGCTACTTTTCCATAGAAATGGGGATGATCTTACAAGACTTTGTGCCAGGGTTGATGAACAAGCTAACAGGGTTTGTTGAGGAAGAGGTATGCAAGGTACTGGGTGTAAAAGATGAACTCAAAAGCCTTCGAAGGAGGCTGGTGGTCATAAAAGCGGTGCTTGAAGATGCAGAACGTAAAATGTTTAAAAGTCAAGTGATTGGCACTTGGGTGAGAGAGCTCAAAGATGTGATGTATGATGCTGAAGATATCTTGGACCTCTGCAAGATTGAGGGTAAGAAATTGTCGCTACCCAATCCCTTTCTTTGAGCTCTAGCTATAGCAATATAAATTTCTGTCATGATTTAGCTAACAGAATTAAAGATATCAACGTAAGATTAGATGAAATTAAAGAGGATAGATCAGTAATGTCTATGCTACAAAAGTCTTGCCCGCATGATGAAAGGACTGAAGAAAATACCCGTGAAACAACATCTTTGTTAGTTAAGTCTGACATTGTTGGAACACAAATTGAGGAGGCTACCCAGTGTCTCATCGAGTCATTAGTCACAGAAGATGGACAAAAATGCAAAGTTTTTGGGATTACTGGAATGGGTGGAATTGGCAAGAGCACTCTTGCTCTTAGGATATACAATGATGAAAGGATGATTGAAAACTTTCCGATACGAATATGGACTTTTGTCTCTGAAAATTTTTCACAGAAAGAGTTATTGAAAGTGATAATTAGAAAGGCAGGAAAAGATTATGGGAAGGCTGAAAGTAAGGATGAGCTTGTATCCATACTTGTCTCTGTCCTTTGCAGAAGGTTCCTTATTGTATTAGATGATGTATGGAAGGCAAATGTGTGGGAGGACCTACTAAGAAATGTTTTATTGAGTGCAAGTGCTAGTGGTAAGGTCCTAGTGACTACTCGAAATGAAAGCATTGCAAGGAACATGGGAGCTAATATCTATCGTGTCAACAAAATGGATGATGATAATGGTTGGACATTGCTTTGCAAATATGTGTTCAGAGACGGGGAAGAAGTGATCCATGATTTAAGAGAAGCCGGTATGAAAATTGTCAAAAAATGTGATGGTCTTCCTCTCGCAATCAAGGCTGTTGCTGGGCTTTTAAAATCAAAGGTAAGAAGCAAGAAAGAATGGGACAAGGTTCTTCAGAGCGATGCATGGTCCATGACTGAGCTACATAAAGAGCTCCCTGGAGCCCTATTCTTGAGTTATGCTGATTTACGGCCTGAACTGAAACAATGCTTCCTTTATTGCTCATTGTACCCGGTAGGCCATAGTATGCTTCGTTCAGATCTCAGTCAGCTTTGGGTAGCAGAAGGCTTCATAAGAAATCGGGGAAATATGTTGCTGGAAGACATAGCCGAAGATTATTTTTTTGAGCTATTATGGAGATGAGATTTTATGCACAATGCATAGTAGTTTCCATTCCCTAGCTCAGTTTTTGATAGGAGATGAAAGCATTTCTATCTGCTCTGGGCAAATGTTAGATACAAATCCAATAACAAAAATTCGTCGCTTGTCTATTACAAACCTTGAGGAGAGAGTTGTGATTCCTGATGAAATAATAGCACAAGGGTGTCTGAGGACACTATTTGCCTTCCTTCATACACCAGTGGAGGTTCCAATTGATGATATTTTCCGAAAACTTGGCTGGTTACGTGTCTTGGATCTGACTGGAGCTCCGATAGATACTCTTCCAAATTCCTTGGGAAATCTAGTACACCTAAGGCATTTAAAACTTAATTATACAAAAATAAGAGAAATACCAGAATCCATAGTGTTCCTCTCAAACCTGCAGAACTTGTGTCTCGTGGACTGTAAATTCTTGCACACCCTACCCAATAGCATCACAAGATTGTGCAATCTAAGATGTCTCAACCTTCATGGAACCCTTTACAATACTTGCCAAAAGGAATAGGGAAACTGAAACTGCTTAACCATCTTAATGGATTTGTGGTGGGTAGCGATGGCCATGGTGACCAGCAACATGTGGGATGCGACCTGGAAGAGTTGCAGTCTCTGTCAGAGATCAGATATTTGAGCATTGACAAGTTGGAGAGGGCACTAATAGGGGCTTCAGCAATTGCCAACAAAACCTTCCTTAGGTTGCTGGCATTGTCAAGCTCAATGCCGATGAATGCTGCAGGCAGTAATCCACCATACTATGCCAAGGAGACAATCCAAAGAATTGAGCAGATATATGACGAACTCTCGCCTCCAGCAAGCCTTCAGTATCTGTTCTTGGAGCATTTCTTTGGTGGCAGACTTCCAAGGTGGATGATGACTTCTTCATTGGGTTCTTCCTTACCGGAGCTAAGAATTGTGGGATTATTCGGTTGTTATTCCTTCCTGCAACTTCCCCTGCTGGGCCAGATGCCCCAGCTGAAACTATTTAAGATTTGCCGAGCAGATGCAATCGTGACTATCGGTCCTGAATTTCTGGGTCACCCTGTATTAGAAGCGACATTATTTCCTGAGCTTCAACTTTTGCGACTCTGCCACATGTTCAACTGGGAAGAGTGGTCTTTAGGGCAGTGGGATCAGGTTGCTCCTGAGCATGGAAGAAAAGCATCGTCTTGGTTGATGCCTCGTCTCCAATCCTTGACGCTGTTGGGATGTCCCAAGCTGAGAGCACTTCCAGCAGGCTTATGGCATGCCTCCAACTTACAGATCATTTCAATCAAAGGAGCCCACAGCCTCAGAGAAATCAAGAACCTTCCCTCTTTTAGTGGTACTCTTATTGTCGAGGACAATCAGAGCTTGGAAGCAATCTCAAATCTTCCAGCACTCAGGCATTTGATTGTTGAGGATTGCCATAGTTTGCAGTGCGTGGAGAATCTAAATGAGCTGCGACATCTAGACCTAAAATTAAATCAATTGGAAATGTCCACTGATGCTTCATCGTCAGTGCAGCAGCATGTAGTAGAGTGTCTTCCGGATTGGTTAAGGAGACTAGTGGATCAGCATCAATCGCCTCCCCGGAATTTTCAGCAATTTCATCTGACTTGCAGCCAAACTGTGCTTCTGAGATGCCTTGAGGGCTCCCCAGACTGGGCCATAATTCAACAGATCCCTGATGTGAGAGTACAGAACTACGATGGAACCACAGCTTTATGTTATACCAGGAACCCTTACAGTTACAGAACCAACGCAAGCATTGATGCTCGGAGGGAAATCTGTCCACGTCCTCTTGTCTTCAGCAAGGCCATTTTAAACCATCGTATGTTTTCCAGCCATGTCCCTATTTTCCTTCATATTGTTGTTGTTTTGCTAGGCTTACTCTTGATTCTTTCTCGCAGTTGAGGTGGTTGGCGACGGAAATAAGCCTTGCTTTAGGTATTGCATCTTTTGAATTCACTGTTTTTGGTGTCTGTTTGATTTAAGTTCCATTTCCCTTTTTTTTTTTTTTTTTGCCATTTAGTGTTGGTTTTGTGGAATCTTCCGTACTGATAATTTACCTGCTGTATCCTCATGCATTACAACAATGCCCACTAGATTGAAAAGGAAGAAGAGAGTATCATATAAGCCAAATCCTCTCTCTCACTCTCTCTCTCTCACTCTCTCTCTCTCTCTGTCTCTCAGCCCAATCTGTCTCCGTCTGATCAATTCTACTTGCTATAACGCAGGCTTTGTTTAAGTGGAAGATCATGCAACAGTGGATAAGGAGAGAACTTTACAAGGAAAAGGAGGGAGCATCAAATTCTTATATGATCCAACGAGAGTGGAAGATTATGCAGCAGTGGACAAGGAGAACTTTATGATGAAGGGGATTGAACTTTCTTTTTCTCAAGGTCTTTGTTTATATATTTTCCCATTTCTACTGGATTGTATTATAATTTACCTTTTGGAGGACATATCTTCATTTATGACTAACTCATGATCTTTCTATAAGTATGAACAATCATGTATCTAGTGGGTCAGTGGATGATAAATAATGAGTGGATGATAAAGGATATGGTAGATTGTTTCAGTTATTCTGCTACTTTTATAATGGGATGTCTAAACTTCATACTTGAATTATTGCCTCAGGCTTTGGTTGAATTATTGTCTCAGGCTTTGGTTGTTAGTCCATGAAGAATGGTCCGCAAATACTAGCATTCAATGTCTTAAAAACAACTGATATACTCTTGTGCCGGACAAGTACATAGAAGCAGTTATGCGTGACTAAATTTTTAGAAGGGTAATTAAAAGTTTAACAGATAGCAGAAGCCTTGTACCACATAACTTGATAGTTTTCTAGCCAAGCTTGTGAGCTTCAAGAGCCAACCAATGCTTATATTAATTAGCTTGATTAGATCTCCAAAATAACTGGCATCTTGCATGCTTGACAATTGATGGCTTGTATCAACACTTAAAAACAGAACCATAAACTGATGGGTTGTAGTAGTTAAGAACTTAAAATTATACTTGCATCAATTGGGCATTAAAATTGATACCTTGTATTTTTTACAAACCAAGAGTGCTGGATTGCATCGGACTCCCATTAATTTAACATCTTTTATAATTTATATCAAATAGGATTGATACCCCTGCAAATTTATTATGAGAGACAGACATTTTATACGAGCTGCTTAATGTTGACGTGGTATTCATCGAAACAGGTATTGATTGTCACAAAGTTAAGGCCGTTACTTTGTATCGCTCTATTGAAAAGATAATATTCCTTTACCTTTACACCAGTCATATGAAAAATAATTTTATTAGCCCAATTGAATCTGGTATTGCATCATAGTTTATAATGTTAGAATAATGATTTCTTTATCAATAAGTGAAATCGATACCATGCATCATCTTGATTGAAACTGACGCTTCATATCAAATATGACAAGAACCAATGCTTGGTATCAGGGGAAATCGAGGCATTCTATCAATGCAATGAGAATATAATACAAATTGTTCGTTTGTATCAAAAGTATATATAGTCCCGCATTATCTGGAAAGAGAAATTAATGATACAAATTGCTCATTTGATGACTATTTTCCTCCATGCTAGATGTTGATAATTTGGCTTTCTGACTTTTGATGAAGCAAGCAGTAATTTGGACCTCAACTAAAATGCACAAATGTCTCTGCAGTGCAGTGTTTGACATGTCCGTATAATATGTATATTGTCTTTGTCAAAATGTAAGTAGAAGATGATTTTTCATGATTCCATCATATTCTTTATACTTGCACCATTTGACTGAGCTATCGGAGGATCCAAAGGTACTTTTAGTTTAGATTTTAAAAGGTACTTTTGAATGATTTTATGGTATTTAGTAAAATTTTTAAAAATACTTTCTATCTTCTTCAAAAGTTATTAAAAGTTTTATTTAAAAAAAATTACTTTGAAACTTTTCTCAAAAGATCTACTTGTCAAATTTCAAAAAGCTATTTTCAGACTTAAAAATCATAAATTCAAATTACAAAAACAACAATATCATAATATCATATTATAATATGTAATATAACTATAATAATATAATATAATGTGATGTAATATATTATAAATAAAATATAGTTATTATAATTGTATTAAAATATAATTACAATTATAATATATGTAGTGCAAAATAAGATAATATTATAATATATAAAAATTATAATAATATTAAAAATATAATATTATTAGACTATATACTGGTATAATTTTATAATATCCCTATTATATGCCACAATAATATGATATTATATTATTAAGTAATAAAAGAGGCGGTCCCATCACACAACAAGCTCCCTACTATCGAGCCGTACAATGAGACCACCGATCCAGATGACCATCTGAGTAGCTTTTGATCCATCATGATGTTCTATGGAGCCTTGATACAATATTATGTCGGGCCTTCCCCTCAACTCTCCGAGGACCTGCCAAAGTATGGTTTGGCACCTTAAAGCCGAACTTCATCTACTCATTCGACGAATTGGGCTATTCATTTACTAGCTAGTTCGTCAGTAGCCACCGCTACCGATGGAGGTCAGACTCTCTCTCTCTAAAATAAAGCAGCAAGAAGGAGAGTCTTTAAAAAGCTTCTTAGGCTATTTCAACGTGGCCATGCTAAAGGTCGTCCACCACAGTTACGAGGTGGCCATGTCCACCTTGGCAGCGAAGTATCAAAGGAGGAAGACTTCTACCTAGCCATGAAAGTAAACTACCCTAGAAGCCTCTCCAACATGATGACCTTGGCAGACAAATATGCAAGGTCAAAGAATCCAAAAGGTCAGCCCAGGCTAAGCAATCAAAGAAGAAAGAGAAGAAGAGCTTGGACAAAAGCCGATGGGCTCCCCCCGCAAGCCCACCTCACCGTTAGAGGGCTCCACCACCAAGGCAGCAAACTAGGAGCTTGGCGCAGAGGTTCAACCAGTTCATCCTGCTCACTATGCCGTGGGCTCAAATCCTGATGGAGATCGAGCGTCAACTCCCTCGGCTGAGGCCCCTCCAAGGAAACATGGCTCGGAAGGACATGACTAAATATTGCCGGTATCACCATGACTACGGTCATGATACTGAGGAATGTTGGCAGCTGAGGCAGGAGATCAAAAAACTCATCAACCGAGGGAGACTGGAGTGATACAGAGGGGCCTCAGAAGCAGATAACTAAGCAGAGCATCCACTAAAGCTTTAATAATAACCTCCGTTGAACCCACCGACTATTGGCAATGTCAACATGACTGCTATGGTTGGCTCCTCCCAGGGTCGGCCTAATGAAGAAGAAAACCCGCCTAAGAGGATCTGATACGAAGGACTCGCATTCTCGGATGAAGACCTCCATAGGACATAGTATCCCCATGATGATGCATTTGTTGTATCCCTGAACATGAATAACTTTGATGTATATTGGGTTTTAGTTGATAGTGGAAGCTCGGTTAACATTTTATACTTTGATGCTTTTCTGAAAATGAATCTAAGAATGGAAGATCTTCGAGCCATGGACTCCACTCTGATGGGGTTCACTGGCGACACAGTCATTCCTGAAGGAGTAATCACCCTAGCAGTTTAGGCAGGCACCTGGCCTTACACGACAACCTTCTACATGGACTTTCTGGTGACCGAACTTCAATCACCATACAATGCCATCCTTGGCAGACCCGAGCAAATGTCCCTTGGGGTCGTAATCTCCATACCTCACATCGCGATGAAGTTACACACAGAATAGGGGGTGGGGACTGTCCGAGAAAGTCAAGCTGTCGCTCGGTACTGCTTCATCGCCGACCTTTATTCCTGAAGGCCCGAGGTCGATGGACTCGATGCTCGAAAAGACCTTACCGAGCAAAGGAGGAAACTTGTCGAAGAACTCAAAGAAGTGCCGCTTGATGAGGCTCAGCCTGATCGAACCATCCAAGTTGGGTTGCAACTAGAAGGGAAGCCTCGGCAGGATCTGATTGACTTCCTATGAAAGAATGCTGATGACTTTGTTTGGTCCACCTTTGACATGTCGAGGATCAGTCCGGACGTTCTTGTCCACCATCTCAATGTGGATGAGGCATTCCACTGGTCAAGCAGAAGAAGAGGAGTTTTGCCTCCGAGCATCACAAGACCATTGAAGAGAAAGTTGACAAACTCCTCAAGGCAAACTTTATTCGGGAGGTGATTGCTATCGTTGGCGATCAAAAATAAAACCTACTCATTACTATATCTAGGGGTGAATCGGGATCGTATCCTCGGGTATCAAGGGTAATTATTTCACGAAAAAGAAAAAAAAATTTATCTGTAGAGGATTATATTAAGAATAGCAATTATTAAAAGATAATAATTAATTAATTAACGAAATTAAAACAACAGGAGAAGCAACTCAAGAATCCGAATCCACCGTGCAAATAGGTTTTATCTTCTTTTCTTTATGTTACATTAGCAATTATTTATTGCAAATTCAAGGTTAGAATAATTTATCTCTTGTCAGACACATATCGTATCAGGAGATCACGGCATGTACCATATCTAATTATTTGTAAAGTTAGAGGTCTAAACTACCATATTACGATCTATCTCTCTTAAGCACGTACTGTATCCTGAGATCATAGTACATCGATAGAGGGTACAGTTCGTGTATACCAAATCAAAACCTCGATCAAGAAAATAACTTAAAAGATATATGAAAGAAGAGCATGTTTTATTACATAGAAATCAAGAACAAAAAGAAAGATAGAACCTGGTTACAAGTTTCATCGTCATCCCAAGTTGAAGGAATCTAGCTACGCATTGCTGTCACCAGCATTCCCTCCATAATTTTTCTCTCCCATGCCTAAATACAATAATCTAAATAAAATAAGAATAAAAAGAGCTTTTGTAGAAACTCCTCCCTCAACTACTATATGAGGTTCTCCTTTTATAAAGCTTGTCTAAGGCTTCCTCTTGCCTTAGTTTGCATAAGAAATCATGCGAAATCATATCTTTCTTCCTTTTTGAGCAAACCGAGTCCTGATTTAAGTGCCATCTGCATTGTTGAACTTCAAAATCGAGCTCTTTCCATCTATAGGCTTCTTTTCTGCAAACATCCATAAAAAGTATCAATTCTTAATAAATTTAAAGTAATTAATATTTATTTTAATGGTTAAATTGGGATAATAAATAGACTTATCACACCCCCAACTTAATCATTGCTAGTCCCTTAGCAATGTAATTAAAATAAAACAATGCATCACTAAAATTCTCTTTTGCAAATTAAATCTAGGCTTAAGGTTGAAAGAAGCTAGCCAGTATCACTAAGTATTGAGTTTTTGAAGTAATTTTGCGGTCAGAACTATCAGAAACATTCTTAGAGTTCATCTATAGATCTACAGCACTTATGTTTGTGATGAATAACTTAGCATTTCGGTACTAGCTTGTAAGAAACAATTGTATCTTCGCTTATCACTTACTTTGGTCAATTTTTTATATACCCTTAAATAGCGACGCCTAGCGACGCAAAAAAATGCATCACTAATTTGCGACTAAACTGAGGTCGCAATTTAGCGACGCATTAGTGACTCCTACTTGAGTCGCAATTTTGCAACTAATTGCGTCGCAATATTGGCATCGTAATGTTGCGATGCAATAATTGCATCGTAATATTGCGATGCAGTTTACATCAAAATTGCATCGCAAAATTAATAATTAACTTTTTTAAAAAAATAATTACGATGAAAAACTTTAATAGCAATAGCATCGCTAATTAATTTTTTAATTAAATTTTAATCTATTTCATTGCATTTAAATATTGATAGAAATATTATCACTAAATTTTTAAAAATATTGATCAAAACATTCATCAAATTTTTTTAAAAATATATAAAAATTTAATATATTAATAATTTAAAATTTTTATATACAAAACATAAAGAAATAAAGAAAAAAATACATCAAGAATCTGCACTATCACGATTACGGGAAGGCTATGGAGGCTGGGATGAACCCTGCAACATGAGGGGAACCAAATCCTGCATCTGATGCATCTGCTCTCTTATGTCTGCAAGCTCCTACTGAAAGCCTCCCATGCGCTGGTTGAACTCCTGCCAAACCTCCTCCGTAATAGATCTCCGAATATCGTCTAAATGCTCAGTAGAAATATCGCCAGGATAGTGCGAACTGAAGCCCTGATAGGGAAAATATCTAGAAGCTTTAGTGCCCAGACCATAGACCCTACGGTCTCATGGCTGGGCACCAACAGCTTTCAAAAACACATGTCGACTCTCCTGTGGTGAGAGTTCACGGGCAGCCCCCATCAGTGGAGTCAACCTGCGATGCTTAGGATTGAAGCTCCTCGACTCGTGCCTTTGAATTATAGAATCAATGATAAATGAATCAATATATAAACCTGAATAAATTTTAGAAATTAAACAGATACAATATAAAGCTAATTTCTTACCGCAATCTCTTGTGATCGTGCATCGACCCAGGAACCATCTTTCCTGGTGTGTGTCGCCCTGAATAAGCGAAACTCACAAGGATCTCTGTCCTCTCGCTCAGACTACAAAAGCAGAAGAAATAATATAAATATAAGTATTTACAAATAACTAAATCAGTAATTAAATTATTTATATTTCTTACCATACAGCGTTTGTGCTCCTGAATCGAAATGGACCCTGCAGTGTGACAAGAGAGACCCATGCCACGACCGCCCTTATCAGATCAGCGGTTCGTGGGGGCTGATGCGGACCTCCTTTGCCAGACCTCAGATTGCCACACCTACTGCCAATCATGCTAAATACCCTTTGGCATATGCACAGGATGCTCACCTGATCTTCTCCAATGATAAAGCATGTCAGAGTATCGGCGTGCCACAAGAGCATTCCATGCTACCCTAATGGCATCATGGATGGCAGGGTCCCACGTACACTTTTTTCTGCATTGAAATAAATAGTTAGTTTAAGAATATATTAAGATTAAAATTTTTTTATCAGTGATAAATTGTATTTAATAAATTTACCTTAAACTCTAAAAAAATAAAACTTCCTCATGGCCGCAGATACATGGTGCCAATCATAGCCACTGGGATCAGCACGCCTTTGGAATATGGAGCTGATCCGGCTCGATACAGTATGCTGCTCAATAAAGCTATTAAAAAAATCCATGTTTATAAGTAATTGACTTAAAAATATAAACATATATTTATAATTAGTATATACTTACTGCTCATCAGCATCCAGTTGAAGTACGGTGCAGCCGGCGTAGGAAGAACTCTTAGAGGTCTGTGCCGATCGGCTATGAGACTCGAAGGCTGTAGATCTGAACTCTCCATCTCCAATGCGCATGTGATCTAATGTGGCAGGGCTACATCCATGCTTGCTCTATCTGTCAGCGGTAGATCTATTTCGGCCCGTCATACTGAAAATACTAAAGATTCATGCAATATAATTATGAATAATGATTAAATATGTAAAAATTTAACATTTATAAAAATAAATTAAAATTGAACAAACCTCTATGTTTAATCAGTGTCATTTGTTTTGTCAAATGTTGGTTCAACATCTGATGCCGTATCGGACTATGATTCAGTGTTATTATCATCGGAAGGAAACCGAACATTTGTATCCTCAATTTCTTAGACATCACCATTTGGATCTCTAATTGATGTTTTAGGAGCCCTTGTGTCATCCTCAATTGCATTCATTTTCATCTCATCCTCTTGAAATGCAGGGCACTCAGTTGATTGACTTGATGAACTCTCATCTAATATGATTGCTGAACGTGGGACGATTTTAGAAACAACCCAGCAATCTCACTTATCGTTGCGCAAACTTGGATATCCGTAGTAAAAGACTTGCTGAGCTTGGGGTGCAAGGATGAATGGTTCATATTTCTGCAATCTTCATTGATGGTTCACTTCAACTAGATTGTAGTCGTTATGAACCCTTTATCCACAGGAACTATCGGATCAAACCAATCGCAATAAAATAATACTGTTCATTTTATAGGCCAACCGTGATATTCAACTTCAACCACCTCTACTAACTTTCTGTAATAATCATGTATATTTGCTCAAACACTTTCTCTTTAACACACACGCCCCAGTTCTACATGCCTCTTGAAGATGCTAGTCGTTCAATTTGAAATTTGTACCCATTAACAAAATAACCAGTAGAGGTTGTTACAATCTTCAATAGCCATTGTGCTAGACATTTAATGAAAATATTATCGGCTGTAAACCATGGACCGTTTACCTATAAATTAATAAGCTATTCACAATCAATTCAAAAAATAAAAGCCATTATTGAAATTGATTGAGTGATACTACTCATATATTCATATAACCAGTTTTCTAACTTCTTCCCAATGGCAATTTGACTGATGTTGGATTCATCTATCGTTTTCTATCATAATGCATCCTTAAGGGATGATAACAATTAAAACTTTTGTTAGCAATTAAATAGTGTGGTATATTATAATTTAAAGTAGAATTTCTAATTAAGCATTGAAGTATACACTTACTCTTTTCTACCGTTCAATAGGATGTAATAATGTGCTACATTATACTCCACATCGCTCAAATCTCTTGACTTCTACCTCCCAAATGAACGGCCGATACCTTTAAAAACTGATATTCTACCATTATTAGGTTCTCCTTCGTCCACACATACATCATCGTTATGACCAAGATTTTGGTTCCTCGTGTGGACGTGACCCTCAAAGTAATGAGAGTCAAAAGCTAAAACTTCTTCAACCAAGTGTGCATTGCATATAGAACCTTCAACCCTTGCCTTATTACGTACATTATTTTTTAACTTCTTAAGGTACCTATGTGTAAAGGTACATATAGGCAAGAAATAAAATAAACCAACTTTCTAGCAATGAAATAATATTTGAAATGTCAACATGTACTACTGATTATTAATATATTTACCTCTCGAAAGGATACATCCAGCGATACTGCATGGGACCAGCTAAACTTGCTTCGTATGGCAAGTGAATAGGTAAATGCTCCATTTAGTCAAAAGAACTTAGAGGAAATATTCGCTCCAGCTTGCATAAATAATTAAAATTTCTTCTCAAGCCTTGCCATGGATGTAAAAGTAATGACTGCGACAGATAACTCCTTGAAGAACAAGCTGAGCTCTGTCAATGCCTTCCACATATGGTGTGGAAGCAACTCACGAAAAGCTATAGGCAATAACCGTTGCATGAAAATATGGTAGTCATGACTCTTCATGCCAACAACTTGAGCTTATGCATGTCCACACACATACCGATATTTGAAGCATAACCATCTAGAAATTTTAACCTTCTAACCCAGTTACATAAAACTTCTCGTAAATTTCTGTCAAGAGTGTAACAGGCTTTAGGATAGGTCCCATCAGCATTCCTCCTCAAATCAAATCTTCTGCAATACTGATTAAGTCCTTCTCTTGACTTTGCAGTGTCTTTGGTTTTTCCCAAGATGTTTAGCACCATGTTAAATATGTTATCAAAGAAAATTTTTTCAATATACATAACATCCAAGTTGTGCCGGATGAGACTTGTGCTCCAATACGGCAAATTCCAAAAAATACTTCGCTTCTTCCAGTTATGTTCTTTACATATATAGCCATTTATTCTATTTACATCTGGTTCCCAAGCATACCTCAACCCCAAATGCTCTATAGTATCAAATATATCTATTGTTGACCCAATTGTTGATTTTAATGATTAACAAAACTATTTGAGTATAATATTTGAAGTTACTAATAATCTTGATTAAGTTTTTCAGTGTATGACTTGATTCATTAATCAAAATCACAAGACAAATCAAGTTCTAGTTCGAATCTAATGTCAAGGTAAGAATTGCAGACATTAGAGTCGACACATGGAATGCCAAGTCGACTCCGAAAAACGACACAGACTTAGAGTCTACTCCCGGACTGTTAGAGCCGACTCCAACAGAAAAGATAGAACGATGGTTTTTCTGGCCACGACTTAGAGTCGACTCCGGGACTGTTAGAGTCGACTCCAGAAGTTTTTTGTGTCGACCCCAGAAAAGTCAGAGACGACTCCAGATCGAGCAATTGGGGATTTTTGATTTAGAGCCGATTCCAAAAAAGTTAGAGCCGACTCCAGAATGTCAGACGCGACTCCAGAACTGTCAGAACGTCTCTAAACTTTACCTTTATCTTTTTAATCCCAACGGCTATTGCTATTTTGGATCTAATCCTTCTTACACTTGTTTCTAACGGATAGTTTTAAACTATTTATGGATTAACTGATCTATAAGAAGGGGTTTGCTGCATCCAAAAAGAGAAAGAGAGAAAAGAAGAAAATAAGAGAGAAAAAGAAAAGAATAGAGAAATCTTTGAAATCCATCAGAAAAGAAAAGAGGAAGATTCGAAAGGAAAGATTATACTGATTCCCCAAAAGAAAAGAGAGAGATTCCAAGCTTTCATAGCTTCATTTGAAGAAATCTCAAAAAAAGAAGCAAGCCCTAGTTTTCTGATCTTCGGAGCTTCAAGAGCATTCTAAAGGAAGATCCATCCAAGAGAAGAGAAGAAGCAAGCCACCAAGATCTGCAAATCAGGCTTTGATTCCTATCTCTTTATTTTGTTCTATCATTGTATATTTGCTCATTGGAGGAGCTTTTGTTTTGTAAAAATGTTATTGTTTGCTGGGTCAATCAAGGATTGATTCCATTGAGGCTGTTAGCCTTGTGCAAGCAGTTTGCTTGTGTTGTAAGGTTTTGTGCTGGTGAGCCTTGAAAACCAGCTGGGTTCGTTGTGCACCCGGGAAAATAACAAGTTCGAGTTGTGAGCTTGCAAAACAACTCTGCTGTAATCAGATTGATTATAGTGTGGACCCAAGAGGTACTTGGGAGTGGATGTAGGTGTAGGTACACCGAACCACTATAAAATCTCCTGTGTTTGCCGTGATTGTTTCCTTATCTTTAACTCTCTATTTGTGCATACTCTGTTTTAATTCGTGTACATCTAAGTTTTCACTTCCGCTGGGGTTTTTTTTAAAAGAGTTTAATTTTTGAAAAACCCAATTCACCCCCCCTCTTGGGTTGCTATCTGGACCAACAATTGGTATCAGAGCTAGTGCTCATTTGATTTGATCTAACGATCAAGAGTCAAAGATCCACATGGCAACTCAAGCTGGTTCATCTTTTTCGAAGGCCAATCTACAATAGACCACCCTTGTTTAATGGTTAAACTATGGTTATTGGAAGGCTAGAATGAAAATTTTCATTCAAGCACTTGACTATGATCTATGGAGCATTATAGTCAATGGACCACACACACCCACTGCTAGAGTTAATGGCATGGAGATTCCTAAACCGGAAACGGAATGGGATGAACATGATAAAAAATTGGCACAACTTAATGCCAAGGCTATGAATGTTTTGTACTGCTCATTAGATGCAAATGAATTCAATCGTATATCTATTTGCATTTCTGCTAAGGAAATCTGGGATAGACTTGAGGTTACCCATGAGGGAACAAATCAAGTCAAGGAATCCAAGATTAACATGCTAGTTCATAAGTATGAATTGTTTAAAATGGATGCATGTGAATCTATTTCTGATATGTTTACAAGATTTACTGATATAGTTAATGGTTTAAAAAGTCTTGGTAAATCTTATGATAATTCTGATCTTGTGAGAAGGTTTTGCGTTCTTTGCCTAGGACTTGGGAAGCTAAAGTGACTGCAATACAAGAGGCAAAGGATCTAAGTACCCTACCCCTGGAAGAATTATTGGGATCCTTGATGACTCATGAGCTTCAAGTTAAGCAA
>UESW01004907.1:134954-212015 GCA_900491605.1 Calamus simplicifolius
TGGGTACCTAAAATTAAGACATGAATGTTTTGCAGGAGTGTCTTGCAGCCATCAGACTGAAAAGAAAATGGTACCTGGATAGTGGTTGCTCAAGACACATGACGGGTGACAAAGATCAATTCATCACCCTTGAATCAAAAAGAGGTGGAGTAGTTACTTTTGGTGATAATGGTCAAGGCCATATCATGGGTATTGGTAAGATTCAAATTACTCCATCTACTCATATTGATAATGTTTTATATGTCGATGGACTTAAACATAATTTGATAAGTATTAGCCAACTGTGTGACAAAGGTTTCAAAGTTTCCTTTGAAGCTTCTGTTTGCACTGTTACTAATCCCATTGATAATAGCATTATTCTTGTTGGTAAACGTTATGGCAATGTGTACTTAATTGATTTGAGTAATTTATCTCCAAGTAATCATTGCTTAGTTGCTAATAATGCTAAGATGAATGAGATTGGTTGGCTATGGCACCGTAGATTAGGTCATGCAAGCACACACCTAATTTCTAAATTATTGAAAATGGATTAGTTAAAGGTATTCCTAGCTTAAATTTTGAAAATAATCGAATATGTGATGCATGTCAATTTGGAAAACAAACAAGAACTTCTTTCAAATCTAAGAATGTTGTTTCAACTACTAGGCCACTAGAGCTACTACACATGGACCTTTTTGGACCTACTAGAACCACAAGTCTAGGAGGAAAGAAATATGGTCTAGTGATAGTAGATGATTACTCTAGATTCACTTGGGTAATGTTTTTGGCTCACAAAGATGAGACTTTCTCAATATTCCTGAAATTCGTTAAGAAAGTCACTAATGAGAAAAACACTACCATAGTGTCTATTAGAAGTGATCATGGAACTGAATTTGAAAATCACTTATTTGAAAAATTCTGTTTTGAAAAAGGCATACATCATAACTTTTCAGCACCTAGAACACCGCAACAAAATGGAGTTGTAGAAAGAAAGAATAGGACTTTAGAAGACATGGCCCGTACCATGCTATGTGAAAGCCAACTTCCAAAATATTTTTGGGCGGAAGCTATAAACACAGCATGTTACATCCTAAATAGAGCCCTGATTAGACCTATCCTTAAGAAACTCCCTATGAACTATGGCATAATAGGAAACCAAATTTAAGTTATTTTCATGCATTTGGTTGTAAATGTTTTATTCATAACAATGGTAAGGATAATCTTGGGAAGTTTGATGCAAAGTCTGATGAAGGTATTTTCCTAGGATATTCTACATCTAGCAAGGCATATAGAGTATTTAATAAGAAAGCTTAGTTGTAGAAGAATCCATTCATATAGTGTTTGATGAGTCTTTAGCATCAAGTTCAGATAAAATTGATGATGAGGAAGATACATCTTTGATTGAAAGAGATATTGAAAAATTAAATGTATCTTCAGATCAAGAACCTGAAGTAAGGATGATGACTCACCTAAGGATGATGGTATTGATACTGCTCATAATGATAAAGATCTACCTAGAGATTGGAGATATGCTTATGGTCATCCTAAGGACCTAATCATAGGTGATCCATCTCAAGGTGTAAGGACTAGATCATCAATGAGAAATATCAATAATCATCTTGCATTTGTATCTCATATAGAACCTAAAACTATAGAGGAAGCTGAGAAAGATAGTTATTGGATGTTAGCAATGCAGGAAGAGTTAAACCAATTCACTAGGAACCAAGTTTGGACCCTAGTAGAAGACCTAAAAACCACCCTATAATAGGATCTAAATGGGTTTTTAGAAATAAATTGGATGAAAATGGATTGGTAATTAGAAATAAGGCTAGATTAGTTGCAAAAGGATATAATCAAGAAGAAGGTATAGATTTTGATGAAACTTTTGCACCTGTTGCTAGATTAGAAGCCATTAGGCTACTACTTGCATTTGCATGTCATATGAATTTCAACTTATTTCAAATGGATGTTAAAAGTGCATTTTTAAATGGTTTTATAAATGAGGAAGTTTATGTTGAACAACCTCCTGGTTTTGAAGATCATGAATTTCCAAACCACGTCTTCAAACTACACAAAGCACTTTATGGTTTAAAGCAAGCACCTAGAGCTTGGTATGATAGATTAAGTAAATTTTTAATTGAAAATGAATTTTTCTAGAGGAAATGTTGATAAAACCTTGTTTTTAAAAGAAAAGAAAAGGATTTATTAATTGTTCAAATTTATGTTGATGACATTATATTTGGTGCTACTAACAATCTCCTTTGTCAAGAATTTGCTAAGTTAATGCAGGGAGAATTCGAGATGAGCATGATGGGAGAACTCAACTTCTTCCTTGGACTTCAAATCAAACAAGAGAAAGCGGGGATTTTCATTAACCAAACAAAGTACACAAAGGAAATACTCAAGAAGTTTGGTATGGAATCTGCTAAACCTCTTGGTACGCCAATGAGTCCCTCATGCAAGCTGGACAAGGATGAAGAAGGTAAGAAAGTAGATCAGAAGCATTACGAGGTATGATCGGATCACTTCTTTACCTAACTGCAAGTAGGCCAGATATTATGTTTTCTGTTTGCTATGTGCAAGATATCAATCTAATCCTAAAGGAATCACATTTATTTGCTGTTAAAAGAATCTTTAGATACTTAAATGGAACTAAAAATGTAGGATTATGGTATTCTAGAGACTCAACCTTAAAATTGATTGCTTATTCTGATTCTGACTATGCTGGTTGTAAATTAGATAGAAAGAGTACAAGTGGGCATGCCAACTTTTAGGAAGTAACTTAATCTCTTGGTTTAGCAAGAAGCAAAATTTGGTTGCATTATCCACTGCTGAGGCAGAGTATGTTGCAGCTGGAAGTTGCTGTGCTCAAATCCTTTGGATTAAGCGACAACTTGAAGATTATGGTATCACACTTGATAAAATTCCTATTAAATGTGATAATACTAGTGCCATCAATCTAACTAAGAATCCAATTCAACATTCAAGAACTAAACACATTGAAATTAGACATCACTTTATTAGAGAACATGTAGCTAACAATGATGTTTGTCTTGAATATGTTAATACTAATGATCAATTAGCTGATATTTTACCAAACCTTTGAGTGAGGAAAGATTTTGTTATCTTAGAGGAGAATTAGGAGTTTGTGATCCTTTAGAATGATTTTCTGAAACTCTTAAGGACAACAACTATCTAGACTTCATTAATTTCTTGAAAATCCTCTATGTCCAATAAGGAAATTTATCTAGAAATTTGATTCATTGTTTCCCAATTGATTAAGGAACACTTATCTAGAGTTTGATGATTAATTTGATTAGTTTCAGATCCTTGAAATTTAATTTTTCACTGAAACTATTGTGGAGTCGACACCTGCAGTTTGTGGAGTCGACACCTTAATATTTTGATGTTTGTCTGGGCAATTAGAGCCGACTTGGCTTCTGCAGAGCCGACTCTAATTCGGGCGCTGACAGATTTTCTGTTCGGAGCCGACACCTCGCTTTGCGGGAGTCGACTCTAAGTGGAACTAGGTCAAAATAAAAGGCGGAGTCGACACCCAAACGACCCTATCGTCTCCTAAACCCTTTCTAAAACCGTTCCAAACCGATTCCAACTCCTCCAAACCCTCAAATCTCTCAATAACTCATTCCAATCGAATCCAATGGCTCCTAAGAAGCGTGCTTTGTTGGAAGTTCGGCCGTTCCACAAGAAGGACGATTCGTAGGCAACCCTCACCGTCTTCATCATCCACCCAAGATGCTTCTCCACCTTCACCATCTTCTCCATGGGTAGATCAATTAGCGGGTAAGGCCATTACAACTGGAAGGAAAGTAGATTTTGATTTATTTACTTCGGAGGGATTTGCTATTGGTCGATTATTGAAGGAAATGGAATGGGAGAAAGTTTGCTCTTTAGATGTTCCTACGTACCCTGCCCTTGTGAGAGAATTTTACAATGATTTATGTAGAGGAGAGGGAGGATTAGTGAGTTTTGTAAGAGGAACCAAAGTAATAATCACAGCGAGATTCTTGGAAATTTATTGAATGCCTACTATTGGTCTAGTTGAATATCAACATGATGATAGAGAGGTGCCATCTAGGATGTTAGGGAGAGAAGTATCTAGTTTGAAGAAGTCATGGCTAATCAACTAAATTTGGAACTCATTTACTTCACAATATTTGTGGAAGAATCTTGTTTCCTAAAATTGGAAGTTTGAATATGTCTCGGAGAGATATCTGTTGATGGACTGTATCATTACTGGAAGGCCTGTTAATTTGGCTGGTATGATGATTGGCTACATGGCAGAAGCAGCACTAAGAAGAGATCAACACTACCATACGGTATGATTCTGACATTAGTTTTAGAAGCCAAGGTGTGCTAATAATGGATAATGAGCCACTAAGGAAGTTAAGGCACACTGATTACTACAGTGTCTCTACAATTCACCGCATGGGCTTCAGAAAAGAGAATAATGTTTGGATAAAAAGAGGACAAGAAACCAGAGCAGAGGAAGCTGGAGCTGAGGAGGCTAGAGTAGAGGATATTCCTACCATCTACTGCTGGACCTTCAGAGGCTGGGCCGAGCACTCATCCTTCACCTCACATCAGTCAGCCTTGGTATCTGGAAGATTTTCAGAGGAGCAGCTTGATCAGCTCAGAGCCCTACTAACTGAGCATGATTCAGATATGAGAAGTGAAATGAAATTGATATCTGCTAAGCTTGACATGATAGTTTCTACTTTGGATAAATCAGTGAGTGCCATGTCATCTGAGCTTCAAAAGATTTTTGAAAGACTAGAAGGGATAGCAGATGGATCAAGAGTCTATTTAGATGCTACTGGTCAGTTGAAGAAAGATCTTGATATTGTTGTCGCTCAAGTTGAAGCTTGTCTTGAAAAATTTAAGAAAGACCAAAAAGATGAAATTATGGAAATGATTGGACATTTGAAGAAAATTGTTTACAAGCATGTTTGATTTTGATATTCTGTCTTATCCTAGTTTGTATCTTAGGATTTCTAGCTTTCTTTACTTTGATAGCTTGTATCTAGAATTTTGGTTTACTGTGGACACACTTGAATATGTTACTTTTCTGAGAATGTACTTGACTTGACACATGTAATGAATCTTGCATTGAAATACAATTATCCTTTTATTAAAATTTGTCTATGAGAACCAATTACCATCTCTATGATTTAATGAACCAACGACCCCGCTCTGATAACCTTCTTTCTTGTTTTTAAATTCACCTTATTGCTGATAACAAAAAAGGGGGAGAGAAAATTGTATATGTATAAAGGAAATAAGAATGGAAGAATATAAGATTAAAGGAATATAAGATTTCAATCAATTGGCATATCTAAAAAGGGGGAGAGAAATTTTAAGATTTATAAATTCTAATCAATTTGTATAAAAATGATCAATCTATTTCAGTTTACATATACCTTGCATAGGGGGAGTTATTTAATGCAGGGGGAGCTTAATGATTTTCTATGTTAAATCATCTTGATTGCTGTTTATAATAGAACTCAAGTATGCTTTTAAAGTTCATTTTGAAACTTGACATCAAATTCTCTGTTAGGAAGTTTTAAAGCTTTAACAATGTCTATAATTCTTAATTCAAATAAATTTTTAATGCATATACTCAAAGTTTTTGTCATCATCAAAAAGGGGGAGATTGTTGACCCAATTGTTGATTTTGATGATTAACAAAACTATTTGAGTATAACATTTGAAGTTACTAATGATTTTGATTAAGTTTTTCAGTTATGATTGATTCATTAATCAAAATCACAAGACAAATCAAGTTCTAGTTCGAATCTAATGTCAAGGTAAGATTGCAGACATTAGAGTCGACACATGGAATCGCAGAGTCGACTCCGAAAACGGCACAGACTTAGAGTCGACTCCCGGACTGTTAGAGCCGACTCCAACAGAAAAGATAGAACGATGGTTTTTCTGGCCACGACTTAGAGTCGACTCCGGGACTGTTAGAGTCGACTCCAGAAGTTTTTGTGTCGACCCCAGAAAAGTCAGAGACGACTCCAGTTCAAGCAATTTGGGGATTTTTGATTTAGAGCCGACTCCAAAAAAGTTAGAGCCGACTCCAAAATGTCAGACGCGACTCCAGAACTGTCAGAACGACTCTAAACTTTACTTTATCTTTTTAATCCAACGGCTATTGCTATTTATGGATCTAATCCTTCTTACACTTGTTTCTAACGGATAGTTTTAAACTATTTATGGATTATACTGATCTATAAGAAGGGGTTTGCTGCATCCGAAAATGAGAAAGAGAGAAAGAGAGGCAAAAAGAAAAGAATAGAGATAAATCTTTGAAATCCATCAGAAAAGAAAAGAGGAAGATTTGAGAGGAAAGATCATACTGATTCCCCAAAAGAAAAGAGAGAGATTCCAAGCTTTCATAGCTTCATTTGAAGAAATCTCAAGAAAAGAAGGAAGCCCTAGTTTTTCTGATCTTCGAAGCTTCAAGAGCATTCTAAAGGAAGATCCATCCAAGTGAAGAGAAGAAGCAAGCCACCAAGATCTGCAAATCAGGCTTTGATTCCTATCTCTTTATTTCGTGTTCTATCATTGTATATTTGCTCATTGGAGGAGCTTTTGTTTTGTAAAAAAAATGATTATTGTTTGCTGGGTCAATCGAATGATTGATTCCATTGAGGCTGTTAGCCTTGTGCAAGCAGTTTGCTTGTGGTGTAAGGTTTTGTGCTGGTGAGCCTTGAAAACTAGCTGGGTTCGTTGTGCACCCGGAAAAACAACAAGTTCGAGTTGTGAGCTTGCAAAATAACTCTGCTGTAATCAGATTGATTATAGTGTGGACCCAAGAGATACTTGGAGTGGACGTAGGTGTAGGTACACCGAACCACTATAAAATCTTCTATGTTTTCCGTGATTGTCTCATTATCTTTAACTCTCCATTTGTGCATATTCTGTTTTAATTTGTGAATCTAAGTTTTTATTTCCGCTGGGGTTTGTTTTTCAAAAGTGTTTAAATTTTTGAAAAACCCAATTCACCCCCCCTCTTGGGTTGCTATCTGGACCAACATCTATGCCAAACCTAATCAGTTCAGCGAATTTTGTGACTACTTTGTTCTTTCGGAAGGCGATCAAGTTCCGCCTATAAGGATGATTTGGAGGCAAGAACTTTCTATGATTATCAAACCATGAATGCTTACCACTCTTCTGCAATGTAAATGCATCTGAATTATACATGTAATGAGGGCATGCCAGATGCCCAGCAGTGCTCCAACCAGACAACATTGCATATGCCGGGAAGTCACTGATTGTCCACATCAAAGCAGCTTTCATGATGAAATTTTGTTTCATAGAAATGTCGTAGGCTATGACTCCTGTTTCCCATAACATTTTCAATTCGGCCACCAACGGTTGCAAGAAGACATCAATCTTTTCCTTTGGATTTGATGGTCCTAGAACAAAAACTATCAAAAATATTGCAGTATCTTTTATGCACTTCCATGGAGGAAGGTTATATAGTCAGTATCACGGATCAACATGAATATTGTTGCCCCGCTTGACCAAATGGTTGGAAGTCATCGGTACAAAGACCTAATCTCACATTCCTTATATCTTCGGTGAAATTAGGATGATTTTTATTGAAATGCTTCCAAGCTTTTGAATCTGATGGATGCCACATTTCATCTTCTTTAGATTCATGTTCGACATGTCATCTCATATCAGCAGCTGTAGCCTTAGATCCGTATAATCTCTGCAAGCATGGAGTAAGAGGGAAGTAATGCATCCTTTGTAAGGCACACTTTTTTCTCCTACTTGTACTAGCCCTCCCTTCATTGTTGGTGTACCTCGATTGCCCACAAATATTACATCTTAGCTCTGAGTCTTCACCCTAATATATCATACAATTGTTCAAGCAACAATCGATCTTATTAATTGGGAGCCCAAGGCCACGCAACAACTTCTTTGTTGAGTAAAAACTATCTGCTAAAACCTAAAACCCTAAACCCTAAAACCCCTAAAACACCTAGAACCCTACAACCCTAAACCCTTAAACCATAAACCCTTAAACCCTAAACCCTAAACCTAAACCCTAAAATTAAACTCTAAAAACCATAAAACCCTAAAACCTAGCTAAAACCCTAAACCCCTAAACCACTGAAACCCTAAAACCCATAATCCTTGAACCCTTAATCCCTGAACCCTTAAACCCTGAACCCCTAAACCCTTAAACCTTGAACCCCGTAACACTTAAACCCTGAACCATGAACCCTAAACACCCTAAAACCCTAGAACCCTAAAACCCTATTTAGCGACGCATCAAACTGTGTCACTATTTAGCGATGTATAACCGTGTGTCGCTAAATAGCGATGCAATTCTGTGTCGCTATTTAGCGATGCATGGTTATACATCGCTAATGCGTCACTAAATAGGGATGCATAAATTTGAGTTGCTATTTGGCGATGTATTACAATGCGTCGCTATTTAGTGACGCAATTCTGCGCCGCTAGATAGCGATGCTCAGTTATGCGCCACTAAATAGCAACGCATCAAAATGTGTCGCTAAATAGTGACGCAAGCTATGCATCACTATTTAGCGACACAAAGTTATGCATTCCTATTTAGCGACGCATTTTAATGTGTCACTATTTAGTGACCCATTTTATGAGTCGCTAATAGAGTCACTATTTAGCGATGAATTTTTTTTGGGAGTCGCTAAATGCGTTGCTATTTAGCGACTAATTTAATGTGTCACTAAATGGTGACGAATTCATCGCTATTTCATTGCAAATTTCGTGGGTCGCAATTGCGTCGCAATCTGTCGTTAGTTTGCGATGAATATTGCGTCGCTATTTCATAATTTTTTTTGTAGTGATGTAATATATTATAAATAAAATATAGTTATTATAATTGTATTAAAAATATAATTATAATTATAATATATTATGTAATAAAAAATAAGATAATATAATATAATATTTTATAATATAATATAAAAATATAATATTATTATACTATACTGGTATAATTTTATAATATCACTATTATATGCCACAATAATATGATATTATATTATTAAGTAATAATGGTCATATTTTTAATAATATTTTATATAATTATTAGTAGTAAAATAATATATATAACAATTTTATGTTAAATTATTATATTTGATGTTATTATATTTTCTTATACTATACTTGTTGCTGTATATTTTCATTTTCTGACTTGGGGATGGCTCACGACGAGATCCGGGTAGCTCTCTCCTGTCCTGGTGGACTTGCAAGATAGTTCTCACATAGGGATCGAAGTGACACTCAGGACCCAAGTCCCTTAAAGACTTGAAAACCAAAAGAAAAGGATCAAGCAAGAAGAACACTTCCTCAATGGCTAATCGTAAGAGAGAAACCACAGACACTTAGGATCAAGCCACCTCTCAAAGGCCTAACCCCACACACAATACGGCATCCTTGCAGAACCACAACGAGAGGCTCCGTCGCCACTTGCAAGCCCCGTCACTCAGGACCAATTCAGCGCATTGGTCCAGCAATTCTAAGCCTTGAAGCAGTTTGTGCAGGAGCTCTACAGAATCCTTCCCCCGGCTGCACCCACTCAACAACTTCTGGTGGAATAGCTGCATCGATCCAACCGATAACTCCTCTACCCAATCAGCTCGAGGTCATGAGCCTTCCACGACAACCTGGCCGTGAAGAAGAAGTGGAGCCCATTCCATAGAAAGGCGGAGACAGGAGCTTATCTCGGCCTCGCCGAGCTCGCTCCCTATCACAATTCTCTTCTCACCATGACTCAACACTGTGGCCCGATCTCCTCGCCTGGCCTCTTCAACTATCTGAAATGAGGCAATGGAGCGGTGGTCCGGGCACCAGGATCAGACAGAGGTTACTAAGCTCATTATGGATTTCTGATTAATGTAGTTAAACTTTTGATTCCTGTCAATTTATTTGAATCCAGAGTCATTATGGATTTCTTACTTTATGTTGGTTGACTTAAAGTCCTGTAATCAAGTTTTGTCAGTATGAGTCCAGTAATTTTATTTCGGTCAAGTCAAGATTTATTGAGTAAAAGTGTAAGAAGTTGAAGACTCAAGACCATGAAAGACCACATTTAGTGCGTCACTTTACCCCCACATGGAATTCCAGTCAAAGTAGGCACCATCTAATCAATTAGGGCATCCCAAAATTTTTATAAAGTCATCTCAGCATAAAAGGAAGCAAATAAGCCCCCTATGGAAGGTGACTTGCCAGCCACTCCTTATGGAAAGCAGAATATGGCGTCATCCCCTGATCTCTTTCCCTTGTTTCAAGATGTCACCTATCTTCTTATCTGGAAACAATATGGCACCCTTATTTTCTTTTTTTTCATATAATTCAAGGTTTAGGGTTTATTATAAAAACTCCTCACTTCTTCTTGTAAAGAACAATTGATGATTAATGAAAGAAAGAGTCTTCTTCTTCTATTTTCCTGTGCTCTTGAGCATTGACACTTCGTGTGGGAGAGGGTGAGAGGCCCAATAAATATCCGTTCCAACACCTGTTCCAAGCATCCCAGCATAGCTTCTTCTTTCAGACACTCATCCTGAGAGTTGTATGATCCAATCTTTTAGGACGAAGACCATCATTGCCTGGTAATCAGACTCATCCCTTCTCATAAGTTCAGTTTTATTGCAGAAAGAGCATATTCTAAGTAGTGGTTTCTCAACCCTAGGATCTTATTTTCTTTATTACTTAGTGAATCATGTTCTGCGGATAGTTACTTTACTCTTCGCATATTCATCCTTAGTTTATTCTTACTCATTTCGAAAAGTAAAGCACCTTAAATATGAATCATTGCTCTATGTTAATCTCTTGCATGGTACATCCCACATCAAGCGAAGAATCTAAGAGAAACGCTTAGAGCTAGATGTTGTCAAGCATGCATCTTATTCGGAGCCATTGGTGGAGCAGGGCCCATCCTTTACTGACAAAATAATGAAAGAGGCGGTCCCATCACACATCAAGCTCCCTGCTATCGAGCCATACAATGAGACCACCAATCCAGATGACCATCTGAGTAGCTTTTGATCCATCATGATGTTCCATGGAGCCTTAGATTCAATATTATGCTGAGCCTTCCCCTCAACTCTTCGAAGGCCCGCCAAAGTATGGTTTGGCACCTTGAAGCCAAACTCCATTAACTCATTCGATGAATTGGGCCATTCATTTGCTAGCTAGTTCATCAGCAGCCACCGCTACCGATGGAGGTCAAACTCTCTCTCTGAAATAAAGCGGCAAGATGGGGAGTCTTTGAAAAGCTTCTTAGGCCATTTCAACGTGGCCATGCTAGAGGTCGACCACCACAATCATGAGGTGGCCATGTCCACCTTGGCAGGCAAAGTATCTACCTAGCCATGGAAGTAAACTACCCTAGAAGCCTCTCTGACATGATGACCTTGGCGGACAAATATGCAAGGTCAAAGAATTTAGAAGGTCAGCCCAGGCTAAGCAATCAAAGAAGAAGAGAAGAAGAGCTCAGACAAAAGCCGATCGGCTCCTCCCGCAAGCCCACCTCACCGTTAGAGGGCTCCACCACCAAGGCAGCATACTAAGGGCCTGGCGCAGAGGTTCAATCAGTTCACCCCACTCACCATGCCGTGGGCTCAAATCCTAATGGAGATCGAGCGTCAACTCCCTTGGCCGAGGCCCCTTCAAGGAAACATGGCTCGGAAGGACATGACTAAATATTGCCAGTATCACCATGACTACGATCATGATACCAAGGAATATTGGCAGCTAAGGCAGGAGATCAAATAACTCATCCACCGAGGGAGACTGGAGTGATACAGAGGGGCCACAGAAGTAGATAACTAGGCAAAGCATCCACCAGTGCTTTAACAACAACCTCCACTGAATCCACCGACTGTTGGCAATGTCAACTTGATTGCCATGGTTTGCTTCTCACAGGGTCGGCTAAATGAAGAAGAAAACCCACCGAAGAGGATCTGATACGAAGGACTTGCATTCTCGAATGAAGACCTCCATAGGATATAGTATCCCCATGATGATGCATTTGTTGTATAACTGAACATGAATAACTTTGATGTACATTGGGTTTTAGTTGATAGTAGAAGCTCAGTTAACATTTTATACTTTGATGCTTTTCTGAAAATGAATCTAAGAATGGAAGATCTCCGAGCCGTGGACTCCACTCTGATGGGGTTCACCGGTGACACAGTCATGCCCGAAGGAGTAATCACCCTAGCGGCTCAGGCAGGCATCTAGCCTTACACGACAACCTTCTACATGGACTTCCTGGTGACTAAGCTTCAATCACCATACAATGCCATCCTTGGCAGGCCCGAGCAAATGTCCCTTGGGGTCGTAATCTCTATACCTCATCTTGCGATGAAGTTACACACAGAATGGGGGATGGGGACTGTCTGAGAAAGTCAAGCTGTCACTCGGTACTGCTTTATCACCGACCTTCATTCATGAAGGCCAAAGATCGATGGACTCGATGCTCAGAAAGACCTTACCGAGAAAAAGGGGGAAACCTGTCAAAGAGCTCAAAGAAGTGCCGCTTGATGAGGCTCGACCTGATCGAACCATCCAAGTTGGGTCGCAACTAGAAGGGAAGCCTCGGCAGGATATGATTGACTTCCTATGGAAGAATGCCGATGAATTTGCCTGGTCCACCTTCAACATGCCGAGGATCAGTTCGAATGTTCTTGTCCACTATCTCAATGTGGATGAGGCATTCCACTGGTCAAGCAGAAGAAGAGTTTTGCCCCCGAGCGTCACAAGGCCATTGAAGAGGAAGCTGACAAACTCAAACTTTATTTGGGAGGTGATCGTTATCGTTGGCGATCAAAAATAAAACCTACTGACTACTATAGCTAGTGGTGAATCAGGATCGTATCCTCGGGATCAAGGGCAATTATTTTACAAAAAAGAAAAAAAAAATTTATCTGTAGAGGATTATATTATGAATAGCGGTTATTAAAAGATAATAACTAATTAATTAACAAAATTAAAACAATAGGAGAAGTAACTCAGGAATCCGAATCCACTATGCAAATAGGTTTTATCTTCTTTTCTTTATGTTGCACTAGCAATAATTGTTGCAAATTCAAGGTTAGAATAATTTATCTCTTGTCAGGCACATACCATATCAGGAGATCATGACACGTCCTCTTAGAGTATAAACTATCTAATTATTTGTAAAGTTAGAGGTCTAAATTACCATACTACAATCTATCTCTCTTAGGCACGTACCATATCCTGAGATCACGGTATAGTTCATGTATATCAGATCAAAACCTTGATCAGAAAAATAACTCAAAAGATATATGAAAGAAGAGCATGTTTTTATTGCATATAAATCAAGAATAAAAAGAAAGATAGAACCTGGTTACAGGCTTCATTGTCATCCCAAGTTGAAGGAATCTAGCCACGCATTGCTATCACTAGCATTCCCTCCATAATTTTTCTCTTCCAGGCCTAAATACAATAATCTAAATAAAAGAAGAATAAAAATAGCTTTGTAGAAACTCCTTCCTCAACTACTGCCTAAGGTCCTTCTTTTATAGAGCTTGTCTAGGGCTTCCTCCTGCCTTAGTTTGCACCAGAAATCATGCGAAATCATATCTTTCTTTCTTTTTGGGCAAATCGAGTTCTGATTTGAGTGCCATCTGCTTTGTTGGACTCCAAAAATTGAGCTTTTTCCATCTACAGGCTCATTTTCTGCAAACATCCATAAAAGTATCAACTCTTAATAAATTTAAAATAATTAATATTATTTGAATGGTTAAGTTGGGATAATAAATAGGCTTATCACACCCCCCAACTTAATCATTGCTAGTCCCTTAACGATGTAAATAAAATAAAACTATGCATCACTAAAATTCTCTTTTGCAAAATTAAATATAGGCTTAAGGTTGAAAGAAGCTAGCTAGTATCACTAACTAAGTATTGAGTTTCTGAAATAAATTTTGCAGTCAGAACTATCAGAAACTTTCTTAGAGTTCATCTATAGATCTACAACACTTATGTTTGTGATGACTAACTTAGCATTTAGTACTAGCTTGTAAGAAACAATGGTATCTTCGCTTATCACTTACTTTGGTCAATTTTCTATATACCCTTAAATTAAGCACATGACCTGAGATAGCTTTCACACTGCCTGATATATATATTTATTTATTTATTTATTTTAAATTTTTTTAGCGATATCTTCATATTGCCAATTTTTTGATGCGAATAACAATGCTTACTTAGGTAAAGGTGCCCAGTTACTCGATGAAAACCAATGTTTAGACTTTTTTTTATATATATATATATATATATCAGGTAGGTAGCTCTTTCCTTAAATTCAAGTTTCTCTTATTGGGGTGTAAATCAATTACCAATTTTTAGTAATAATTGAATCTCCAATTGACCTTACAACTAATACCTAATTTACCTCGTCAGTGTGCATGTACAATAAAAGTGCTAATAGCCTTTAGATGACCTAAGTAGGTTACTAAAAGTCTGACCAGCTAGTCTACTCCTTGGCTCTCTACATTAATTAGCCAATACTTTCTAACTTTATTATCTGCTCTAGTCAATTTTGCTCAAGAATTTCTTTCATAGCACATGATTTATAAAAAATTTAAATTTTTTTAAAAAATATCAAGGTGTTTTCAAAATATTTTTCAAAAAGATTTTCTTACCCCCCAACTTAATTTCAATTGTCCTCAATGAAGTAAGAAAGAATAAAACAAGGAGAAACACCACCTAGACGAGATATGCCTCGTGTAATGTTAGGAGTGACCGTGCAGAGTAGTCTCTTATTCCTAAAAATAAGAATCACTAAAATAAAGGTCAGAAAATAAAATTTTGGATTGCCTCCCAAAAAGCGCTAAGTTTAACGTCTTCAGCTAGACGTCATGGCTCACTTTGCTTACCATTGTCAAGGAGTTTGATGATCTCTTTTCTTATTACTTCATTCATAGTTGGTTTAAGTTTTCTTTGGGGGTTTCTTATAGGCTTGGTTTTCTTCCTTAAGTGAATCCTATGTTGAATGATCGAGGAGCTAATCCCTTTTATGTTAACCATGATCCATCCTAATGCTTCTTTATTCTCATTCAATAGTTTCCCTTCTTGTGAGGAGTCTAAGTCAGTTGAAATAATCACAGGCAGGGTTTCTGATGGACCTAGGTATGCAAAGTTGAGATGCTTCGGAAGTGGTTTCAGTTCTAATTTTGGTGCTTCCTTTATTGATGGTTTGGGTAATGGTTCAGGTACTTTCTCTAGTGGTTCAATTGGAAGTTTCCATCTTGATTTTTCATTAATTATAGCAACCTCATTAATTTGCTCTCCATCTTGGTTTATGCAAATTTTTAGGTCAAGCTCTTCATCATTAAGGTCAATTGGATCATAAATAGTATCCTGAACATAATTTGACTCGCTAGTTTGATGTGTATTGGTAAGATTGAAAATATTAAGATCAATTAACATATTCCCAAAGGAAAGTTTCATTAATCCATTTTAGCAATTAATTAGGGCATTAACTGTGGCCAAAATGGTCTACCTAAAATCACTGGGATGTGGCTCTTTGGGTTTATCACCGGTTCAGTTTCTAAAATCACAAAGTCTATCGGGTAGATAAAGTTACCAACTTTGATCAATACATTCTCTACTATTTCCTTGGGTACTTTCAAGAATGATCTGCTAGTTGTAGGATCATTTCTGTAGGCTTTAGTTCTTCCAACCCTAGTTGCTCATATACAGAGTATGGCAATATATTAACAATTGCCCCTAAGTCTAATAAAGCTCTATTTATGAGGGTGTTCCCCATAATGCATGAAATAATGGGTGACCCTGGATCTTTGTATTTCACTGGCATGTGGTTTGATAGGTGAGCTCCACTGGCTGCCAAAAAGGCTCTCTTGGGCACATTGATGCTCTTCTTTTTGGTACATAGATCATTAAGAAATTTGGCATAGGCTGGGATTTGTTGAATCATGTCCAGTAAAGGGATGTTCACTTTAACTTGCTTAAAGACATCCAAAATCTTATCGAATTGGGCTGAATTTCGATTGGACTTAAGTCTATTTGGGATTGGTGCTACAATCCTAATTTTTGGTTTATCTCCTTCTGACATGGGCTCAGCTAGTGGGTTGGGCATTACATTAGACTCTGATGCTTCAGGTGTTTTGGGCTGACCCTGCTCAATAAGTTGTTCAAGTGGTGGGACTTTTAATTCTTCTTCTTCATATGTACCTACCTGGTTTTCTATTTGTTTTTAGATCTTAATGTATGAATGATATCTAGTTGGTTAATCTGGGCTCCTTGTTTTGATCCTTGGATGTTTAGGTTCATAGGGTTAGCTTCGGGCTGACTCGGTAGCTTACCCCATTCTCTTTCACAGAATGCTATGGCTAGTTGACCTATCTAGGTTTCTAGTTTTGCAATGGATTGTGTATGTGAGTGAAGGAGTTGAGTATTCATTTCTAGCCCTTTCAATGCTTGTAACACCTCTCTTCGAAAGTAGGATCATAATTATTTGGTGGAGGCTGAGGAGCACTTGGATACTGGGAATACGACATGCTTCTGAATTGGGTCTCCTGATGGTTAGGCCTAATTGATGTTGGACTGATGATAGGTTGGAATTTCCATAAAAAATTTGGGTGATTTCGCCAGCTAGGATTGAAAGTATTCGAATATGAATCATTTCCTGGTCTAGGAGCCATTCGGGTTTGGGCTTGGTAGGCTTGCTCTTGAACAAGCTCAAAAAATTGGTATGCAGCTGGACATTCACCTATAGAATGGGTCGGACTCGAACAGATTATACAAACCTCATGTAATTGAATAGATGGGGAAGAGGTATTTCCAACTTGTAGAATTCAATCAAGTTTTTGGGATAGTTCATCAATTTTGATATAGATGTCTATAGACTGACATATGTTGTATATTCCACCTCTCTTAGATTCTGTGGGAGGATCTTTACGGGCAGCAGACATGTGGTACCATGAATTTTCACTTAGAGTTTCAAAAAGCTGTCATGCCTTATGTTCATTTTTTAGCATAAATGTTCCTCCACATGAGGCATCCATCATTTGTCGATGCCTTTCTGACAATCCATCATAAAAATATTGAACTAACTGCCATTTAGGTATTGGATGGTGCAAAAATTTTCTAGTTAATTCTTTTAATCTCTCCCATGTTTTATGAAACATTTCTCTCTAACTGAAAAAAATTGGTTATGGCTTTTCTGATATGATTCGTTTTTCCTATAGGAAAGTATTTCTTAAGAAATTTCCTCTAAAGTTGGTCCCAAGTTGAAATTATAGTGTCTAGTGAATTTAACCAATATTTGGCTCTATCTTTTAGGGAGAAATGGAATAACTTAAGCCTAAGTGCCTCATCGAAGAAATTTTGAATCTTGACAGTTGAGCAAATTTTCAAGAACTCATCTAAGTGTTTATAGGGATCTTTATTTGTAAATCCATGGAAAGCTGATAACATTTGGATTACACTAGACTTAATTTCATATTGGACAGCCTCTACTGGGGGTACTTGTATGCATGGTGAATATGTATATTGTGAAGGAGCGAAGTACTCCTTCAATTGATGTGGTGGATTATTTTCTTGATTAAGATCCACTACAAGAAAAATTTATTTTAGCGACGCCAAAATGCGTCGCTAATGCAATTTAGCGACGCATTAGCGATGCATTTTGGTCGTCACTGTAAATTTCATCGCAAATTGCTATCCATCGCAGTTTCATCGCTAAATAGCGGCGCCTAGCGATGCAATGAAATGCGTCACTATTGTGTAACAAAACATAAGTCGTCATAATTTAGCGACGCATTAGCGACTCCAAATTGAGTCACAATATTGCGACACAATGTGTCGCAAAATTACGACTCAAATTGCATCGCAATTTTGCGACGCATTCATTGCGTCGCAATATTGCGACGCAATGAGATGCGTCGCAATATTGAGACGCATTCAAATGCGTCGCAATATTGAGATGCATTCAAAGCGTCACAATATGCATCGCAAATGCGTCGCAAAATTATTATTTAAATTTTTTAAAAAATTTGCAAGAAAAACTTTTTTTAAAAAAATTAAAATATTATTAAAACTTCTTCAACCTATGTGCATTGCATATAGAACCTTCAACCCTTGCCTTATTACGCACATTATTTTTTAACTTCTTAAGGTACCTATATGTAAAGTTGAAGAAATAAATAAACCAATTTCTCGCAATGAAATAATATTTGAAATGTCAACATGTCTTAATTATTATATTTACCTCTCGAAAGGATACATCCAGCGATACTGCACGGGACCAGCTATGCTCGCTTCGTATGGCAAGTGAACCGGTAAATGCTCCATTGAGTCAAAAAAACTTGGAGGAAATATTCGCTCCAGCTTGCATAAAATAATTAAAATTTCAAGCCTTGCCATGGATGCAGAAGTAATGACTGCGGCAGATAACTCCTTGAAGAACAAGCTGAGCTCCGTCAATGCCTTCCAGACATGTTGCGGAAGCAACTCACGAAAAGCTATAGGCAATAACCGTTGCATGAAAACATGGCAGTCATGACTCTTCATGCCGAACAACTTGAGCTTATGCATGTCCACACACCTACCGATATTTGAGGCATAACCATCTGGAAATTTTAACCCTCTAAGCCAGTTACATAAAACTTCTCGTGAATTTCTGTCAAGAGTGTAACAGGCTTTAGGATAGGTCCCGTCGGCACTCCTTCTCAAATCACCTCTTCTGCAGTACTGATTAAGTTCTTCTCTTGACTTTGCAGTATCTTTGGTTTTTCCCGGGATGTTTAGCACCGTGTTAAATATGTTATCAAAGAAATTTTTCTCAATATGCATAACATCCAAGTTGTGCCGGATGAGATTTGTGCTCCAATACGGCAAATCCCAAAAATACTCCGCTTCTTCCAGTTATGTTCTTTACATATACGGCCATTTATTCTATCTGCATCGGTTCCCAAGCATACCTCAACCCCAAATGCTCTATAGTATCAAATATATCTGTGCCAGACCTAACCGGTTCGGCGAATTTTGTGACTGCTTTGTTCTTCCGGAAGGCGATCAAGTTACGCCTATAAGGATGATTTGGAGGCAAGAACTTTCTATGATTATCAAACCATGACTGCTTACCACTCTTCTGCAATGTAAATGCATCCGAATCATACATGCAATGAGGGCATGCCAGACGCCCAGCAGTGCTCCAACCAGACAACATTGCATATGCCGGGAAGTCACTGATTGTCCACATCAAAGCAGCTCTCATGATGAAATTTTGTTTCATAGAAATGTCGTAGGCTATGACTCCTGTTTCCCACAACATTTTCAATTCGGCCACCAACGGTTGCAAGAAGACATCAATCTTTTCCTTTGGATTTGATGGTCCTGGAACCAAAACTGTCAAAAACATTGCAGTATCTTTCATGCACTTCCATGGAGGAAGGTTATATACAGTCAGTATCAGGGCCAACATGAATACTGTTGCCCGCTTGACCAAATGGTTGGAAGCCATCGGTACAAAGACCTAATCTCACATTCCTTATATCTTCAGCGAAATCAGGATGATTTTCATTGAAATGCTTCCAAGCTTTTGAATCTGATGGATGCCGCATTTCATCTTCTTTAGATTCATGTTCGGCATGCCATCTCATATCAGCAGCTGTAGCCTCAGATCTGTATAATCTCTGCAGGCGTGGAGTAAGAGGAAAGTAATGCATCCTCTTGTAAGGCACACTTTTCCTCCTACTTGTACTAGCTCCCCCTTCGCATTTTGTACCTCGATTGCCCACAAATCTTACACCATCTCAGCTCTGAGTCTTCACCCCAATATATCATACAATTGTTCAAGCAACAATCGATCTTATTAACTGGGAGCCCAAGGCCACGCAACAACTTCTTCGTTGAGTAAAAACTGTCTGCTACAACATTATCATTTGGCAAAATTCCTTCATTAACCAGCTACAGAATTGAACGCCTTTTCTGATAATCGATGTTCTGCCTTAATATTCAACAACCGAGCAGCCATAGACAACTGGGAATGACTCTCACAACCAGGATACAATTCTTGATTTGCAGCACGAACATATCATAAAATTGTTGTGCATCTGGATTTGGTTCTTCCATAAATGTATTCTGATTGAATTCATTACCCGATGCATTCATCACCATTTCTTCATATGTGTTTAAATTCACAAATGGTTCATCAACGGGAATTGACACTTTTTGGCTTGTAACAGCTGCAATTTCCTCTTTTCACCATGACAGTACCAAACATCGTACCCAGGAACAAACCCCTTTTTACACAAATGCACCTTCACAGTTTCAACATCTCTGTAGGCTTTATTCTGACACCTGTATAAGTTGCATGGGCACCTAATCCTAGGCCCATCCATCCATTCAGGTTGGCTACATGCAAATGCTATAAATTCTTCCAATCCATTCAGAAAATCTGGATTAAGCAAGCCATCTTTTATCCTTGCATACATCCACGAGCGAGCCCGCTCATTTTTGACCAACTTATACAATTTGGTAAACCATTAAAGAAAACCACAAATAAAATATATTAGTATTAATAATTATATAACTAAATTATTATTTTACACATCTAAGGTAAATAACAACTATTTAAAAAATTTATAACAATAAATCAATTTTGTTTTTAATGATTGCAACCAATTGATTAGGCCGGGCCTGCTAAGGTCCCTACCTTGCAAGGCCGGCCACGTGGAGTTCGTGAGACTTCACAAGTATGCAAGTGTCCTAAATTAATTCCACCTTCACTCCATGTCTAAAAGGTAAGGCCCTATCCCATTCAAGATTATTTTGTGATATGTATTCTGCTATTATTATCATCGATTACGTTGAAATTTCAGCAGCATTTTTCCATATGTTCTCCTAAATGTGTGGCATATATGCCACACTAGGAGAACGTATGAGGAAATACAAACCACAATCTCAACAACGATGATTAATAGCAGACTAACATATCACAAAAAATATCTCAAACTGTCCACTAGGACAATTTGAGAATTTGCAAGACTAAGTCTTGCAAATTCTCAAATGGGTCTAAAGGTTTCAGTGCTGCAAGAAATAATATTCTTGAGAAAAACAATCGAACTTATGCTTGTGAAAAAGTTTCTTGACTATTATACATATTTTGATTGTGGTCTATAGTCACTAACTTATAAAACTGATATTATGTCAAAGATAATAACCTTAATCCAATATTTATGCACAGTAATATCTAATAATACTATGGTTTCAATATTGGACAGGCTGAACCAAAATTTTTCATAACACATCAACCATGGCACATCTATTAAAGCCATACATAATCTAATTCCCAAAATAACACATCCCAATATGAAGGAATTGTAACTTAAATCAAAGCCTAAGTCACAATAATTTCATAATAAAAATAAGATGCAACAATATATGTAAGATGTTCACCACTAAACTACCATGCATAGTTTAATATGCTGAGAAATTGAACCATAATTATATAAAACCACTAATCAATCATGACTTAATTAATTTAAAACAAAAGCACTAATTAATCATAAAGCAATTTCTTTAATTAATTTACTATCAGAATCACTAATTAGCAAATATTACAATGATGTTATATTGCAATCATTATTTATTAGAATACCATAATTTATTATTATATTATATTATAATATTATAAACTAATATAAGTTAATATATATTATAATATGATATTATTAATATTATGACATAATATAATTATCATAAACATACTATTTTATGATCACAGTAAATATTATAAGTTAAAGGGATAATAAATTTTATTTATCATATTTTATAACATAAAATCCTAATATGAATGAATTGCAAATTTTATATAGTCCGTGTGATATTAATATTACCCACGTATTAATACAATTTTATTATAATATACTTAAAATATTAAATTAATTATAATATTGTATTATATCATAATTTATGTAATGAGGTTGTTATATAATTTTTTAGGGGTGACGATGGATATAATTAAATTTAATATTGTAACATTAAAGTATAACAACATTCTTATAATACTACATGCATAAAGAAAACTATTTTGATTTTATTTTAAAATTCCATCAAACACAAAATAATTCCATTTCATAATATTATAAATTATTATATTCTAATATTATAATATCACATAATGTAATTTATTATACAATATTAAAATATTATTATATGTATCCTAATTTTATTGTAATATAGAATTATTATATAATGATATTACTATAGTGGCTTTCTAAATTTAAGTGATATAATAATATATTGAATACGCTATTAAGATTAAAATATCAAAATGAATTACTAATATATTTTTAATAATAATAATTAAATCATTAAATCATTAAAATTAGTTATGCAATATATTTTGTTACCTTAAAAATAATATTTTATAATAAAATTTTGTTTTTATAAAAAAATAGCTGGAGGGGCTTCTAGGGGGGTTTGAAATTTTTTTTTTCCCCCAAGCCGTGGCCGTGGCCAGCGACGATGGCCACGGCCACTGCTGTGGCCGGTGACGGGAGAGGGACGGGGGGAACGGAATTTTTTTTTGCCCTTCCCTGGCCTGGCCACCAGCCAGCCACGGCCGTGTGGCCGACTGCGGCCATGGCCGGCAACGACAGCCACGGCCACGGCTATGGCCGGCGACAGGGGGAAAGGATTTTTTTTTTTGCTCTTCTCGTGGCCTGGCCACGGTGGCCAGGCCACGGCTGGCCACCAGCCGACCATGGCCGCGGGAGGGGGAGGGGGGGAAGGATATTTTTTTTTTGCCCTTCCCATGGCACCAGGCCGTGGCTAGCCACCAGTCGGCCACAGACGACCGGGGCGGCGATGGGAGGGAGGGAGGGCATGGGGGAAAGGATTTTTTTTTGTTGCCCTTCCCGTGGCGTGGCCACCGTGGCTGGCGATGGGAGGGGGAGGGCGGGAGGGGGGAAAGGATTTTTTTTTGTCCATCCCGTAGCCTGGCCACCGTGGCCGGTGACGGGAGGGGGAGGGCGGGGGGGGGGGGGGGGAAACAGAATTTTTTTTGCCTTACCGTGGCCTGGCCACCGTGGCCAGGCCACAGCCCCGGTCGTGGCCGGCGAGATGATCGAGAGGGGAGGCGGAGGGGGGGGGGGGGGAGGGGGTGGGGACTTACCCGAAAATAGGAGTCGCCGGAGAGTAGATAGGGTGTCGGAGGGTGGGGAAGAGGGAGGAGGAGAAAGAGGAATAGAGAGGAGTAGCCCGATGGGGGGCTGGTTGCGGGAGAAAAAACAGGAGGAAGAAGAGGGGGGAGGGTTTTTTTATATTAAGATTTGCGATGCAATTATCCGTCAAATTAGTGCTAATTGGATGCCAATTATATTAGGATTAGTGACGTAATTATGCGCTGCTAATCCGTCACTAATTAGTGACGCAATAAATGCATCGCTAATTAACGACGCAATTAATTGCGTCGCTAATTTGGCGCCATTATCTAGCTTGGCGGGAATTTAGCGATTCATGCGTCGCTAAATGCGTCACTAAATATTAATATTTTATAATATTAATTTTATTTAGTAATTATTATAGTTTATTATATATAATATTATATAGTGATAATTTTATATATCGATATATATAGAAATCTATGCCGCTCGTTTCGCTGGAGCCCTGGGGTGACGTGGGCGGCGCTGCTGGCCCTTTCTCCCTTCCATCGCCCTCGGTGGCGCTTCGATCTCTTATCGCGGGTTACCTCCCAGGTGGCCAATCGGGGGGTCGGGCTCAGCCTTGTGCCGCTCCCGTCTGTCCCCTAAATCAAGAGACAGGTAAGGACCTACCATGATGGTGATGGGTGACGGAGAATTACGGTTCGATTTAGGAGAGGGAGCCTTTGCGGACCATCGTCTTCTTCCTACATGCAGTAAAGCCATGGAACCTACGCTATCGTCACCGAAAGGGCTTGAAGGGAGTTTTACAAGGCGAGGTGTCACTCTCTTCCTACTCTCTGGCTGCAACCCCTCTCACCATGCCACGAGAGCCATTAGAAACCGGGGGCGGAAGAGGGATGGAACAAGGAACCCTCTGATCTCCATAAAGAGACCGCGCTGAAGAAGGTCATAGGAGAACCTCTTCCTCCCCGACCGATGGAGACTCCCAAGAAATGCAGCTCATCGGAAGTCTTGAACTTGGGTATGATCTCTTTCTCATCAGAAGCCTCTTTCTCTGCGTCACTATTTGCGATGTTACATGTCCGCTTCCTCCAGGAACCTTCCATGGGCGGCGCTACTGCCCCTTTCTCCCCTCCTCCGCCCTTGGCGGCGATTCAATATCTTGTCACGGGTTACCTCCAAAAGTATTGCACAATTCTACTATGAAAGAATATGAAAAGAATCAAGCTTTCAACAGAATGACCATACTTGTATGCATCAAAAGTGTTAAATTTCCTGTTGGGATGTCGTTTTCCCTTTTCTGATTCTTGGACTGATTGGCGATATAGCACAAACAGCTTCCATGCAGAGCTTGAAATCCTCTAGAATTGAAGAAAGCATATCTTCCTAACTGCATGTCCCAGTTCATAGTTTCTTTTCTGCAATGATTCTTAGCAAAATCTCCATTAGAAACTAAATCAGCAGCTTCTCCTTCAAAAGCGTCATCGAATCCAGCATCATATATATAGTGCTGTTGGGATGTTGTTTTCCCTTTACTAATTCCTTGACTGATTGGCGATATATAGCACAAACAGCTTCTATGTAGAGCTTGAAATCCTCTACAATTGAAGAAAGCATATCTTTCTAACTGTCCCAATTCATAGTTTTCTTTCTACAATGATTCTTAGCAAAATCTCCATTAGAAGCTAAATCAGCTGCTTCTCTTTCAGAAGCGTCGTCGAATCCAGCATCATATAGTGCTCTTGGGATGTCGTTTTCTCTTTACTGATTCCTTGACTGATTGGAAATATATAGCACAAACATCTTCCATATAGAGCTTGAAATCCTCTAGAATTGAAGAAAGCATATCCTTGAACCCTTGAACCCTAAAACCCTATTTAGCGACACATTAATTCGTTGCTAATGCATCGCTGTTTAGCAACGCAATTATGTGTCGCTAAACAGCGACGCACATAATTGCGTCACTAAACAGCGACTCATATCGATGAGTCGCTATTTTGTGATGAAAATTTTTGGAGTCGCTAAATCTGTCGCTAATTAGCGACTGATTTAATGAGTCGCTAAATTACGTCATAGATTTCATGGGTCGAAATTGCATCACAATTTTATCGTTATTTTGCAACAAAAATTTGCATCGCTAAATTGCATCGCTATTTCATGAATTTCTTGTAGTATATCCATAATGCATGCTCTGTTTGCTCTACAAGTTCTCTCTATTTCAGGATTTAAGGGTATGAGGTTGGGTTGCAACAATTAGCGACCAAGCATATACCCTACCAATACACTTTAAAGCAAACAATAATTCGGTTTTTTTTTTTACTAATGTAATAGAAGAGAAAGAAGAAGATTCTAAAAAAAATATCTTAAAAGATTCCTAGAACTAAGAGCAATGAAGAATAATTTAGTTAGGGTTTAATAATTATTAGCAATCAAGTTAACAAATATTAGACTCTCTACCCTAGGTTTAACCTAGATATATACTGCTCCTAACTTCCAAGACTACCTTAGAGCCCTCCAAGTCAAAAATTAACTGATCAACTAGCCAGTTAAGGATAAGGTCAGTGGGAGTCCTCCCGTCGCTTACTAGGTAAGCGAACAAAACCAATTAAGTAACCACTTTCCTTTCCTTTTCTAGACACCAGTTAAGCAGTCAATCCCGACCTGGTCCAACTCTTTCGGGTGTCTTGTCCTATTGAGCTCGAGTTCCTTAGGGGCTGACGTCTAGTTAATTTATAGGTAAAGGCTTGGGTTAATGCAAAATGAAGGATGTGGTTTGTGGGCCAAGGAAGGGTGATCAACTCCCTACCTTATCTTGATTAATTGTTTGTACCCTTAAAGTTAATTATGAAAATACTGTGCAACAAGCATATGTCCAACTCTTGAAATTATCAAACAAAATTAATCTAATTACTTTTTTTAAAAATATTTTTATGATTAAGTTTCTAATTTTCTAATAAATTATGAGATGTCAATGAAAAAATTTTGAGTTTCACAAAAAATAAATTTACCTAAGTCAATCTAAGAATAGAAATAAAATATTTTTATTACATTTTATTTTTTTTTTTTTATATTATTATTATTATTATTATTATTATTTTCTTAAATTAATTATATTTTATGGAAAGTGTCTTAGGGTTTTCTTTTAGGTTCTTTAAGGTAAGTTAATTAAAAGGAAAAGTTAATTAGGATAAAAGTGGATTTGTGACATGAAGGAAAGTAAATTTTTTTATGTTAAAAAGAAAATAGAAAATCTAATAATTAAGGTAACTAAAAAAAGCAATAAGCTAAAGAGAGCATAACTTTTCAACAAAAAAGAATTTTTTTTTACTCTTTTCTTTTATATAGAAGCACAAATAATAATGAAACAATAAAAAAATCAAATAAGAACAAAATTAAGAGAAAATTTGTAATAATTATTTTTATTTTTTTATTTTTTTGTGAACTAATCGTGCTTGGATCCCCAACAACGGCGCCAAAATTTGATCGCTGTCGTTGGCGATCAAAAATAAAACGTACTCACTACTATAGCTAGTGGTGAATTGGAATCGTATCCTCGGGGATCAAGGGCAATTATTTCACAAAAAAAAAAATATCTATAGAAGATTATATTAAGAATAATGGTTATTAAAAGATAGTAATTAATTAATTAATGAAATTAAAATAGCAAGAGAAGCAACTCAGGAATCCGAATCCACCATGCAAATAGGTTTTATCTTCTTTTCTTTATATTGCACTAGCAATAATTGTTGCAAATTTAAGGTTAGAATAATTTATCTCGGTACATACCATATCAGATGATCACGGCACGTCCTCTTAGAGTATAAACTGTCTAATTATTTGCAAAGTTAGAGGTCTAAACTACCATACTATGATCTCTCTGTTAGGCACGTACCGTATTTTGAGATCATGGTATGTCGATAGAGGGTACAGTATATGTATACCAGATCAAAACCTCGATCAAAAAAATAACTCAAAAGATATATGAAAGAAGAGCATGTTTTTATTGCATAGAAATCATGAATAAAAGAAAGATAGTCATCGTCATCCCAAGTTGAAGGAATCTAGCCACGCATTGCTGTCACCAGCATTCCCTCCATAATTTTCCTCTCCCAAGCCTAAATATAATAATCTAAATAAAAGAAGAATAAAAGAGCTTTGTAAAAACTCCTCCCTCAACTACTGCCTGAGCTCCTCCTTTTATAGAGCTTGTCTAGGGCTTCCTCCTGCCTTAGTTTGCATCAAAAATCATGCGAAATCATATCTTTCTTTCTTTTTTGGCAAACCGAATCCTGATTTGAGTGCCATCTGCATCGTTGGACTCCAAAAATCGAACTCTTTCCATCTATAGGCTCCTTTTCTACAAACATTCATAAAAGTATCAATTCTTAATAAATTTAAAATAATTAATATTTATTTTAATGGTTAAATTGAGATAATAAATAGACTTATAGGAGGTAAACTACCCCAGCTGGCTGACGAATGTCATCATAGTGAAGAAGGCGAATGATAAGTGGAGAATCTACATCGACTTCATGGACCTTAACAAGGCTTGTTCAAAAGATAGCTTCCCCTTGCCGAGGATCAACCATCTGGTGGATGCCTCGGGACATCAGATGCTGACCTTCAGGGATGCCTACTCAGGCTATAATCAGATTCGAATGGCACCCGAGGTTGAAGAAAAGATAGCCTTCATCATTGATAGAGGTATATACTGCTACTGAGTTATGTCGTTCGGGTTGAAGAACGCCGGAGCAACCTATCAGAGGCTTGTCAACCTGGTCTTCAAAGAGCAAATAGGCCAAAACAAGGAGGTCTACGTCAATGACATGCTGGTAAAATGCAAGGAAGCATCCCAGCGCATATCCAACCTTACAGAGAGCTTCGTTACTCTCAGAAGATACCAGATGAAGTTGAATTCGACCAAGTGCGCTTTCAGAGTGAATTCTGGAAAGTTCTTAGGCTTCATGGTCTTCCAGCGGAGCATCGAGGTGAACCACCAAAAGATTCAGGCTTTTTAGGAGATGGTGCCACCAAGGTCGATCAAGGAGGTACAATACCTCACTAGGAGAATAGCGACTCTTAACAGCTTTGTTGCTCGATTCACCGAGAAGTGCCTTCCCTTCTTCAAGGCACTTCACTTGGCCAAAACTTTTCAATGGACTCCCCAATGCCAGAAGTCCTTCGAAGATCTTAAAAGGTACCTCAACTCACCTCCTCTACTCGGTAGTCCGAAGCTCGGAGAACTTCTGTATCTATACCTAACCATCTCAAAGAATGCCATCAACTCCATGCTGGCTCAGGAGGAGAACAAGATACAAAAGCCTATTTATTACATTAGCAAATTACTTCGGGATGCCAAAACTAGATACACTCAGATCGAAAAGATGGTGCTAGCATTGGTGACATCTGTGTGGAAGATGCGCCCATACTTCCAAGTGCATGCCGTAGAAGTCCTAACCGACCAACCGATCAAAATGCTTCTTCACCGTCCAAAAGTATCAAGGAGAATGGCGAGGTGGGCTATGGAGCTAAGCAACACGACATTTGGTATCAGCCTCATCCTACCATCAAGGCACAAGTTCTAGCGGACTTCCTGCTCGAGTGCACAATCCCAAATGATGGGTCAACAGTGGAAATCCCTTAGCAAGGAGCGATCGAGGCCTAGTGGCTACTTCACATAGACAGATCCTCCAGTACAACTAGCTCTAGTGCGGGTTTAGTTCTCACAAGCCCAGAAGGAGTCATGATCGAGTATGGCATCCATTTCACCTTCTCAGTCTCTAATAATAAGGTTGAGTATGAAGCTCTGCTCGCTGGACTCCGAATCTCCCATGGAAATTCAAGAAGTTGGATGTCTACACCGATTCCCAGCTTGTCGCCAATCATGTGCAAGGAGAATTTAAAGCTCGGAAGCCGAACATAATTCGGTATATACAGAAGGTATGTGACCTATTATCCAGCTTCTTTAAACTTGAAATCATTCAGGTTCTGAAGACCAAGAATGCTCATGCCAAGCTTCTCTCCAAATTGGCCACCACTGACTCCATGGACCTAGAATGGTAGTTCCACCTAGAGGTCCTTAAGAAGTCCAGTATAGCAGACGCCGACTACGTGATGCAAGTCGAGGCCGAGCCATCGTGGATCGACCCTATCCTGGCCTACGTTAGAGACGGATCACTTCCTGTGGATAGAAAGGAGGCCAGAAAGTTGAAGATGCAGACGTCCCACTACGTCTTGCACAAAGGTCAGCTTTACAAGCGCTCCTTCTTTATGCCACTGATCAAGTGCCTTCGACCTTAAGAAGCTGATTATGCTCTGCGAGAAGTCCACGAAGGCATCTGCGGCAACCACTTGGCTAGCTGAGCTCTTTGTCACAAAGTACTGCGCTAGGGGTATTATTGGCCAACCATGAAGAAGGACTCTAACGACCTCATCCAAGCATGCGACTCATGCCAGCGCCACTCAAATATCCAGAGTGTTGGCCCAGATGGCAACCCAAGAGGGGAGGGTAAATTGGGTTCTTAAAAATTTTAACACTTAAAAAATTATTTCTCTAAGTGATGCACAAGAAAGAATGCAATGAGAATAGTACTAAGAATGTAAAATAGAGTATAAAGAATAGAGTCAAGAGAAAGAGAGACAAGCGCGACAAACACAAGAAATTTATAGTGGTTCGATGTTAGCTACACCTACATCCACTCTCAAGAAACTCTTGGGCCCACACTATAATCACTCTGATTACAGCAGAGTTGTTTTACAAGCTTACAACTCAAACTTGTTGTTTTAACAACGGGATCACAATGAACCCAGCCGGTTTTCATAGGTTCACTAGTACAAAATCTATCATAAGATTCCTAGCTTGCACAAGGCTTAACTGCCTTCCCTGATGCAATCTCCTGATTGAATCAATAACCAAATGTAATAAGAGTAAGGTTACAATAGATATAAAGCTCCTCAAATGAGAAAATAAAACAATATAATCAAGATAGAAATAGAAGAGCATGATTAGAAGATTTCTGAAGTTGGGCTTTTCTTCTTTTCTTCTTTTCCTCGGAAATGATCCTTCTCAAGTTGGGCTTGAAGCTTTGGAAGATTTATTGATGTAGAGGCTTTGGAAGAACTAGGGCTCTCTTCTTCTCTTTTATATTGATGAAAATCCTTCAAGATTTACTTTCGAATACTTTGAATTTCTCTAAACTTAGTTTCGAACGGAAGGGATTTCGAATGTGATCTTTTTCCTTTTGATTTTCTCTCTTGTGTTATTCTTTTCAAATGGTTCCTTGGCCCTCTTTTTATAATCTTCTCTAAATCCTCTTTTAGATGAAAACTAATCGTTGTAAATGCTTGAGGATGAGTTTAGCACGAAAGAGGAAAGAGCCGTTGAAATTCGTTGAAGAAATGTTGGTCTTTGGAGTTGTTTTTGACAGCTCTGAAATCTGCCCCTGATAGGTTAGAGTCGGCTCTAACCAACTTGGAGTTGGCTCTAACTCGGGATGTTCAAAATGAAAACTTTTGCTCATCACAGAATCAGCTCTGGCTTTTCGAGGGATCGACACCTTCACATGCTGGAGTTGGCTCCAGCGAATGAAGGAGTCGGCTCTATTTGAGCCCCAAAAACATAGTCTCTGTATAATCATTAGAGTCGGCTCTAATTTAATGCAGAATGAGGACTTTCTGTCTTTCTCTAATCCATGCCGAAAGTGCCAAACTGTTTCGATACGCTTCGGAGTCGGCTCTAATACTTCTAGAGTTGGCTCTAAATACTAAAACTTGACACTTGACACTTGACATCTGGTCCAACTCAATTTTTCTTGGATTTGATTAGTTAAACATTTAAATTTCTAAAACACTTAATCAAAATCATTAGTAACATAAGGAATATACTCATGTGGTTTTTGTTATTCATCAAAATCAATAATTAGGTCAACAATCTCTTCCTTTTTGATGATGACAAAAACACTGAGTATATCCATATACATTTAAAATTTTAAACTTCAATTTAAATAACTTTTTTAATCAGAACTATAGCAATTAAAATTTCAATATAATCATCTTGAACAATTACTTCATTTCAAGTATATTTGCTAAGAATTCAAAATGTTTATCCAATGATTCATACTATTTAAATCTCAATTCAAATTAATAATTCAAATAACCAATTCAAATAATTCAAATAAGCTCCCCTGAGTAAGATAGCTCCCCTTATATATATGTGCAAACTATTTAAAGTCAATATGCATATACAACTCTTCCCCTTTTTTGTCATCAACAAAAAAGTTAAGAAAGCATAGGGTAGACCTAGCTCAGTATGAGATTCAAATCAACCAAATTAGACTCAAACATCACAGAATACAATCATTTCCAAAAGATATCAAAGAGATTTCATTAAGTCATAAAATATTCATACATTTTCATTTAGTACAAGTCAAGTAAAGTATAAGCTAAGTAAAGTCAAATATAAAACAACAACATATTTTTCAGTAAATCCTAAGTACAAGCTAGGATTTCTAATACAACTATTAGATTCTGAAAGTAAATTAAGGTAAAATGCATAGAGTTGTTGGATTGGATTGGTTGGATTGGCTTGGATTGGCAGGATCAGCAGGAGAGGAAGGGAACCTTCACTTCAAAACCTCAAAAGGTTTTTCAATTCTTCTAAAATCTATCCCATTCCATCCTTCTGAGTCTTCAAAAATTCATTCAATAATAGTTTAACTTTGGAAGCAGCTAGATCAATCTTGCCTTGAAGCTCTACATTACACTTGGAGTAGATGTCTGAATCATCACCAATACCTCTGATTTTATCAAAAATATCTTGCAATTCTATTTTCAAACTGTCAGCCAAGTTATTGATTGATTTTTCAATCTTCTCTACCTTCTCCTCCAAAATGTAAACTAGCTGCCTTATGCCAAAAAGTTGATCTTGAAAGTTTTCATTTATCCTTTGCTCTTGCTCCGCAAGTGCAGCATTGATTAACACTTTGAATTGCTCGACTTGCTCGGTAGAAAGAGTAGAGAAAGATCCTATAGATACTGTCGGTGGTGGTGCTGATGTGAACTCGGTTCTAGTGGTGGAAAAGATGGTCCAGAAGCAGATGGTCCAGGTGCATGTGCTGAAGGCCTGGGGACCTCCTCAATATCATCATCATTATCATCAGCTTTGGCTCCTCTGACTGGCTCTGGCATGTCACTGGGTCTCCTCCTTTGCCATAGCCATTAATTTTTCTAAAACCCATGCGGTGTAGGGTGGAGACATTGTAGTAATCAGTATGTCTTAACTTCTTCAGTGGCTTATTATCTAAAATGTCTACCCCTAGCTTCTGAATATTAGTGTTAGCACCATTCCATAGGGTAGAGTAGATCTCTTCTTTATGTCAGCCTCTGCCATATAACCAATCATCATTCTCACCAAATTTATGAGTTGTCCAGTCAGTATACATTCCATAATAGCTACATCGCTCTCAAAAACATACTCAAATCTTTCAATTTTCGAAACAAGATCCTACTGCAAATGTTATATAACAGCCTCAACTCTAAGCTCAGTTGGTTGGCTAAAACTTCTTCAAGTTCATTCAATTCTCTTTCTAGCATCCTTAACAAAGCATCACTTCTATCAGAGGGATGAGTAGCAGTCATACCATCAATAGGCATTTCCAAAAAAAATTTCTAAAATCTCTAAAGTTACTTGGACTCTAGTTCCTCTCACATAACTGACCAAACCACCATCTTCTCTTCCTACATTACAATAAAATTCTCAGACAAGGGCTGGGTATGTAGGAACATCCAATGAACACACTTTTTCCCAATCCATATTCTCAAAAGCCTTTCAATATCAAAACCCTCTAGGTCAAGGAAGTGAAAGTCTACCTTTCTCTCGGTTGTAATTGCTTTTCTAGCCAAGAAATCAATATGAGGTAAGGGTGGAGTTGGAATGGCATCTGGAGTAGACGTAGAAGAAGTCGATGGCGTGCACGGAGAGGGTTTCCTCGCCGGACGATGCAAGGACCTCCTCCGGTGGTGACAGAGGTTCTAAGGGTAGATAAGCGGCGTTTGGGTGCCATTAGATATCAATGAAGGTTAAAATCAAAGATATTTGGAAGTTTGAGAGGAATGGAAGGGAGTTTGGAAAGATTTGGAGACGATTTATTTTGGAAAAGAGTCGACTCAACCCTAGAAATATTGACTCAAGACCACTTAGAGTCGGCTCCTGCAAAGCATGGAGTTGGCTCCGCATCAATAGAATAGTAAGCACTCGAAATAGAGTCGGCTCCCATAGTAGCTAGAGTCGGCACTAATGAGCAGATAGAGAGTTGTAAACTCTCGAGTCGATTCCAACTCCAGTGGAGTTGGCCCCATGATAGTTTCAGTAAAAAGTAAGAGTTTCAAAAATCTGAAACTTGTCAAGCCAAGCATAAAACTCTAGATAATTTTTTCTTAAAATATGAGGGATCCAGGAATTCAAACATCCAGATGATTTTTCGTAGAAACATAAGAAAGTTTTCAAGAAAATGGATTGAATTCTAGATAATCATTCTTAGGAGTTTCAAATCTATTCTAATGGATCACAAACACCTAATTCTCCTCTAAGATAATAAAATCTCTCTTCACTCAAAGGTTTTATAAATATATCAGCTAATTGTTCTTCAGTACATACATAATCAAGATAAACATCATTGTTAGCAATATGTTCTCTAATAAAATGATGTCTAACTTCTATATGTTTAGTTCTTGAATATTGAATTGGGTTTTTGGTCAAATTTATTGCACTAATGTTGTCACATCTAATTGGAATTCTATCAAGTATGATGCTATAATCTTCATGTTATCGCTGAATTCAAAGGATTTAAGTACAATAACTTTCAACTGCAACATATTCAGCTTCAACAGTTGATAATGAAACTGAATTTTTCTTTTACTAAACCAAAAGATTAAGTTACTGCCTAAGAATTGGCATGCACCACTCGTGCTTTTCCTATCTAGTTTATAACCAACAAAATTATAATCAGAATATGCAATCAAATTAAATGATGAGTCTCTAGAGTACCATAATCCTACATTTTTAGTTTCACTTAGATATCTGGAAAAAAAAAATTTACAGCAATTAAGTGAGATTCTCTAGGATCGGATTGATATCTACCACATAAGCATACAACAAATATGATATCTGATCTATTTGCAATTAAATAAAGTAGAGAACCAATCATACCTCTAGAAAGCTTTTGAACAACTTTCTTACCATCTTCATTCTTGTCGAGTTTGCAAGATGGACTTATTGGTATACCAAGAGGTTTGACAATTTCTATACCAAACTTCTTAAGAATTTTCTTTGTGCATTTTGTTTGGTTAATAAAATTTTTATCTCTTTCTTGTTTGATTTAGAGTCCAAGGAAGAAATTCAGTTCTCCCATCATACTCATTTCAAATTCTTTCTGTATTAGCTTAGCAAATCTTGACAAAGAAGATTGTTAGTAGCACCAAATACTATGTCATCAACCGTCCTCGAGTCCCAGCATAGAGAGATGGGCCCTACACTCTTCTGCTCACCCCTATATCGCACATCTTGCTCGAGATCGAGGGAGAGTCTTATTTTCAGCGCCCACCTCCAATAAACCCAAAAATCTCCCGCAACAAGAACCTTTACTGCTGCTATCACCAGGACCATGGACACGACACCGACGACTGCCGCCAGCTGAAAAAGGCGATAGAGGATCTTATCCAGCATGACCATCTAGGAAAGTTCATTCAAAGGAACAACCCGGATACTCCTGGTCCGTCAGCACCTCCGCCGTCGATGATCGACAACGCTCCAACCAAGAAGACGGTGGCGATGATTTCCTGGGGGGCAGGCGGCCCGCCCAAAAGGCCAAGAGGGGAGGGGGAGTTAGATCCTATAATTCCTTTTTCTAAAAAGGACTTAGAGGGGGTGGTGAATAAAAATGATGATAGCATCGTTGTGTCCATGACGATTGCTAAGCACCCTGAAAAAAGAATTCTGGTTGATAGTGGGAGCTCAGTGGATGTTTTGAGTTATGATGCTTTTGTTCACATGAACCTGTCGCCCGACCTGCTCCGACCCATCGCCACGCCCTTGATGGGGTTCACTGGAGACTCTATGAAAGTTGAGGGGGAAGTCACTCTTCCCGTCACGGCTGGCACGGCCCTACGCCAAAGCACAGTCTTCATGAACTTTCTGGTGGTCCGAGTGCCCCTCGCCTATAATGCAATCCTCGGGAGGCCTGGGCTTAACCTTTTGGATGCTGTCATATCCACTAAGCGACTCCTCATAAGGTTTCCCACTAGGGAGGGAGTAGGGGAGATGTGGGGGGAGCAGAACCCACCTCCGCTTTGCTACCACATGGCCCCCAGTCCACAGGGGGTGGTGCCTGCACCTGCACCGGAAGCGCTAGACCCCCAGGACCTAGAAAGGAGAGGAGAGCCGGCCGAGCACCTGCTTGCTTTCCCTCTTGGGGAGGACCAAGCAAGGATGATTCGGATCGGAGCCCCACTCCCGGAGGAAGCCCGTGACCAGCTCCTCGCTTTCTTGTGGGCTAATGCTGATGTCTTCACCTGGTAGGCGTCCGATATGCCCGGCATTCCAGAGGAAGTGATTACCCATCGGCTCAATATTAAGCCGAAGTGCCACCCATTCGGAAAAAGAAGAGTGGCTTCACTCCTAACAGGCAGAAGGCCGTGGATGAGGAGGTGCGAAAGTTGTTGGCAGCCGGTCATATCCGTGAAGTGCACTACCCCGACTGGCTGGCGAATGTCGTGATGGTTCGCAAGGCCAGTGGGAGCTGGAGGATGTGCGTGGACTTCACCGATCTCAATAAGGCGTGCCCCAAGGATAGCTTCCCACTACCTTGGATCGACCAGCTAGTGGACGCCACGTCCGGGCACGAAACTCTTAGCTTCATGGATGCATTTTTGGGGTACAACCAAATCAGGATGAACCCAGCTGATGAAGAAGCCACCTCCTTTGCTACTGAAAAAGGGATTTACTGCTACAAGGTGATGTCGTTTGGATTGAAGAATGCCGGAGCCACCTATCAGAGGTTGATGAATAAGGTCTTCAAGGACTAGATCAAGCGTAACATGGAGGTGTACGTGAACGATATGCTGACCAAGAACACCAGTGCTGCTGACCACGTCGCCGACCTCGCAGAGACCTTCAACAACCAGTGCTGGTACCGGATGAGGCTAAACCTTCGCAAATGTGTTTTTGGGGTGGCAGCAGGCAAGTTTTTGGGCTTTATGGTGACCCAACGAGGGATCGAAGCTAATCCCGACAAGATTCGGGCTATCTTGGACATGAGGCCCCCAGCTAATAAGAAGGAGGTGCAATGCCTAACCGGAAGGGTCGCGGCCTTGAGTCGTTTCATGTCAAGGTCGGTAGAAAGGTGCCTGTCCTTCTTTAAGGCACTTCGCAAGGTCAACAGCTTTGAGTGGACAAAAGAGTGTCAGGACGCCTTCGAAGAGTTAAAGCATTTTCTATCCACTCCCCCGCTGTTGTCCAAGCCAAAGGGCGGAGAAGAGCTCTTTCTATACCTTGCAGCCTCCCTAGACGCCGTCAGTTCTGTGCTTGTGCGTATGGATGCCAACGGAGTACAAAGGCTGGTCTACTACACAAGCAAGGTACTTCATGATGCTGAGACCAGATATTCCATGACTGAGAAGATCATATGTGCCCTAGTAGTCTCTGCCCAGCGCTTCCGACCCTACTTCCAGGCTCATCCCATCGTGGTACTCACGGACCAACCTCTTCGGACCATCTTATCCCGTTCGAACACCTCTGGTCGGTTAGCCAAGTGGGCCATCAAGCTGAGCGAGTTTGACCTATCTATTCGACTAAGGTCTGCCATGAAATCTCAAGTGTTAGCTGATTTCTTGGTCGAGTGTTCTTGGACCGAGAGATGTTCGAAGGAATCGCGTCCGGAGGTGTACGTGGAATCCTCCTCGATCGAGGAACCAGGGAGGGAGGACTGGATCTTGCATGTAGATGGAGCAGCACATTCTCAAGGAAGCGGGGCCGGGCTCATCCTTGCGAGGTGGTGGAGTACGCCCTTTGGTTTTAGTTCTTGGCCACTAATAACCAAGCGGAGTATGAAGCCCTGTTGGCGGGAATAAGGCTAGCTGAGGAGCTCGATGCAGGGCGTCTGAGGGCCTTCACCGACTCCCAGCTTATTTCTGGGCAAGTGATTGGGGAATACGAAGCCAGAGACTCGACCATGTCCCGCTACTTGACAGAGTGTAGTCCCAAGCCTCTCGGTTCTCTTACTTCTACGTTAGCTACATTCTCTGAGCGGAGAACGCTAGGGCCGACGCGCTGTCCCGGTTAGCCACCTCGGCCGACGAAACCCTGGGAAGAACGTATGTGGAGCACTTGCAGACCCCGAGCATCGAAGCCGCGGATGAAGCACTGCTGGTTGAACAAGGGCCCTCCTAGATGGATGCCTATGTCCGGTATTCGGATAGCGGTCTACCGGCAATGAGCCGCCAAATATTACAACGCCCGCATGCGCCCCAAGACCTTCTTGTCGGAAGACCTAGTCCTTCGGCGAGCTGAAATCTTGAGGCTGACGGAAGGAGGCAAGCTAGCTCCGAACTGGGAGGGGCCCTAGCGGATCGCCGAAGTACTTCATCACGGAGCATATAAGGTTGAAGAATTGGATGGGAGGCCGCTCCCACGGATGTGGAACGCTGACAATCTCCGTCGGTACTATCAATAGCACATTTCAATCTTACATTAAATACCGTACTTGTATTCTATTGGGTTCTCACCCCTCATTTCACATCAATGAATTTGAGTTCTAGCACCTCAGTTTTTTCACAAAAAGCCCTGGGTCAGCCAGGCATGAAGCCCAGTGTACCACTGGCAGAGCGATGTACCATCGGCTCTCGACAACTAAAGCTCGACCTCCGGTCGGCCCAAAAAGCCCTGGGTCAGCCAGGCACGAAGCCCAGTGTACCACTAGCAGAGCGATGTACAATCGGCTCTCGACAACAAAAGTCCGACCCCCAGTCGGCACAAAAAGCCCTGGGTCAGCCAGGCACGAAGCCCAATGTACCATTGGTAGAGCGATGTACCATCGGCTCTCGACAACTAAAGCCCGACCCCCAGTCGGCCCAAAAAGCCCTGGGTTAGCCGGGCATGAAGCCCAGTGTACCACTGGCAGAGCGATGTACAATCGACTCTCGACAACTAAAGCCCGACCCCCATCGGCACAAAAAGCCCTGGGTCAACCAGGCATGAAGCCCAGTGTACCACTGGCAAAGCGATGTACCATCGGCTCTCGACAACTAAAGCCCAACCCTCGGTCGGCACAAAAAGCTCTGGGTCAGCCAGGCACGAAGCCCAGTACCACTAGCAGACCGATGTACCATCGGCTCTCGATAACTAAAGCCCGACCCTCGGTCGGCACAAAAGCCCTGGTCAGCCAGGCACGAAGCCAAGTGTACCACTGGTAGAGCGATGTACCATCGGCTCTCGACAACTAAAGCTCGACCCCCATCGGCACAAAAATCCCTGGGTCAGCCAAGCACGAAGCCCAGTGTACCACTGGCAGAGCGATGTACCATCGGCTCTCGACAACTAAAGCCCGACCCCTTATCGGCACAAAAAGCTTTGGGTCAGCCAGGCACGAAGCTCAGTGTACCACTGGCAGAGCGATGTACCATTAGCTCTCAACAGCTAAAGCCCGACCACCGATCGGCCCAAAAAGCTCTGGGTCAGCCAGGCACGAAGCCCAGTGTACCACTGGCAGAGCGATGCACCATGACTCTCAACAACTAAAGCCCGACCTCCGGTCGGCACAAAAAGCCCTGGGTCAGCCAGGCACGAAGCCCAGTGTACCACTGGCAGAGCGATGTACATCGGCTCTCAACAACTAAAGCCCAACCCCCTGTCGGTACAAAAAGCCCTGGGTCAGCCAGGCATGAAGCCCAGTGTACCATTGGCAGAGCGATGTACCATCGGCTCTCGACAACTAAAGTCCAACCCCCGGTCGGCACAAAAAGCCCTGGGTCAACCAGGCACGAAGCCTAGTGTACCAATGGCAGAGCGATGTACCATCGGCTCTCGACAACTAAAGCCCGACCCCTGGTCGGTAAAAAAAAGCCCTGGGTCAGCCAGGCACGAAGCCTAGTGTACCACTAGCACTCTGGCAGAGCGATGTACCATCGGACTCAACAACTAAAGCCCAACCCCCGGTAGGCACAAAAAGCCCTGGGTCAGCCAGGCACGAAGCCCAGTGTACCACTGGCAGAGCGATGTACCATCGGCTCTCGACAACTAAAGACCGACCCCCGGTCGGCACAAAAAGCCCTGGGTCAGCCAGGCATGAAGCCTAGTGTACCACTGGCAGAGCGATGTACCATCGGCTCTCGACAACTAAAGTCCAACCACGGTCAGCACAAAAAGCCCTAGGTCAGCCAGGCACGAAGTCCAGTGTACCACTGGCAGAGCGATGTACTATCAACTCTCGACAACTAAAGCCTGACCTTCGGTCTACCCAAAAAGCCCTGGGTCAGCTAGGCACGAAGCCCAGTGTACCACTAGCAGAGCGATGTACCATCGGCTCTCGATAATTAAAGCCCGACCCCGGTCGGCACAAAAAGCCCTGGGTCAGCCAGGCACAAAAGCCCAGTGTACCAATGGCAGAGCAATGTACCATCGGCTCTCGACAACTAAAGCCCGACCCCTGATCGGCATAAAAAGCTTTGGTTCAGCCAGGCACGAAGCTCAGTGTACCACTAGCAGAGCGATGTACCATCATCTCTCAACAACTAAAGCCCGACCACCGATCGGCCCAAAAAGCCCTGGGTCAGCCAGGCACGAAGCCCAGTGTACCATTGGCAGAGCGATGCACCATTGACTCTCAACAACTAAAGCCCGACCTCCGGTCGGCACAAAAAGCCCTGGGTCAGCCAGGCATGAAGCCCAGTGTACCACTGGCAGAGCGATGTACCATCGGATCTCAACAACTAAAGCCCAACCCTCGGTAGGCACAAAAAGCCCTGGGTCAGCCAGGCACGAAGCCCAGTGTACCACTGGTAGAGCGATGTACCATCGGCTCTCGATAACTAAAGACCGACCCTCGGTCAGCACAAAAAGTCCTGGGTCAGCCAGGCACGAAGCCTGTACCACTGGCAGAGCGATGTACCATCGGCTCTCGACAACTAAAGCCCGACCCCGGTCAGCACAAAAAGCCCTGGGTCAGCCAGGCACGAAAGCCCAGTGTACCACTGGCAGAGCGATGTACCATCGACTCTCGACAACTAAAGCCCGACCTCCGTCGGCCAAAAAGCCCTGGGTCAGCCAGGCTCGAAAGCCCAGTGTACACTGGCAGAGCGATGTACCATCGGCTCTCGATAATTAAAGCCCGACCCCCGGTCGGCACAAAAACCCTGGGTCAGCCAGGCACGAAAGCCCAGTGTACCACTGGCAGAGCGATGTACCATCTAAAGCTTGACCCCCGATCGGCACAAAAAGCCCTGGGTCAGCCAGGCACGAAGCCTAGTGTACCACTGGCAGAGCGATGTACCATCGGCTCTCGACAACTAAAGCCCGACCCCCGGTCGGCACAAAAAGCCCTGGGTCAGCCAGGCACGAAAGCCTAGTGTACCACTAGCAGAGCGATGTACCATCGGCTCTCAACAACTAAAGCCCGACCCCCGGTCGGCACAAAAAGCCCTAGGTCAGCCAGGCACAAAGCCTAGTGTACCACTGGTAGAGTGATGTACCATTGGCTCTCGACAACTAAAGTCTGACCCCCGGTCGGCACAAAAAGCCCTAGGTCAGCCAGGCACAAGCCCAATGTTCCACTAGCAGAGCGATGTACCATCGGCTCTTGACAACTAAAGCCTAACCCCCGGTCGGCCCAAAAAGCCCTGGGTTAGCCAGGCACGAAGCCCAGTGTACCACTAGCAGAGCGATGTACCATCGGCTCTCGATAACTAAAGCCCGATCCCCGGTCAGCACAAAAAGCCCTGGGTCAGCTAGGCACAAAAGCCTAGTGTACCACTGGCAGAGCGATGTACCATTGGCTCTCGACAACTAAAGCCCGACCCCTGATCGGCACAAAAAGCCCTAGGTCAGCCAGGCACGAAGTCGAGTGTACCACTGGTAGAGCAATATACCATCGGCTCTCGACAACTAAAGCCCACCCTCGGTCGGCACAAAAATCCCTGGGTTAGGTTGGCACGAAGCCCAGTGTACCACTGGCAGAGCGATGTACCATCGGCTCTCGATAACTAAAGTCCAACCCTCGGTCGGCACAAATAGCCCTGGGTCAGCCAGGCACAAAGCCCAGTGTACCACTGACAGAACGATGTACCATCGGCTCTCGACAACTAAAGCTCGACCCTCGGTCGGCACAAAAAGCCCTGGGTCAGCCAGGCATGAAGCCCAGTGTGCCACTGGCAGAGCGATGTACCATCGGCTCTCGACAACTAAAGCCTGACCCCCGGTCGGCACAAAAAGCCCTGGGTTAGCCAGGCATGAAGCCCAGCGCATCATTGGCAAAGTTGCACGCAAGCAGCCCCTGAAAGTTTGAGTCCTAGCCTCCCGAGTCCGGTGCTCCATCGGTCGTTGGGAGTCCATATTCTCCGACTCTAGGATTTGGTCCTATGAGACTAAGTCGAGGTTGTTCGAGAATGAATTAAAGGTTATTCCTCAGCACCGACGAAGCCCCTAGGGGTCCCACATTGGTAACCAAAGGACTTGGGGAAAGGACACAATAGGATGAAGATAAATTTTATCGAAGAAAAGAATATATTTCATTAACTCAAAAGTTCTTACAAAATGCCAACCAAGTTAGACTTGCAAAAAAAACTACAATGAGAAGTTCACGGCTCGGCTGGCGCATGCTCATTGTCAGATGAGCCGACCTCGGAAAGATGCTCCGGCTCGACTTCAAGGGCCTGTGGAAAGTCCAGGTCTCGGGTGACCTTTTCCTTTCCACGCTGAAACCCTTGAAGATACGCCTCTGCTGAATTTTCAGCCAACTCATCCATGAAGCGCTCGAACGCTCAAAACTCTTCAATAACACTGGCAGCCCTAGCCTCCATAGCTGCCTCCACTTCAGCAGCTTGAGCCTCTCTCTCTGCAGCCAGAGATGCCACCGCTATCCTCTCGGCCTCCAGGGCACGATCTCTCTCCTCCTCAGCTTTTTTTGCCCTCTCCTCGGCCTCCTTTGCCCTCTCCTCGGCCTCTCTCGCCCTCTCCTCGGCCTTCCTTGCCTTCTCTTCGGCCTCGCCCGTCTGATTCTTGGCCGTCTGGATGGTCACGGCCAACTCTGAAATATGAAGGTCTCTGGCCGCGACAACACTTTCGGTCTCCATTAGCTGGCTGAGAGCCGCTCGCAGACGGTTGGCCTCAACTTCTGCCTAGTTCTCGGCCGCTCTTATCTCATCGGCATGGGCGGTCCTGGCCGATTCCAAGGCCCTCTCGGCCGCTTCTGCTCGAGCGTGAGCCTCCTCCGCCTCTTTCTTGGCCTCCCGCATGAGGATCTTTCCCCCGTGGATGACCTCCCTCGTAGCGGCCAAGGAGTTTGCAATCTGTAGGTGGACCTCATGTCAAAAAGAGAGAGGAAGAATAAAGGGGGAATCCAAAAGCGAGAAGCTATGAGTCTACTTACTTTGACCAGGGTCGTGTAGGACTCTCGGAAGAAAGTGGCCGCCTTCAACTAGCTGAGCTCTTCCTGAACCTCGAGCACGAAGATTGACGAGATGAGCCGCTCCGCCCAACGTCCATCGTCTAGAATGGAGTCCCGGTGTAGCCTTTGCCTGGCTCCATTCCCTCCCGCAGCCCTTGCGGTTTCGGATTCAGCGCATGGGGGGCTGCTTGCCGGTGTCTGCTCCGGAGACGGACCTGCAGCCCCCGATGGTCCCTCTCCCCAGTTCCTTGTTATCTCGGCAGGAATTGGTCCGCGGGAGATGGGAGGTTCCTCCGATGTCGTTGGCTCCTCCGTGGCCGGCTCCTCCACCATCGCCGGCTCCTCTGCGGCCGGCTCTGATGTCACTACCTCCTCGGCCACTGCCCTTTCAGGCGGGGTGTCAGCCATCAAATCGATCTCCGAGACAGCCGGAGGCTCTTGCGGTGTAGGTGGCTCGGGCACCCGCACTGTCAGGCGTTTCGGGGCCGGTGCTTGCTGCCCCTCACTTGGCCCCTCCCGGGCCCTCCTTTTAGCCATGGCCTTCATGAGTTTGCGGGTCGGGATTTTCATAGCTGTGTAACATCGGCAGGGTTCAATAAAAAAAATGATGAAACAGAAAGACTTTGACTAAGTATAAGGGAGACTTACCACGGTGGAAAATGAGACCCGCCGACTGGAGGTTTTCCTTTGTTAGAAGCAGGTTGTACCGAGGGATGTCGGTAGCCAATAGCTGCCCCAATGCTTCCTTGTCACCGGGGTGGACAGTGGAATTCGTATTATCTCAAAGGTCGGGGTCCCCCACCGGGGCCTAACTTGATCAAGATTGGCAAAAAAGAACCGGGATTTCCACCCCTTGATGGAGGAAGGAAGAAGAAGCTTAAGGACTCGGCCGGGTTGGGGCTGAAACAGCCACCAACCCTTCTGAGCCCGTAGGATGTAAAAAGAGCAAAAAAGAGAGACTCTAGGGTAATGTGGAGATGATGGCAGAGGACGACGAAGGCACTAACAACTCGGAGGGAGTTCGGGACCAGCTGAGAAGGGGTCAGGGAGTAATAGTCGAGGAGGTTCACAAAAAAAGGAGGAAGGGGGATGCGGAGGCCCACCCTCAGAGAAATCTCATAAATGGCCACTCGGCCCGATCGAGTGGAGATCACTCTATCATCGGGAGTCAGGAGATGGAGCCCGACATCCCGAGGGATTTGGTAACAGGCCCGGATGTTCGCCAAATCCTGGCCTATCACCGTGGAGGCGACCCCTTCCGGAGATTCCGCCTCCACCCGTGAGGAGGTGCCGGCTTCCACCCGGCGTCTCCTCGATGGGGCCATGCCAGCCGCCATCGGACGCCTCCCTGTGGGAGCCTCCTCGGCGACCCGCCGCCAGGCCAGGGGGACGCGGTCCTCCGAATCAGAGGACCACTCAAGAGGAGGTGAAGGAGAAGGGGGAGAGGAAGGAGAAGCATGAAGCGTCCCAGAGGAGGACGATTCAGAGATCGTCCTCCGAGGTCCAGGACTGGGAGCTCATTGTTGGAAGAAGAAATAGAAAGGTCTAGAAGGGACGAAGATCTGACCTGGGGAAGAAAATGGCATGCGCGGAATCTCAGATTGTAGGGAGGGCCAGGAGGTGGAAGGTCAGGGAGCCAGGGGAAGAAAACAATGGAAGCAGGAGCAATATGGCCAGATTCAACCCCGCCTTGTCTCGTCACCACGTGGACTCTCACCGTAGGCAGGGCTACCTCGATGATCGCTTGGCGCATGGTACGATCCGCCTTCGGCCAGGATGAGATGCCGCTGACATCATCGTTATGATGGGTAATGATAGCGCCACCTTTTGCACGGACTTCAGAGGATCAACCTTGCCTCAAGGACGATCGTCGCGGATCGGGTGGATGGTAGTGGCTGCCCTTTCACATCCCCACTTGATGCCCGCATAAAGTCATTGCAGCGCCTAGAGACACGTGTCCGAGGGCGGTTCGCAAAGGGCGGGGATCAGCCACTTGGGAGGTGACACCCCTTTCGCCTCGCTGGGTGGGCCCACTTCGCCTCATGGATGAGGAGGCATCTGATATGGCTGATCCAGCGTCGTCAGAATAAATGATAACGGCGACTGACGGAGGCCCTCTCGGCCTCCTGAGCCCTCTCTCTCGGTGTCGGCCTCAAGCCACAGCTCCGGGACTCATGAACAGTATCTCAACCCTCGAGACCCCCTCGGTCTCGGGCTGCGTGAATAGTGTTTGGCCTCGAGTTCCGCCCTCGGCCTCAAGCCACAGCTCCTGGGACTCATGAACAGTATCTCAACCCCCGAGACCCCCTCGGTCTCGGGCTGCGTGAACAGTGCTTGGCCTCGAGTTCCGCCCTCGGCCTTAAGCCATAGCTTCCGGGCCTCATGAACAGTATCTTAACCCCCGAGACCCCCTTGGTCTCGGGCTGCGTGAACAGTGCTTGACCTCGAGTTCTGCCCTCGGCCTCAAGCCACAGCTCCCGGGCCTTATGAACAATATTTCAACCCCCGAGACCCCCTCGGTCTCGGGCTGCGTGAACAATGCTTGGCCTTGAGTTCCGCCCTCGGCCTCAAGCCACAGCTCCCGGCCTCATGAACAGTATCTCAACCCCCAAGACCCCCTCGGTCTCGAGCTGTGTGAACAGTGCTTGGCCTCGAGTTCCGCCCTCGGCCTCAAGCCACAGCTCCCGGGCCTCATGAGCAGTATCTCAACCCCCGAGACCCCCTCGGTCTCGGGCTACATAAACAGTGTTTGATGCATGATCCGGCCCGCTCCGGGCCACCTAGCACACTCACGTAATTCACCGCACATCCGTAGTAGGGTGCGGCCATACCTCATAATGGCGTATGGTCCATCACCTGTATGTCACTGTGCATGGCCATACCCCGTTACAGTGTACGGTTCACCACCTGCCCGCAACTGTGTGCGGTCACATCCGGCGGTGGCGCGCACCACGTACAACTACCGGTGCGAGACACTTGTGAGGCCGCACTGGCAAGTGATGCAGGACACCTCCGGCATGCACGACGACGATACGATCAGTCACTGTCAGCCTCATCTTTTGTCCGTTATTGAACGAGGCACCTTGAAATCAGCAATCTATGGGAATGGAAGGGTGTATCTTCGAACAGGTATAAAAGCATACGCTCACACTGTAAGTAAGGATCCTTGAACTCTGGTTTTCCTAGCTCCTTCCGGCTAGTTAAACCCTAATTGTCTAGCTTCCTGGGGGCTAGACAGTTCTCGTTTGTTCCTGAGTGACTAACTTGAGCGTCGGAGGGTCCCCACCGGAGCATCCGGTCTCCGAGGACTTTTCTTGCAGGAGTCCGGCGAGGAGGACGTCTGTTTCCCTTGTGCTCGAGGAAAGTGACTTGACGTCAACAACTTCGATCCAGTGAGAGCAGCATATGGTTGTAATCCCCAATTAGATTTATTTGTTTTCGATTTTTTCTGCATCAAAGAATGGAAAGGGTTACATGAGTTTGTAAAAAATATAAATTATTAAATTAATTGTATGGATGTATTTACTTTACTCATCTGAATAAAAATAATCACAAAGAAAGTTTCAGTCACTCTGCGAGACATGAGATGGCTTATTTTACTTTGCTAAGCTCATACTTGTGTCCCCACCATGACTAATAAAGTGTATTTGAAGCCAATATCTAAATTCTAAATATATTTTATTCATTTGAAAGTCAATACCATTTTAATATGACCTAAAGTCATATCAAGATCGAACTTCTTCTGCAAATATATTTAAAAATTATAAAAGTTATAAGGTATATTAAGTATGTTAAAAGTAATCTAAAAATAATCTAAAGTAATCTAATACAATTATACTGACCTGAAGTCGATCGATCATAGGTGCTTTTGTGCATCTGTGATCTCACTCTACTTTCTGACCGCAAGTGGTGTCATGTTACGTACGACCACTCCTATCTCGGTCAGAAACTCGGAGCGAAACTATCCTAATAGTCGTCCAACTTCAGGTGGTAGAAGAATAGGCAACTTCTGTCAACCATGCGTATCAACCAGATGTGCAGACTTGTATCCGTGAGCAGGACCTCAGCCTCTCTTCTTTGATGACATAGCTGCAAAACATAGTGAACTAAATGATTACAAAATAACATAAAGAAATATAGCCAAATAAGATAAGTTAAGAGTAGAGTTATTAAATGATGCGTCGACAGATGACCCCTCTATCATAGTTGGAATGTAAGGAGAATCATCTGGTCTCGATGTAGCAGGAGTATCTCTCGAAGATATATGCTTACAAACATACAAACTAGAATTAATAAATAAGAAAGTATAAGAACATATAGTGTATTTAACTTTTTAACATCTGCACTTTATTTTGGTAAATCAAACACTATAACGTATGATCCTTACAGCAGTATTATTGTTGTATAAATAACTAAGTGACCAAAATTTGAATGCATTTGCGACTTGCATATATTTACTTAAACAAGTAGATGGATGCCAAATGCAAAGTATAGTTCAGAGTATTTGTATAGCCATGACTTCACTATTTCTTTTTGATATGGTTGGTGAGCAGAAAATAAGATCGGGGTCCTAGGCGGCCCCCAGCTTCTGGGCGGCCCCTAGTCCTAGGCGGCCCCCAGGTCCTAGGCGGCCCCCAGGTCCTAGGCGGCCCCTAGTCCTAGACGGCCCCAGCTTCTGGGCGGCCCCTAGTCCTAGGCGGCCCCAGGTCCTAGGCGGCCCCCAGGTCCTAGGTGGCCCCCAACTTCTGGGCGGCCCCCAGGTCCTAGACGGCCCCAGGTTCTGGACAGCCCCTAGTCCCAGGCGGCCCCCAGGTTCTGGGCGGCCTCCAGGTCCTAGACGGCCCCTGGTCCTAGGCGGCCCCCAGCTTCTGGGCGGCCCCTAGTTCAAGGCGGCCCCCAGGTTCTAGGTGGCCTCCAGGTCCTGGATGGCCCCTAGCCCTAGGCGGCCCCCAGGTTCTGGGTGGCTCCCAGCTTCTGGGCGGCCCCTAGTCCTAGGCGACCCCTAAGTCCTGGGCGGCCCCTAGTCCTAGATGGCCCCCAGGTTCTGGATGGCCCCTAGTCCCAGGCGGCCCCCAGGTTTTGGATGGCCTCCAGGTCCTAGACGGCCCCTGGTCCTAGGCGGCCCCTAGTCCTAGGTGGCCCCCAGGTTCTGGACGGCCCCTAGTCCTAGGCGGCCCCCAGGTTCTGGGTGGCCTTCAAGTCCTAGGCGGCCCCTAGCCCTAGGCGGCCCCTAAGTCCTGGACGGCCCCTAGTCCTAGGCGGCCCCCAGGTTTTGGATGGCCCCTAGCCCTAGGCGGCCACCAGGTTCTGGGCGGCCTTCAAGTCCTAGGCGGCCCCCAGGTTCTAGGTGGCCTCCAGGTCCTGGATGGCCCCTAGCCCTAGGCGGCCCCCAGGTTTTCGGCGGCCCCCAGCTTCTGGGCGACCCCTAGTCCTATGCGGCCCCTAAGTTCTGGGTGGCCCCCAACTTCTGGACGGCCCCTAGTCCTAGGTGGCCCCTAAGTCCTGGACGGCCCCTAGTCCTGGGCGGCCCCAGGTCCTGGACGGCCTTCAGGTCCTGGACGGCCCCTAGTCCTAGGCGGCCCCCAGGTTCTGGACGGCCTCCAGGTCCTGGACGGCCCCTAGCCCTAGGCGGCCCCCAGGTTCTGGGCGGCCCCTAGCTTCTAGGCGGCCTCTAGACCTAGGTGGCCCCTAAGTCCTGGACGGCCCATAGTCCTGAGCGGCTCCAGGTCCTGGACGACCTCCAGGTCCTGGACGGCCCCTAGCCCTAGGCGGCCCCCAAGTCCTGGGTGGCCTCTAATCTTGGAATCATTCTCGTATCAAAAGCACTAAACGCGAGGAGCTGTCATGTCCTGAACAGAAATCGAGAATCATTAAGCATCATGATGCTTTAAATGACTCGAATGAGACAAACACTAGAGCATTACCATCCATCGAAAAGCTCAAATAAAGGAGATACTGAGCACCTGTTTTAGGGCCAAATAACTCTTCTCTGACTCTGACATTCCCACTAACCCTGACATTCCCTTGGGGAAAACCGAGATCATCATGAAGATCCTTAGCTTCTGGAGCAAGTTTCTTAATACCTTTACTAATAATTATCGATAAATAACCATGTGGCATGCTCTCGTCTGAAGCTAACTTTTATCTTACACGTTGACTTTCTAACCAAAAAGAAAAAAAGAAAAAGTGACTCAATGCTGATGATATGATGAAAAGGATATAAGAGGAAGGGAAGGGGTTCTGGGGGGGACTTCCTCCATTAGGAGATCTCGTAACAAAGAAAACTGTACTGGTGATTCAGCGGTCGCAGCGGCCAGTAACTCTTGTTCTACGAATATGAGCTCGAGATCTCCGGAAGAGGATCCCTCTGATTGGTCTGGGGGGCATCTCTTGCCTCCCAGCCATGGTCGCAAGACTCTTGGCTCTTCCGAGCCAGTGAAGCCAAACCCTGGTTTCTTCCTCGCCACTGCCGACTCCAGCTATTCCTCAGGACCCACTGCTGATCCTTACCCAGCAAGTTCAAACCCTTGTTGGGATGGTTCAACAGATGCAGGAACAGCATTCTAGAGGAGCCCGGCAACGGCTCGAGCCACCTCTGTTGCCCAGATCGGCTACTCCTGTTAGCCGACAATCAGCTCGAGGGAGATCCCCTCCGACAAGGCCTCTCCGCCCCTATTCATCTGGAGGGCCTCACTCCCAAAGTTCCGGGACGGTTCGCGCTCTCTCACCATTCCCCTAGGCAGCCCACCTGCCGGGCGGCGGCGGGGGAAGGAGCCTTATGCGGAGCACCGCCGGTGGCATCGTCGGTCTGCATCTTACTCCCTGAGCCAGCCGGGGGCATATGGCTGATCAGATGGAGAGGCGCCTTGATGAGCAAGATCGAAGGCTGAGGAGCTTAGTCAAAGAATTAACAATCAGCCGGGGTCAGATTACGATACCCGCCCTCCTCTTACTCGGCGAGTTATGGAGGAACCCATTCCAAGGAGATTCCGGTTTCCCCAACTGGACCCCTATGACGGCACCACTGATCCCCTAGATCATCTGGAAAGCTATAAAGCCATCATGCAAGTCCAAGGAGCGACTGATGCCCTCCTGTGCATTGCCTTCCCAGCCACCCTCCGTAAGGCGGCCCGTGTTTGGTACTCTCTCTGCCTTCACGTAGTATTGATTCTTTTCGACAACTGGAGAGGTCTTTCTTGGCTCATTTCGACGCTTGTCGGAAGATTCCTCGAGTAGCAGACAGCTTATTCTCCGTGCAGCAGCAAGAAGGAGAACCTTGAAAGATTTTATAACCCGTTTCAAGTGGCGGCCCTGGAAGTCTATCATCTTGATGATGCTGTGGCCACTGCTGGCTCTAAAACGGGGGCTCCGTCCCTCCCGTTTTACTTATTCTCTGGACAAAAGACCTCCTTCTCTTATGCTGATCTCTTGAGCCGTGCGCAGAAGTACATCCGCGCCGACGAAGCTGATTCATCAAGGAGAGGTGCGCAGGAGAGGACTGGCAAGAGACCCGCTCGCCCAGAGTTGAGCGGGCCCCCTTCCAAGAAGTCCGAACCTTCGCGCCGACCGACTGACCGCCGCAAGAGCCAGGCTCCCAGAGAAGACCATCTTACACCCCTCCTAGCGCCCCGGGCTCATATCCTTATGGAAATTGAAAACGAGCCTTATTTACGGCGTCCGCCCCCGTTGAAGAAGGGCACTGCCGCGACAGGAGCCGTTATTGCCGTTTCCATAGGGATTACGGCCATGACACTGAAGAATGTCGGAACTTGAAGCAAGCCATCGAAGAACTCATCCAGAGAGGATATCTTGGGCAGTACATCCAGAAGAAAGAGGCTCCTCCCATACCAGCTTTGATGGGACCTCCTCCCGCTCAAGCCAACATTGACAACACCCCACAGAACGGATGGTGGGCATGATTTCCCGTGGAGGAGCCTCATCTTCTAAGAGGCCAAGGGGAGGGGAAGAATTAGATGATGTAATCCCTTTTAAGGGAGATATAGCGGGGGGTAGTGTTGTAAAAGATGATAGCGTCGTCGTTTCAATGACGGTCGCTAAACATCCTGTAAAGAGGATCTTAATCGACAGTGGAAGCTCCGCTAATGTGCTTACTTATGATGCATTTCTTCGGATGAATTTATCTCTGATCTCTTCGACCTGTAGCCGTCCCTCTAGTCGGTTTCACTGGAGACTCTATACGAGTGGAGGGCGAGATTACTTTACCGGCGACGGCAGGATCGCCGCCATGTCAAAGCACGGTAATGCTGGACTTTCTGGTGGTTCGGGTCCCCTGGCTTACAACGCCATTCTTGGCCGCCCCGGCTTGAATATGTTAGATGCAGTTATATCTACCAAGCGCCTATTGGTGCAGTTCCCTACCAACCAAGGAGTTGGTGTGATGCATGGAGAGGTAGACTCGGTCAGACCCTGCTATCATTAGCCCCTAGTCCCCAGGTGGTTAGAATTCCTCCGGTTGCCGAGTCGTTTGACCCTAGAGAAGTCGAGCGGAGGGAGAGCCAGCGGAGCTTCTGATATCTTGCCCCTGGGAGGTGATCCCACTAAGATCGTGCAAATTGGTGAGCTCCTCCCCCCTGAAGTCCGGGATCAGCTCCTAGCCTTCTTATCGGCGAATGCGGATGTCTTCGCCTGGAAAATGACGGACATGGTCGGGATTCCCCGGAGGTGATTACTCATCAACTTAATATCAACCCAAGCTGCCGCCCTGTCCGCCAGAAGAAAAGGAGTTTCGCCTCTGAGCGGCAGAGGTCATTGACGAAGAGGTGGATAAATTGCTTATGGCCGGTCATATTCGGGAGGCACAATATCCTGATTGGCTAGCCAATGTGGTCATGGTCCGGAAGGCCAGCGGAGGATGGAGGATATGCATCGATTACACCGATCTTAACAAAGCTTGTCCTAAGGACAGTTTTCCGTTGCCACGGATCGACCAGTTAGTAGATTCAACTTCTGGTTATGAACTTCTTAGCTTCATGGATGCCTTCTCGGGGTACAATCAGATAAAATTGAACCCCTCAGATGAAGAGCATACTTCTTTTATCACCGAGAAGGGCATTATTGTTATAAAGTAATGCCCTTCGGGTTGAAGAATGCAGGAGCTACCTATCAGAGGCTGATGAACAAAGTTTTTAAAGACCAGCTCGGCCGCAACATGGAAGTATATGTAGATGATATGTTGACAAAGCACCTGTGCCACTGGCCATGTCGCCGACCTGCAGGAGACTTTCCACAACCTCCGGCTCCATAGAATAAAGCTCAACCCACGCAAATGTGCATTTGGAGTTACTGCAGGGAAATTCTTGGGTTTCTGGTGACCCGGCGGGGATTGAAGCAAACCCAGAGAAAATTCAAGCCATTCTTGATATGAGGCGGCCTATATGTAAGAAAGAGGTGCAACAACTCACCGGAGGATAGCAGCATTAAGCCGATTTTTGTCAAGATCAGCCGAGAGGTGTTTACCCTTCTTCAAGGTCTTGCGTAAAGCGGACGGTTTTGAGTGGACGGAAGACTGTCAACAAGCTTTTGAAGAACTTAAGGAGTTCTTGTCCACACCGCCCCTGTTGTCTAAACCGGAGGAAGGAGAAAAGCTCTTCCTCTATCTTGCGGCTTCCTCAGAAGCCGTTAGTTCCGTTCTGGTGCGTGTCGGCGACCATGCCATTCAAGACCTGTATATTATACCAGCAAGGTACTTCATGGTGCAGAAGAGAGGTATTCCAAAACGGAGAAGGTCATTTTTGCTTTATTCATCTCCGCCCGACGACTCAGACCCTACTTTCAGGCCCATCCTATAGTCGTCCTCACTGATCAACCTCTCAGAGCCATTTTGTCACGCCCAGATACTCTGGCCGGTTGGCCAAGTGGGCCATCAAACTAGGGGAATTCGACTTATCATTTCAGCCCAGAGCATCTTTGAAATCCCAGGTCTTGGCCGATTTCCTAGTAGAGTGCACTTGGTCTGAGAGCATCAAGAAGAGTCCCCCGGATTCTTTTAGATGTCGATGAAGGAGAATGATAAGGCATGGGTCCTCCACGTCGATGGAGCCTCCAACTCCCAGGGGAGCGGAGCTGGTCTTATTCTCGCCAGCCCAGAAGGTGTGGTGCTGGAGTATGCTCTTCGTTTCCTCTTTGAAGCCACCAACAATCAAGCTGAATATGAAGCCTTGTTAGCCGGAATCAAACTAGCACATGGGATGGGAATCAAGCATCTCCGAGCTTTCACTGACTCACAGCTTATTTCTGCCCAGGTGTCAGGGGAGTATGAGGCTCGGGACCCTATCATGTCCCAATATCTAAGCAAGGTTAAACTATTAATTCCCTTGTTAGATCACTTCACCATTAGTTATATCCCAGAGGTGAAAATGCTAGGCTGATATGTTGGCCCGACTTGCTACCTCCGCGGATAGCTCCATGGGCAAAACCTACATTGAGTATCTGGAGACACCTAGCATCGAGGCCGCGGAAGAAGCTTTGCCAGTTGCCCAAGAAGAAACCTGGATGGACGTTATATCCGATACTTGAAGGACGGCGTTCTCCCAGTTGACCATGAGGAAGCTAAGCTTCAAGCGGAGGGCTCTAAGTTTGTACTGCTAGATGGCCGACTCTACAAGAGATCCTTCTCCCAGCCTCTCCTCAAGTGCGTCAGCTCGGCGACGCGGATTATATCTTAGGGAGATTCATGAAGGCATCTGTGGGAATCATTCGGAGGCCGATCTCTGGCGCGTAAAGCCCTCCGACAAGGATATTATTGGCTGACTATGCAAGAAGATGCAACTGAACTAGTGAAAAGATGTGGCCAATGCCAACGGTACGCCTGTATTCAGCGGCAACCATCTTCTCAGTTAAACCCTCTTTTGCTCCCTGGCCTTTCGCTCAGTGGGGCATGGACATCCTCGGCCCTTTCCCTCCGGCATCAGGACAGCGAAAATTCCTACTAGTCGCCGTCGATTATTTTACTAAGTGGGTCGAAGCCGAAGCACTCGCCAAGATCACTGAAGCCAAGGTCAAAGCCTTTTTCTGGAAAGCCATTATTTGTCGATTCGGCATACCTCATACTCTTGTCACTGACAACGGCCGACAGTTCGACAACGTTGCCTTCAAGACTTTTTGCGCCGATCTCGGCATCACGCATCGATTCGCCTCCGTCGGCCATCCACAATCTAATGGAGAGGCCGAGGTTACGAATCGTATGATATTGCGGGGACTGAGGACCAGGCTGGATACGTCCAAAGGAAATGGGTGGAAGAACTCCCGAGTGTGCTCTGGGCATACCACACAACTCCCAGGACACCGACAGGAGAGACGCCGTTTAATCTGGTTTTCGGTTCCGAAGCTGTTATCCCAGTCGAGATTGGCCTGCCAAGCATTCGAGTAGAATCATATGACGAAGCTGATAACCTCCCTAATTTAAGAGCCAGTCTCGACCTCATTGATGAAGCGAGGGACCGAGCTCAGGTTAGAATGGCGGCCTATCAGCAGCGGGTGGCGAGATACTATAATACCCGCGTCCGCTCCAAAAGCTTCCGTCAAGGAGACTTGGTTTGAGAAAGGCCTCAGTGTCCAAACCAACGGAGGGGGCAAACTATCCCCGAACTGGGAGGGGCCCTACCGAGTAGCAGAAGTCCTTCACCGTGGAGCGTATCGACTTGAAGATCTGAATGGGCGACCGATCCCCCGAACGTGGAACGCGGATAATCTCCGACAATACCATCAGTAATGTAATAAATGTACTCATCCAAAGATTAATGAATGCATATTTGAAGATCTTCTGTGAAGCAACCCTTCAAAGGAGCTGGGCGGCCCCACAGTCCTAAGGACACCCCCGGGCTGGTATCATTTACCCCTGAGGAGGTTCAAGTCCATGACTTAGGCGGCCCCATCTCAAGCTCTTGGGCAGGTATCCGACTACCCCCAAGATACAATCCTTCAAAGGAGCTGGCGGCCCCACAGTCCTAAGGACACCCCCGGGCTGGTATCATTTACCCCTGAGGAGGTTCAAGTCCATGACTTAGGCGGCCCCATCTCAAACTCTTGGGCAGGTATCCGACTACCCCCAAGAACAATCCTTCAAAGGAGCTGGGCGGCCCCACAGTCCTAAGGACACCCCCGGGCTGGTATCATTTACCCCTGAGGAGGTTCAAGTCCATGACTTAGGCCCCCATCTCAAACTCTTGGGCAGGTATCCGACTACCCCCAAGAACAATCCTTCAAAGGAGCTGGCGGCCCCACAGTCCTAAGGACACCCCCGGGCTGGTATCATTTACCCCTGAGGAGGTTCAAGTCCATGACTTAGGCGGCCCCATCTCAAACTCTTGGGCAGGTATCCGACTACCCCCAAGACAATCCTTCAAAGGAGCTGGGCGGCCCCACAGTCCTAAGGACACCCCCGGGCTGGTATCATTTACCCCTGAGGAGGTTCAAGTCCATGACTTAGGCGGCCCCATCTCAAGCTCTTGGGCAGGTATCCGACTACCCCCAAGATACAATCCTTCAAAGGAGCTGGCGGCCCCACAGTCCTAAGGACACCCCCGGGCTGGTATCACCTACCCCTGAGGAGGTTCAAGTCCATGACTTAGGCGGCCCCGAGTCACACTCTTGAGCGGGTACCCGGCTACCCCCAGAGACAATCTGCAAAGGAGCTCCGGCCCCACAATCCTAAGGACACCCTCCTAAGGACATCGTACCTCCTCGAGCCCAGGTTAAACTCCCCTACTGGGTCCCTAAACTTCCTGCCTTATCGAAATTTCAGGACTTGCATCCTGAGACTAATACCAGAAGAACGACCCTGAGAGTCGGACTTAACACCGACTTGCGGGTGGACCCCTATGTAATGGTAAAAATCAGGAGTCGAATGATTGAAGCATCAAGTAAGTAAAAAATAGTGTCACTCGTTCAAAGTCAGTTCGCTATAAAACTTTATAAAACATTGTCTGTGAGCTGACATTAACTGACTTACAAAAAGGGGTCCCTTAAGGACAAAGTCAAGAACAAAAAGTTAAAACCAAGGTAAGCCTAGACACCTTCCATCAATCCTCGGGACGCCCTCTCTCGGTAGTCGGACTGGAGCCCGGCTCCTCAGTAGTGGACGCTTCCGTGACGGGGTCTTTAATTATCACCGCCCTACCCGCCACATCTTCGACCTCCACATCAGATGTTTCTTCGTCGTCCTCGGGTTGAAAGCATTCAAGGTTTTCTAATTTGAAGTGCCGGGATAGTCTCCGCTTGCACCTCTCAAAACCCTGAATGAAAGCGTCCATAGCGGCCTCGTGGAGTTCCGACGCAAAGTCCGGAGAGTCTTTATACTCTTTGATGGCCTCCTGAACCCTAGCTTCAGCCGCAGCCACCTTTTCCTGAGCCCTAGCCTCGGCCGCGGTTATCCTCTCCTGAGCCTCCGTCTCCATTGCCGCAACCTTGTCCAGAGCCTCCTTCGTATCCCTTTCGGCCAAGGCCAATTTTTCCGCAGCGTCGCGGGCCGCGGCCTCTGCGTTGTCGGCTCGATTCTCAGTGTGCTCTAGCCGGAGAACTGTCCCCTTTAATCTTTCTTCTGTTGGCAATAATTTTGCCCGGACTTTAGATAATTGGGCGTCTAGGCTCCGTAGCTCCTTCTCAGCCCTCTCCCGCCACGTTCGATAATCTTCCTGGACAATCTGAAGGTCATGTAAGGCCTTTGATTCCTGGGCCTTCGTCTCCGCCAATTCTTTATCCAAGCCCTCACTATGAGACTTGGCCTTGGTCAGGTCGTCATGAAGTACGAAGAGGCCATTAGACATCTGTGGTATGCAATTATAAATATCAGGACCCCGTAACTACAAAAGGAGGAAAAGGGAAAAGATCATAACCCTACCTGGAGCGTGGCTATGAACATGGTGTCAAAAGACTCCTCCAACGATAAACTCTCATTTTGGCCTGAAATCTGGGCAGGATCGAAAGCTTGAGAACTATTTCCAATAAACGACTTTTATATGAGGCGCTCTGGCTAGGCATTTGGGAAGGTTGAGGCGGACTTCCTAAGGTGTCCGAGGAGCGGAGGTGCCTGCTCCTTTCAGTGATGACGGGCTAGAGGATTGGTCTCGACGACCTCTATGCTCCTGGACGACCCCCGGCGCCCTTAGCAGGAGATGGGCGGCCCGCCAGTAGGCTCCCCTCGGCAGGGCCCTCTATCGGTACTCCATCGGGAGGATCTCCTCTCCCTCGCCTTCCTCTATTAGTGTGCTTCAGGGAGGGCCGTTAGGGGCTGGGTGCTATGACCCGGTTCCCGCCGGCAGGGCCTCTTAGGCTCAGTTCCTGCCGTGCCGCGGTCACTCCCTCCTCTCTTTCGAAGACCCGATATCAATGAATCTTGAGAGAACCTCATTGTTGTAATATAAAGAACACGAGGTTATCTAAAAAAAGGACACAGGATACACTAGTTGCGAAAATAATATGTACACAAAGGGACATCTATTCAGATACCAGATGTCCAAACAAACAAGGAAGTTACAATAATGATAAAACTCTTCGAGGCTCACCGGGCGCTGCAGCCAGCGACACTGCACAAACGTGATCTCCCGAAGATTGTCCTCTGATAGCAATTCCCTACTGGGGGGCACGATGGTGGAAATCAAAGTGTGAATAGTTCACGGTCTCCCTTGTCAACACTTGAGTTCTGGTTGGAGCTAGTGTCCGGAATACCCCAGTCTATGCCCAGCCCCTCCAAATGTGCGTAAAAGAACCGTGACTTCCATCCTTTAATTTTGGAAGGAAGGTTAAGCTTAAGGACCATCTTAGGCCTCGACGCAAAGCTCCACCACCCATCCCTTACATGGTTTCTAATCCTATACAACGCCCTAAATAGAGAGCCGGGCAGAAGCTCCGTGAAAATAACAAAGTACTAGGAATGAAAAGATGACCCAAATGGAATTGGGAGTAAGCTGTGCGGGAATGAGGCGATACCTATTTAACAAGTTTACAAAGAAAGGGTGCCAAGGGCAATCGTAGACCGCCCTTAAAAAATTCTTCATACAAGGCAACCTTTCCTGGTTTGCGTTAGGGTAACCCTATCCTCAGGGAGGGGGGCGGAAAGCCGAATGTTGCTGGGAATCCCAAACTGGGCCCTAAGGTTCCTAAGGTCTTGGGAAGTTGTAATTGAGGGGACTTCCGCCGGGCCGGCATATTTAGAAGTAATTGCCGAGAGCCCTACCTCACGGCTGGCTGATGAGAAGAAGCCCTAGGAGATTGGGGTAACGACCTAGACACAGGCCGCGCAGGCCGGGCGATAGGTTGATCCCGCGGATGGCCACCCCTCCGAGGGCCTGGCGACGCGCCTGAAGGATCTCTTCACAGGAAGGCTCGATCATAGGGTTTTTACCATTCCTATCTTGGGAGGGATCCATGAAAAAAGAAAAGGAGAAGAAGGAGTCAACTCTGGACTTGAAGAAGTAAGACCGCGGGAGACTCTACAAGATAAAAGGCAAAGGGATAGAGGGGACAGGCCCTTTTTTTATATTTTGGATGCAATGCCTCGAGCGCCGCAGAGCCACATGGTGATCCCCGAGGGAGACCGGACAGGCGAAAAGATGCTATCTTCCTAGGGATACACGCCCCCCCCCCCCCCCCCCTTTTTCCTTTTTTTTCTTTTCTTTTCTTTCATGAAACGACACTTATCGAATCCAGAAATTTGAAATTCAAACTTTTTCCGTCCCTCTCCCTTGCGCAAGTGCGACGCACCTGAGTACAAGGGACATGGGCGAGGGGGCATATGATATGGTTGGTGAGCAGGAAATAAGATAGGGGTCCTAGGCGGCCCCCAGCTTCTGGGCGGCCCCTAGTCCTAAGCGGCCCCCAGGTCCTAGGCGGCCCCAGCTTCTGGGCGGCCCCTAGTCCTAGACAGCCCCCAGCTTATGGGTGGCCCCTAGTCCTAGGCGGCCCCAGGTCCTAGGCGGCCCCCAGCTTATGGGCGGCCCCTAGTCCTAGACGGCCCCCAGCTTCTGGACGGCCCCTAGTCCCAGGCGGCCCCCAGGTTCTGGGTGGCCTCAGGTCCTAGACGGCCCCTGGTCCTAGGCGGCCCCCAGCTTCTGGGCGGCCCCTAGTCCTAGGCGGCCCCAGGTTCTAGGTGGCCTCCAGGTCCTGAACGGCCCTAGCCCTAGGCGGCCCCCAGGTTCTGGGCGGCCCCCAGCTTCTGGGCGGCCCCTAGTCCTAGGCGGCCCTAAGTCCTGGGCGGCCCCTAGTCCTAGACGGCCCCCAGGTTCTGAACGGTCCCTAGTCCCAGACGGCCCCCAGGTTCTGGGCGGCCTCCAGGTCCTAGACGGCCCCTGGTCCTAGGCGGCCCTCAGCCTTTGGGTGGCCCTAGTCCTAGGTGGCCCCCAGGTTCTGGACGGCCCCTAGTCCTAGGCGGCCCCCAGGTTCTGGGTGGCCTTCAAGTCCTGGGCGGCCCCTAGCCTAGGCGGCCCCCAAGTCCTGGATGGCCCCTAGTCCTAGGCGGCCCCCAGGTTCTGGACGCCTAGCCCTAGGCGGCCCCCAGGTTCTGGGCGGCCTTCAAGTCCTAGGCGGCCCCCAGGTTCTAGGTGGTCTCCAGGTCCTGGACGGCCCCTAGTCCTAGGCGGCCCCGGGTCTGGACGGCCCCTAGCCCTAGGTGGCCCCCAGGTTCTGGGCGGCCCCCAGCTTCTGGGCGGCCTCTAGTCCTAGGCGGCCCCTAAGTCCCGAACGGCCCCTAGTCCTGGGCGGCCCCCAGGTCCTGGACGGCCTCCAGGTCCTGGACGGCCTCTAGCCCTAGGCAGCCCCCAAGTCCTGGGCGGCCTCTAATCTTGGATTATTCTCGTATCAAAAGCATTAAACGCGAGGAGCTGTCGTGTCCTGAACAGAAATCGAGAATCATTAAGCATCATGACGCTTTAAATAACTCGAATGAGACAAACACTAGAGCATTACCATCCATCGAAAAGCTCAAATAAAGGAGATACTGAGCACCTATTTTAGGGCCAGATAACTCTTCTCTGACTCTGATATTCCCACTAACCCTGACATTCCCTTGGGGAAAAACCGAGATCATCATGAAGATCCTTAGCTTCTGGAGCAAGTTTCTTAATACCTTTACTAATAATTATCGATAAATAACCACGTGGTACGCTCTCGTCTGAAGCTAACTTTTATCTTACACGTTGACTTTCTAACCAAAAGAAAAAAAAGAAAAGAAAAGTGACTCAATGCTGATGATATGATGAAAAGGATATAAGAGGAAGGGAAGGGGGTTCTGGGGGCGGACTTCCTCCATTAGGAGATCTCGTAACAAAGAAAACTGTACATCAACACTTTTGTAGAACAGATCAAAGTCAAGGCACTAATCTTGATTGGCAAAACTAACAGAAAGACTTCTTTATAACAATCAAGCTGCAAGGAAAGCCCAAGCAATTTTAGAAGACCATATATTTCTCCTACATCATGAGCAGTCAAGAACACTCAGGCGTTAATGTGTAACTAAGCAATGGTAAATAATTCTAATAGAAATATGAAAGAAGCACAAACTATGTTCTTTGTACACAGTGGCTACAAAAACAGGAAAATGTTCTAGAAATTTCTAGTTTTCATCAAATTGAAACCTTATTCACCATGCTATTGATTAAGGGCTGGTTTCCATTGTAATTGTTGTCACCTGAAAGCTTTGAGATAGTAGATTTGATCATAATAAACTTAGCTAAACGCTTGCTTCATGTAAGACAAGGTAATAATAATATCAGTAATATGTTGTGGTATTTGGCTGTCCATGCCATTTGAAGAATTCATATCTTATGACATAGCAAAGGTTATTTTAAGCCTCATAAACAATGCTAAAAATAAGATTGATATGAATAAAATCTTCTACCTATGTGGTGTTAATCCTGCAGTTCCTTCAAAGTTGTTTGTGAGTGTGTTGCAGTTGCATAACATTTTTCACAAGTTAAAACACATGCCATGCAAATGGTGCAGTATATCTCATTACAACTGCCATACTCTCTCCCTCTCTCTCTACACGTAGACACAAAGGCTTGCTGGAAGAAGTGGGAGGCCATCATCCAAAGGAAGTGGTGAGGCGACTGAAAGAACGAAACGATGGAGGATTGAAACAACGGAAAGGAGGAGATGGGCGACGACTACATCGCCCTGCTAGATCGTACGTAGGTACTACCAGGGGGTGCGCGCGATATCGCGAGCGTGCGTTCAATTTCGATCTCCACCGAGGAAATCAGGGGAGAAGACTCTGCTTCTCCCAAGCCGACCCTCTCCCTCGCGCCAGCCACCTTGGGGCAAGCAAGCAGCGGCGACTCTCTCTTCCTCTTCCACTCCGACGAGTTTCTCCGACAACAGCAACCCCTAAACCTTTCAAAAATTCCATTGCGTTCTCAACTAAACAAGAAAACAGAGGAGGGACAAGTTTACCTCTGCCTTGACGAAGTTGCCGGCGACGATCTGAACTTCCCCAGATGATCCTGTAGCTCCCGTGATCCTTCCCTACTCTTTAATTGAAAAATCTCCCACAGCTGGAATTGAGGAAAAGGTAACGCGACCTTTTTTCGGCCTCCCTATCCTACTGACGATTTCAACCGACCTTTTTCTAGCTCTGGCGATGCTCCACGGTGAGGGAGGTTCAAACTACACCTTCCAATGGTGGTTCACCGGCAGAAGAACGAAAGAAGAAGAAGAAAAACAAGTGAAATAGAGAAGAAAAAGGGAAGAAAAGAGTGGTCCAGCTGCCTCTTGTTCTCTCCTCCACACGACCGATCATCTTCAGTTAATTTCCTTTCTCCATCCATCACGGAACATTCACGAAGGTGTAAGAAACATCAGTTTAACGAGTGAGTTTAATTAAATCTTAATGTAACTTAGTTTGCTTTTGACTCCCAAAATGCTATCCTTGGATTAGTGTACAGGATAGACTTTATTTAGAGGATAGATGAGGGAATAACCTTCTTTTTTAAATAACAACTTTGCCTCAAAGGATAACTCCAGCTATTCCTGAGTTCCCTAGGGAATAAGTTCAGGGGATAAACATGAGTTATCCCCTCTGATTAACCTTTTTCACATTTATCCTCTCTAATTAATCTTTTTCAGATTTATCCTTTATAGTTATAGCTTTTGAAAATATGAAGGATATCCTTATCCCCTATTTCAAATACAGCCTTAATTCTCATTTCTTAATCATCACAGAATTTTTGGTATTTGATAAAATTTTTAATAATACTTTCCAGCTTCATCAAAAGTTATTAAAAGCTCTATTTAGAAAAGTTCCAATTTAAAACTTTTTTTAAAAGATCTATTTGTCAAATATCGAAAAACTATTTTCAGACTTAAAAAGATCATAGATTCGAATTACAAAAATAATAATATTTATATTATAATATTATAATATATAATAAACTATAATAATATAATATAATATAATAAATTATAAATAAAACATAGTTATTATAACTGTATAAAAAATATAATTATAATTATAACATATTACATATGCAAAATAAAACAATATAATAATATTATAAAAATATTATAGGATAGTATATAAAAATAATATTTTTGTACTATATAATGGTATAATTTCATAATATTACTATTATAAGCCATAATAATATGGTATTATATTATTAGCCAATAATAATCATAATTTTAATAATATATTATAATATAATATTAACAAATTGTAAAAAAATATATTATAATAATTTTTATGTTATAATCATTATTATATTAGAATGTTATTTTATTTTCTTATGCTATACTATAATACTGTAATATGATATATTTTATTATTATATTATAATATTATTATATTATAACACTTTTAAAATAATATATAATAATAATTTTAGTTAGTTAGATGGCTAAAGTATAATGCTATGTTTCTCATCATTTTATTTTGAAAATATTTTCTTAGCTTGATTACCAAATAGATGCTAAAAACTCATAATACTTTAATAATATAGTTACTAAACAATAAATATTTTTTTCAAAAGCTCTGCTTTCAAAAACTCTATTGTTAAAAGCTTTACTTTTAAAAGCTCTACTACTAATAACTCCATCAAACAAGACTTAAGTATACACTAGCATATAAGTATAATATATATATTTGCATTTCCTCAAAATGTAGGTAGAAGGGGATTTGCCATAATTCCATCGCATTGTCAACACTTGCACTTTTGCTTTTGGCTTCAAAAATAAATATACACTAGTCTCAGCCTTTAGTCCTTCATGTGTGATGCCTTTGTTTCTTTTGTAGAACCTCTTAATCTATCTTGCCCTAGAGATTTTTTTTTTATTTTTAAGCAATTCTGATCTTTTCTTTGCATGTTTAGCATATCAATTTCTCGATCAAGAATGCACTATGCATTACGCATAGGCCCCACATTGAGCACACGACCTCACTTTAATTTAGATGAGCCTAGCGCTTCCACTAGTTGCTTGTTATTTTTCACCATTTTGATAAACAAGTTACTGGCAAACTTTCTAAGACTTGAAGAAGTGATCGAACAATTGGTCATGTTTTTAGTTATAGGCTTTTTACAGGACTTGTAAGGAACAAAAGTGCAGGCTGATTATGTTGGAATAGATTATAATATTAGCTTTCAACTAGAATTAGTTCCTCATTGGAATGGAAGAAAAAGTTAAAAATCTTTATAAGTAGGGACCACTACTAGTATTAACTTATGATGATATGCATCCAAATATGCCAAATGTGCAATGGAATAAATATTTTTTTTGGTATAGTCAGGTGATCACACCAATCTAGATGGAATAAACATTTATTTAAAACTTTGAAAGCTCACATGGGCACTTGAGGCAATTGGGCTTGAAATTGATCAAGGGATGCTTAAGTTTTTTTGTTCTAAATAGTCTAAAAGCTATCAAAAGCAATTGTGTCTATTCGTTAATTACTGGTGTGGCTGATCAGGCTCCGTTAGTGATAGGCTAACGAGAGGTGCCTGCCATCTTCAGCAAAAGCCAGGCGAGGTGAGACTAAGTCCCAAGTTCTCCTCAGCCTCGGCTCCAGCCCCAACCTCGGCCTCGGCGCCCAAGGACCCCACATGGCCCATGTATCCCCTGTGACCCTGTGCGGCCACTACCGATTGCAGTGCCCTCCTGCAACTACCACGTGGCCCTCCAATCTCCTGCAACCTTGCACGGTCACTACCGGTTGCAGTACCCACCTGACAGACCAGGCCCACCAACCACCTGTGACGCCACATCAGGCAGAAGGATGGCATACCAAGATACCTTTAATAACCTTAGAAATGGTTGTGGCATGTCCCCCACTAGCCCTGCCATCTGTCCTCTACCAACGGCGGCGTCTCCATTCCAGAAATCTTCCAGAAGGGGTAAGAGGGACTCCCGAGTAGGTATAAAAACCCCTTGCTCATGGCAGGGGGATCTGAACTCAAGTTTCTAGCTATATCCTTTAGCTCTTTCTTCGTTGTTCCCAAGTTGCTTACTTGAACGTCAGAGGGTCCCCACTGGTGCAACCAGTCCTCGGGGACTTTCTTGCAGGAACCCCATGGAGGAGGAGGCTCTCTGTTACCCGACGTTCGAGGAACGTGATTTGGCGACACAGATTGGCGCACCAGGTAGGGAGGAGATCAGGAGAAGCAAAATACCTACGAAAGCCAGTAGCAGATCTCTATCTTTTCACTGAGTAGGTAACACGCGCACAAGAGATCTCCAACAGCCGTGTTGGGGGGCATAGCCGAGAACCTAAGCAGCGGGATACCGGTCTCCTTGCTCCCCAGGCCAGCCTCTCGGCTCCTCCTTCACTACCACCCCAGGATGACCGAATCACGCCCTTGCCCTGCAAGTCTAATCGCTTGTGGCAATGGTCTACCAACTACAACAGCAACCTGCAGCTGCACAGCAACATCCAATGCTGCCTTCGCTAGGCGCAAAGGCAGACCAGCCTAGTCAGCAGTCGACTCATGGGAGATCTCCCCAGAGAGAGGCTCATCGCTGCCGTGCCTCATCCCGGCATCATCACCGGGAGGCCTCTAAGAGGCTTCGGTCCCCCTCCCGCCACTCTGATGACTCCTACAAATAGCGGCACGGGAGGGAGAACGAGCGGGCGCATCACCATCAGCACCGCCCCTCCCCATCCTTAAGATCTTCTCGGGAGGGATCCTTTGATGGCTGGATCGCTCATCGGACCGAGCGACGGCTAGAGGAGTACAACCAGTGACTGGAGGAGCTCAGCTGCAAGATCACCATTCAGCCTGACGTGGACTACAATAGCCATCCTCTACTGTCTCGCCATATTATGGAGGAACCAATATCAACTCGGTTCCACCTCTCACAACTAAACCCATACAACGACACCACGGACCCCCTGGACCATCTAGAGAGCTACAAAGTCCTCATGCAAGTCCAAGGAGCAACCAACTCCCTCCTCTGCATCACCTTCCTGGCCACCCTTTGGAAGGCCGCCTGAGCATGGTATTCCTGATTGCCGCTCCGGAGCATCAACTCCTTCCGACAGCTGAAGAGGGCCTTCCTGGCACATTTTGATGCGTACCGAAAGATCCCGCGGGTAGCCGACAGCCCATTCTCTATCTAGCAGAAGAGCAGCGAGTCACTGAGAGACTTCATCGCTCGGTTCAATGAAGCCGCTCTCGAGGTCTACAACCTCGACGACTCTGTAGCTACTCTGGCCTTGAAGCGAGGACTCCATCCTTCCCGCTTTGCCTACTCTCTCAACAAGAAACCCACAAGCTCTTACGCTGAGTTGCTGAGCCGAGTACAGAAGTACATCCACGCTAACGAGATAGACTCCTCACGAAGGGAAGCCGATGGAGGGTCCAGCAAGAGGCAAGCCCGTTCGAAGCTTGACAAGCCTCGTCCTAGGAAGCCCAAGCCACCCCATCGGCTAGATAATCGACTGCGGGCCCTCGCCCTGAGAGAGGGTCCTTCATCTCCTGCTTGCCCCGATATCCCACATCTTAATGGAGATCAAGGGTGAGTCGTATCTTTAGTGCCCCACTCCTCTAAAGCCGAGAGCCTTCCGCAACAAGAACCTCTACTGCCACTTTCACCGTGATCACGACCCCGACACAGAAAACTGCCACCAGCTGAAGAAGGCGATAGGACCTCATCCAGCAGGGGTACCTCGGCAAGTTCGTCCAGAGAGGGAACCCAGTAGTGCCAGGCCCGTCAGTGCCTCCACCTACCCAGATCAGCATCAACAATGCCCCGGCCGAGAAGACGGTGACCATAATTTCTTGGAGGACGGACGGCATGGCCAAGAGGCCACGAGGGGATGGGGGGTAGATACTGTAATCCCTTTCTCGAAAGGGGACCTAGAGGGAGTGGATAATCCTAATGATGACAGCATCGTCATGTCTTTGATGATCGCGAAACACCCTGTAAAAAGAATTCTAGTTGATAGTGGGAGCTCAGTCGATATCCTTAGTTATGTTGCTTTTTTCGAATGAGCTTGTCTATTGATTTCCTTTGGCCCGTGACCACGTCCCTGATGGGCTTTATTAGGAACTCTGTGAAGGTGGAAGGAGAGATTACCCTCCTAGTCACGGCTGGGACATTGTCGTGCCAGAGCATAGTCCTCATCAAGTTCCTAGTCGTCCGAGTCCCCGTAGCCTACAATGCTATCCTCGGACGGCCCGGCCTGAATCTCTTGGACGCCATCATCTCCACCAAGCGACTACTGGTCAAGTTCCCAATCAATGCGGGGATCAGGGGATGCGCAGAGAGAGGAGCCCGGTGCCGTTTTGCTACCATACGACCCCTAGTCCGTAGGCCATAGTCGCTCCCCCTGTGCCGGAGTTGCTAGACCCCAGGGAGGCCGAAAGGAGGGGAGAGCCTACTAAGCACCTATTGGCATTTCCACTGGGGAGGACCCAGCGAGGACGGTCCGGGTCAGGGCACTTCTTCCCGAGGAGGCAAGAGACCGACTACTTACTTTCCTTCGGGCCAACTCGGATGTCTTTATCTGATCGACGTTCGACATACCAAGTATACCACCAGAGGTGATCACTCACAAACTTAGCATCAACCCGCAGTGTCGGCCAATCCGACAGAAGAAGAGGACCTTTGCTCCTGATCGGCAAAAGTCCATTGATGAGAAGGTCAGCAGCTGATTGCCGCCGGCCATATCCGGGAGGTGCATTTTCTAGACTAACTGACGAACGTGGTAATGGTCCGCAAGGCTAATGGGAACTGAAGGATGTGCATGGACTTCACCGACCACAACAAGGCGTTCCCCAAGGACAGCTTCCCACTGCCTAGGATCGACCAGTTGGTGGACGCCACGTTGGGCCACAAGACCCTCAGCTTCATGGATGCCTTCTCAGGATATAACTAGATTAGGATGAACCCGACAGATGAGGAGGCCACCTCCTTTGTGATCGAGAAGGGCATCTACTACTACAAGGTACTGCATTTTGGACTAAAGAATTTAGGAGCCACATACCAAAGGCTGATGAACAAGGTCTTCAAGGACCAGATCGAGCATAATATGGAGGTATACATGGACGACATACTGACTAAAGTGTCTGCATTGACGACCACATTGCTGACCTGGTAGAAACCTTCGGTAACCTTCGCCGGTACCAGATGAGACTAAACCCCGCAAGTGTGCTTTTGGGGTCACGGCGAGTAAGTTCCTGGGTTTCTTGGTGATCCAGAAAAGAATCGAGGCGAACCCAGATAAGATCCGTGCCATCCTCGATATGAGATCTTCGGTCAGCAAGAAGGAGGTACAGTGCCTGATTGGAAGGGTGGCGGCCTTGAGTCGATTCCTATTGAGGTCGGCTGAGCACTGCCTGCCTTTCTTTAGGGCATTGCGGAACGCGAATGGCTTTGATTGGACAGAGGAGTGCCAAAAAGCTTTCACAGGGTTGAAGGAGTTTCTATCGACCCCGCCATTGCTGTTGAAGCTGATGGAGGGAGAAGACATTTTCCTATATCTTGCCACCTCCCAAGAGGCTGTCAGCTTGATCCTTATCTGCATGGACTTTGATGGGGCACAGAGACCAATCTACTACACAAGCAAAGTGCTTCCTGATGTGGAGACCAAGTATTCCAAATCAAAAAAATTATTTTCGCGTTAATAGTCTCCGCTCAATGTCTCAGGCCCTACTTCCAAGCCTACCCAACCATGGTGCTAACGGACCAGCCGCTGAAGGCGATCTTATCTCACCCCGATACCTTCGGTCGGTTGGCGAAGTGGGCAGTTAAGCTGGGAGAATTTGACCTATCATTCCAATCGAGATTAGCCACGAAATTACAAGTCTTGGCAGACTTCCTGGTCAAGTGCACTTGGGTCGAGGAGCAGCCAGAAGAGCTCGGCGTGGCACCATCGGCCACCTCTTTCGAGGTGATGGAGGTAGAATGGATCCTTCATGTAGATGGTGCATCGAACACCCAGGGAAGTGGAGCAGGCCTCATACTCGCTAGTCCCGAGGGGACAGTGGTGGAGTATGCCTTTTGGTTCCTCTTTCCCACTACCAACAATCAAGCTGAGTACGAAGCATTGCTGGCCAAAATGAGACTTGCTCAGGAACTCAAGGCAGAGTACCTCAGAGCCTTCACTGACTCCCAACTCATCTCCGGCTAGATCGCTGAGGAGTACGAAGCCTAGGACATCACCATATCCTGCTATCTAAGTAAGGTTTGATCACAAGCCTCACTTTTCACTCACTTCAGTGTCAGCTATATCTCCAGGGGCGAGAATGCCAGAACCAATGCCCTATCTGTCTAGCCACCTCGGCCGACGGGGCCCTAGGGAAGACTCATGTGGAGCACCTGGAGATCCCAAGAATCGAGGCATGGGGGAGGTCCTGCTGATCGACAAAGAGCCCGCATAGATGGAGGCTTATGTCCGTACCTCACCGATGGCACTCTCTCCGAGGACCTTGCAGAGGCCAAATTGCTCAAGCAGCGAGCCCCCAAGTTCCTGATGCTAGACGGGCAGCTATTCCGAAGGTCCTTCTCCTATCCATTTCTTAAATGTGTAGGCCCTATGGACGCTGACTACATCCTCCGTGAGATCCACGAGGGCATCTGGGGGAACCACCTGGGGGGCAGAGCACTGGCGTACAAGGCTCTGCGCCAAGGATACTACTGGCCCACAATGAAGGAGGATGCCGCCGAGCTACTTTGAAGGTGCGATAGCTATCAGCAACACGCCAACATTTAGCGATGGCCAACCTCCCAGCTAAGCTCTTTGTTGGTCCCATAGCCCTTCATCCAATAGGGAATGAACATCCTGGGACCATTCCTCCAAGATTTCGGCCAGCGAAGATTTCTACTCATCGCCATCGATCACTTCACCAAGTGGGTGGAGGTCGAGGCACTAACAAAGATCACTGAGAGTAAGGTGAGGTCTTTCTTCTAGAAGTTTGTCATCTGTCGGTTCGGGTTACCCCACACCCTCATTACTGACAATGGCCGGCAGTTCGATAATGCCCCCTTAAGACAATTTTTCATCGAGCTAGGCATCCACCAACGGTTTACCTCGGTCGGCCATCCACAAACAAATGGAGTAGCCAAGGTAACAAACTGCACCATCCTTCAGGGGCTCAGAACATAGTTGGATGACTTCAAGGAAAGGTGGGTGGAAGAGCTCCCCAACGTGCTATGTGCCTATCATACGATGCCCCGCACTCCCACTAGAGAGACCCCCTTTTGTCTCGTGTTCGGCTTTGAGGCCGTCATCCCCGTGGAGATTGGAATCCCAAGTCCACCAAGTACTACAACGCTCATGTCCGCTCCAAGGCATTCCTTCCGAGAGACTTGGTCCTTAGACGAGCCGAGGTCTCAAAACTGACAGGAGGCAAGCTATCTCCCAACTTGGAGGGACCCTACCGGATCACGGAGACTACTCGCAGAGCGTACCGAATCGAAGGACTCGATGGAACTCCACTCCCCCGCACCTGAAACTCAGACAACCTCTACCGATACTATCAATGATATATGCAACCAACTAATCTTTGGTTTGAGTACCTCATCCTTTTAGCTTATTGAAATAAAGATAACCTTGAATATCTCATCTCCCTTGGATTAACAAAGATGTGTTCAAGTATCTCATCCTTTCAGCCAAAGCCCAACCCCGGTCGACACTTAAAGCCCGAGGCTAGCTCAGCACCAAAGCCCAACCCCGGTCTGCACTTAAAGCCCATGTCCCCAGCATGGCACTAAAGCCCGAGGCTAGCTTGGCACCAAAGCCTGACCCCGATCGATACTTAAAGCCCGAGGCTAGCTCAGCATCAAAGCCAGACCTCAGCTGGCACTTAAAGTTCGAGGCCAGCTCGGCACCAAAGCCCGACCCTGGTTGGCACTTAAAGCCCAAGGCCAGCTCGACACCAAAGCCCGATCTCGATCGGCACTTAAAGCCCGAGGCCAGCTCGGCACAAAAGCCCGACCTCGGTCGGCACTCAAAGCCTGAGGACCTAGAGTCAACTTGGCTCCAGATACTGAACCTACACCAGAACTAAGCCTAGCCTCTTGGCCGGCCCCAGCGCTTGCCTTGAAGTCTACTTCAGCCATAGGCTGAACTATTACTCCAAGCTCACTCAACCTCACAAGGGACAATAAGCTAGCAAAGCTAAGTACCCAAAAAAGACACAATGATCGACACTTAAATGAAATTCTTTTTCGTTACTGGTCAAAAGGTTCACAAAATGCCAACTCAAGTTGGACTTAAGTACAAAAAATAAAAAATAAAAAGGTACAAGATGTTTAGGCCTTGGTCGGTGCTGACCCATCGTCGGCTGGCCCTGGTGGCATAGCCGACCCTTCTGGCACCTCGTTCGGCTCGATGTCGTCGAGGCCAAAGACTTAACCGACCTTCTCCTTGCCATCTTGGAAGCCAAGGTGGTAGGTGCCAGCAGAAGCCTCGGTCAGCTCATCGTCGAAGGCCGCGGTCCTTCGGAAGTCATCCACCGCATTGGCTGCCCTCTCCTCAGCAACGACGACCCTCTCCTCGACAGCGATGGCCCTCTCTTCTGTCGCCCGAGCTGCTGCCTCCCTTTCGGCGGCCCTAGCATCAGCTAGCTGGGCGAACTCCTCTGCGCTGGTGGCCTACAGCTCGGCTTCCCTCACCTTGAAGGTGTACGAGTCGATGCGCAGGTCCCGAACATTGATTGTTGCCCTGGTGGCATCCAGCAACTCCCAGCTATCCGAGCACGCTCGAGCTTGGCCTCCTTGAGCTCCTCGGCTTGCTCGGTGCGAGCCTCTCCAGCGCCCTCTCGGCCCTCTCGGCATGGGCCTGTGCATCGGCCAACTCCCACCGAGTTTGGTAGAGCACCGTCTCGCTCTGGAGGAGAACATCCCTCATGGCAGCTATGGAGTTTACCATCTGTACCAAAAGGCTATTGTCAGTGTGAAGGCAAGCGAAGGAATGTGTACGATGAAAGAGAGAGATACTAACCCACAGTTGGGCTACGAAGACGTCACAGAAGAAGGAAGAAGCTCCCTGGCGGTGGAGCTCCCATTGGAACTCAAGCAGGCAGACCCGAGCCATTAGCCGCTCAGCCATGCGGCCCTAGTTCATAAGGGAGGGTTAGGAAGGCACAACACCGGCCCCACCTCCCTCGGCGGTCCCGATCGGGTCCTAGGGTGTGGGTGCTGCGTCAAATGCCGACGGCCTCTCCCCTGCTAACGGCCCCACTGCCATCGAGCCCTCCTCCCTCGCCTGCTCCCCTACGGGCGAGCCTTCCACCAGGGTCGGTTCGGCTCCCGAGCAAGTCATCTCTGCACCTAAGGGGGTCGGCTCTACGGGTGGAGTCATCTCAACCCTCCGCTCCTCCGGAGATGTGTCGACGGTGAAGTCGACGGCCAAGACGGGCTCGCGCTCCTCCCGGGGCTGACGGGTCAGAGGTACCGGAGTTGGAGATCGGGTCGAGGACAAAGCCGAGGACCTAGACCGAGGTCGCTCCTCGACCCCTCAGCATCGTCAGTGGCCTTCCTCTTCTTAGCTACCGCCCTCCTCACGACGTGATCAGGTAACCTCATGTCTGCATACATCGGAGGTTGGTCAGTAAAAAAAAAGAAAGAAAGAAAAAGAGAAAAAGGGAAGGGCCTTCACCACTACTCGGGATGGTGCCCGCCAACCGCAGATTCTCCTCTAACAAGAGCTCATGGCAGCGAGGGATATCAGTGGTTAGCAGCTGGTGGAACGCCCCCTTATCCCTCGGGACCACCACTAATTTTTGATCGGACCCATGTCCAGGTCCCCCCCAGCTCGGCCTCACCTCAAGGTCCATGAAGAAGAAGCGGGTCTTCCACTCCTTGACAGATAAAGGAAGGCCGAGTCTAAGGGCTCGGCCAGGCCTGGGATGGAACATCCACCAGCCCGACTATTTGCGGAGGTTGTAGAAAGCATGGAAGAGGGAGACTCTGGCTTCTATGTCTTGGGGTGGCACAGCACCAGGATTGCACAGATGGTTTGAATGAAATTCGGGACCAACTGTGCAGGCACTAGGGCATACCTATCAAGGAGATTGGCTATGAACGGATGGAGAGGCAGCCAAAGGCCAGCCTTGAGGAATGCCTCATACATGGCAACCCTCCCGGGTTGGAAGGAGGTTACCCTGTCATCGGGGCTAGGAACAAATAGCCGAACACTGGCCGGGATCCTATACTAGGCCCTAAGGTTTGCTAAATCTTGGCCAGTTATAGTGGAGGTAGACCTTTCAGGGGACTCCTCTCTAGCCCTATGGGGTGACCAGCGGCGGCCGGACGACCCCTCACGAGGGCCCGTCGACAACCTGCCGCTGTGACAAAGGAACCCGATCCTCAATAGAATCGAAGGAGGACCAGGAGAGAGAGGGAGTCGGAGAAGGTCGCAGTTGTGAAGGGGAGAAATGGTCACCAGAAGAAGGGGCGGAGGACCACGAGTCAGGTGAGGAAGCCATGGAAGGGAGTAAAGAAAGTTGGGAAGACCGACTTGGGAAGAAGAGGGACAGCGAAGGCCGGAGGAAGTAGAAGAAGAAGGCTCAAGCGAGGCTCAGGCACAGGGGAGAAAGAAGAACTTCGGAAGTGTGAGGAGCTGGGCTAAGGGTGATCCTCCTTTTAACCCTTTTTCAAAATGTCCCATCCAACTTGACCGGCCACACGCACTCCTTCCATTGGATGGGTCATCTCGGCAACCGTCCGGTGCATGAAACACGAGATCCTCGGCCAACGGCAGGACACTGATGACTTCGGTTCAATGATGGCGATCACCTTTTCATGGAGTCCGAAGGATTTCCCCCATCCCGAGGAGGATCCCCTTCGGATTAGGCGATGAGAGCGAGCGAGGCGATGGCGTTGCGATACCCTGCGCATCCAGCATTAAAGAGCTGTCGCTCAAGGGACACGTGTACCACTCAGCGATCAATGATGCATTGGGATCAGCCATCGAGCGACATGGCGCCCCTTCTGCTTTCGGGAAGGACACCCACACCATCCAAGGGATGGGAGGGCATATGGTGTGGCTGATCAGGCTCCGTTGATGATAGGCTAACGGAGGTGCTTGTCGTCATTGGCAAAAGACAGGCCCAGTGAGACTAAGTCCCAAGTTCTCCTTGGCCTCGGCCCCGAGCCTAGCCTCGGCCTTGGCCCTGGCCCTAACCTCGACCTTGGCCTTGGCCTCGGCCCCGACCTCAGCCTCGGCTCCCGAGGAGCCCAGTGGCCCGGCAGACGCCTACAACTACCACATGGCCCACGTATCTCCTGCGACCCTGCTCGGCCACTACCGGTTGCAGTGCCCGCCTGTAACTACCACATGGCCCGCCAATCTCCTATGACCCTGCGCAGCCACTACCAGTTGCAGTAGCTGCCTGACACGACCAGGCCTACCAATCATCTGCGACAAGGATGGCATACTAGGGTACCTCTAACAATCTCAGAAACGATTGTGGCATGTCCTCCACTAGCCCTACCATTTATCCTCTGCCAATGACGGTGTCTTCGACCCAGCAACCTTCCAGAAGGGGTAAGAGGGACTCCCGAGTAGGTATAAGACCCCTCTCTCATGGCGGGGGGATCTGAACTCAAGTTTCTAGCTATTTCCTTTAGCTTTTTCTTCGTTGTTCCTAAGTTGCTTACTTGAGTGTCGGAGGATTCCCACTGATGCAATCGGTTCCTGAAAACTTTCTTGCAGGAACCCCATCGAGGAGGAGGCTCTCCATTATCCGACGTTCGAGGAATGTGATTTGGCAGCAATAATTACAAATAGACTTTCTTCTACCTCATCCATAGAATCTTTTCACAAGCTTTCTAGGGAGAGTTTTCGGGCTTCATTATATCCTAACGATGAATTGCTTGGTACTCAATTCAATCATAGCAAGAAAAGAATGTGTTTCAAACATGCCTCAAATCATGACATGCATTGTTGTTCATGCTTAGAGAGTGTTTGCTGGTGCTTGCTTTAAGATTCATGCTGTATCTTCTTCTTCCCTGATCTTCATCGCCTCGTGCTGCTAATTTCGGTTCTGCATCATCCGGTGATGGCATGTCCCTCCGTCAAGCCGTCGATGGGGTCCGATGCTCCGAAGGTCGCCGGCAAGCCATGGAGCAACGCCCACTCGAGCCGTTTCGAGTGGGTTTCCCCTGCTCCATCTCCGGCTGTGGTGGTAGAGATGGAGTGGCTTTTCCCTGAGATCATCCAGGTTCCTGTGAGCTCTTTGGAGGAGGAGGTTAGTAGGTGGAGGAATCGTGCCATTCTCGCCCAAAGTCTTGGACGGTGGGTTCCTCCAGATGCTCTGGTTCGTGAATTCCACTGAGCCGGTGTTTTGGGGGATATTGAATCCGTGGCTTGGCACACCGGCATTACTTATTTCGATTTGCCGATGATCATGCAACGGAGCTTCTCCTTGGTCGACCATGGGTGGTCAATGGCCAAGTCTTTGCTGTCTCTGAGTGGAAGCCGGAATTCATTCCATCTGAGACTTCTATGCTTCAGGCTCTGCTTTGGATCCGATTGCCAATGCTTCCCATCAAATTTTGGATGGATGAGGTGCTAGCTTCAATTCTATCTGCTGCTGGGAGATTCATGTATTCTGATGCATCGACCAAGGAACGCAAGCGGGGAGGTTTGCGTGCGCTTGTGTCAATGTCGACCTCAGCAAGCCGCTTCGTCCGGGTGCTCGATCAGAGGTTCTGGCAGTCCGTTTTGGCAGCAATTCACCTTCGAGCATCTTGATGGTATTTGTGAGCTCTGTGGATCCTTGCATTTTTCTGGGTCTTGTGGAGTTGGGCCGGACTCTTCTTCTTCCTCTTCGTCTCCTCCGTTCGGTCCTTAGATGGCGGCAGTGAGACGGCAGAAGCCCCTGTTCAGATGCAACCAGCGTCTCAGGATTCCCCTGCTCCGGGCATGGCTGCTTCCCTTCCTTTGCTTTGACGGAATAGTGGCAAACTCCTAAGAAATTTGCGCACAGAAATCTTAGCAAAGGATCGAATGGTAGGTCTGTGGCTCTGCCCTTCCAAAGGCTAAAGTCTTCTCCTATGTTTGGAGAGCCTACTTGCCGCTTTCCGCCCACGGTGTCCGCAGTTGATGGTGAGATGCCTGCTGAGCTGGGGGTGGTGTCCATGGGGTCTCCTTCGAAGCACTCTCAGGAGAATGAGGCTTCTGATCCCTCGGGCTCTCCCTCTTTGCTATTATACCAGTGTGCCGGTCCCTTGCTTGCGCGCCGGTTGGATTGGGTGGGAGGGCTCAGGAGTCCAAGTCTGAAAGCCTGATTTTAGTCCCGGTGGCTTCAGTGAATTTAGTGAATTCTAAGGACTTTGGATCTATTCCTTTGGTATTGGAGGGCCCGGCTAAGTCTTGCGGCGGTGGCCTCTCTGGCCCATCGAAGAGGGCACGGCCTGTTGAGCCTATGGTGCAGCGAGTCGTATCCAAGGCTTCCAAAGGAAAAGGAAAGCACCCCTCAGAGATAAGTCTATTGAGAAAGGATCCTTTGTATTTTTGGCCTCTATTGAGTCCTGGTGGTACACCGGGTCTTATCGGGATGAGGAAGCAAAAGACCATCGTAAGGACAGTGTGACCCCACTTCTGTTGAAGGGTCAGCCCAATCGATTCGTTCGATCATTTCAGACCACGACGCAGCGGTTAGCCTTCTTAAGGATGCCATCCAGAAGGATCGTATTGTGGAGGCTATGGACTCCTCAGGGTGGATGAGTGTACTGATCTGGGACCAGTGGGTCCCATGCTGCTTAATGATCACCATGGGGAAAAGGTGACTGGGGATTCTACTGGGGTCCCTCTATCTCAATTTTCCAAATGAAGGTTCTTGTTTGGAATGTTCGAGGGGCCCTGAAACCCTCATTTCGTCCTCTTTCGGGAGGCTTCAGCAGCTTCATAACCTTGATATCTGCATTTTGATGGAAACTCATCTATCGGGGGACAGTCTGACTCACCTTCAGAGGCAGATCTCTAGACTGTGGAATTCTTATGCTATTGACTCAATTGGGCTTTCTGAGGTATTTGGTGCTTTGGAGACTGGATAAAGTCCGTGTCGATGCCTTCCACGGCTGTGGCCAACAGGTGGCTTTGGTTGTCTCGAAAGGATCCTCTGTGCCTTGGTTGTTGTCTGGAGTTTATGCAGTACTGAGTTTAGGGCTCGCCGTGTGCTTTGGCCAGATTCTCTTGCTCCTTGGCCAGGGCTTTCCCTCCCTTGTTGCTGGTGATTTTAATTGTATTGTGGGGGCCTCTAAGAGAGAGGAGGTAGACAGTTTGTTGGTTCTTCGGACATTGTTGAATTCAGGAATTTTATTGCCTCGGTGGGTCTCTTGGACTTGGGGTTTGCTGGACCCTAGTTCACCTGGTGCAATAACCATCAAGGTTCTGCTAGAGTCTGGGAGAGACTGGATAGGGCTTGGCTTCTGCTAATTGGCTTCAGATCTTTCCATCTGCTACTATTACTCACTTGCCCGGATTGGTTCTGATCACTGTCCTATCCTTATTTCTACTGAAGTATCTCTTCAGCGGTCTCAGTTTAAGTTTGAAAAGTTCTGGACCTTTATTCTTCAGCGAGGCATATCATTTCTCAGGTTTGGCGGATGCCGGTCAGAGGTTGTGCTACATACAGACTTTCTAGGCGCCTGCTTCTTGCCAGCCATAGGCTTTCTAGCTGGAATAGGAGGGAGGTAGGGAATATTATGAGGCAAGTAGAACAAGCCGAGTCTATTATCTCTTCTCTACAAACCAAGGAGGATCAGGAGGGATTTCTTCACGATATAGATCTGACCACCCTCAGAGCCACCTTAGCCATCCACCACTCTCTTATGTTGCAGCAGGA